>CM076581.1:671502485-671814761 GCA_034641835.2 Pinus albicaulis
AATGACTGAGAAATTATACATCAACAAATAAGGAGGAGAATTGCAGGATAAAGTTTGGAAACATGGCGAATGAAAAATCACAACTATTCAAGCATAACAAAAAACAATGAATGATTAACAACAGACTAAAATTTGGGATTGAGGAGGAGTTTTATCATGAAGACTAATGGTTGGGATACCATGACTTTATTTTACCTAGGGAGTCTGATGCAGGTGCATCTAACCTAGGTCAATTTTTTACTAGATGAGTTAGTCTACAAAGTCAGGATTTATTTAATTAATGTATTTTCCCTAAATTTTTAGGAGAAAATGAAAATTCTTGTAAATAATAGAAGATTCGAGAGTATTCTGGAAAGTTTGAGAGATTTATGGATTAGTTAGCTCTTATATAGTGATAAGGGATTAGATGAGATAATTTAGGTATCATGAGAGATATTGTGGGAGTTTTTTCAGGATCTAGAACCTATTTTGGTTCAAATCCATTTGTATAAATTGAGGTAAGCCTATAAGGCATGTAAGAGGTATAAGTTTGTGAGTGAGTGTGAGGAATGAGAGGCCAATCATTGGACTAATAGTTCTCCTGTAATTATTTTTTTATTAATTTATTATTTCTCATATTTTTATGTGCATACCTGGTGTATGGATTTCAGTTCAGTTTTGGTGTTATGTGTATTTTTTTAGTTGCAAGATCCTATGGTTAGAGGCCTGCATCATCTCATCTGATCCAATGTCATATTTTACCTTGATCCTTGATTCTTCCAAAATGCATTGAACACAAAACTCATCAAAAGGATTTGAATATTTCTTGGAGTATATTCTTGTTGCAAAATTGCTCTATTCTAGTGCTAATGCATTTAGTACACAAATGGTCACTTCATAATCAAGAAAAATTCCCCGAGTCCTTGCAAATGGTCTCTCTGTTGAGAGAATTTCATGAGAAAGGATGTCATATCCTAATCCTTTCATTCTTCATTCTATATAAATTATTCTGAAAAGACATATTTTAACATGATGTACTTACATACAACAAGTTCACTATCTTGTCATACGCAGCCTTGGAAGTTTTCAAGTTTGCAAAAAATGGAACAAGAGAGTTTTAACAGATTAAACTATGGTCCTTTGAGCCCTTACTTCTCCTTTATTATACTTTTCTAGATATTGAGTCTCGTCTTTGACAGGTTTAGTAATTACCCCAATAACATACTCCATTACTTATTGTTCTGTGAGTATCAAGTCGATCATTTTCTTCCATGCTAGATATTTTGATGCTCCAACGAGCTTATTTATTTCCTTGCAGAAAGAACCCAAATGACTTGTATATTTATACATGATGTAATAATATGATACTTACTTGATGACCAATATTCTCCTTGATGATGTCTCCAACCTTCATGATGCCTTAAATATCTTTGAAGATCCTTCCTCAAAAGATGTTCCCTAGGATTCCTCCAATAACAAAATCCAAGAGTGATGAATGATAAGAGCATTTGATGCATCCTTTAAAGATGTCTACCAATGTGTCTTCAACTAGATCCCTGTTATCGTTCCATAATTTTCCTAGGCTGGGACGAGATTGCAGAGGTAACCACAAAAGCACTTGTAAATATGTGATCTAACCTTTCTAGCTTCAGAGAGGCATCTCACTTTTCTATTTATATTTTTGTCTTAAGATATTAGGCTAGATATGAGTTTTAGAGGTTGGTTTTTTCAAATATTTTGTTGAAACTGCAAGGAAATTCCATTGGGTAATGGAGACATATATATTAGAATTATCAAATACAAAAATAGCAACTTAGAAGTAATAGGGAAAGGTAGGAAAGCTTTTGGATCTTTTAGAGAATTTGTTGGGTGAATAAGATGAAAATGATTAGGAATCAATTAAATATAGATCATTCTAAGATGAATTATATACTTAAAATTAGAGTGAAAACATGAATATTGTTTGTAATCTAAAGCATAGTGTATTTAGACAAATTGAGCCCTTTATGTTCTTTAAACAATAGAGACATAAAAACATATGGAAAACTGGGAAAATAACAACTTCACATAAGAATATACATCGCCAATTACTTAACACAAGAATCCTGGAACAAACTTTCTACATTAAGGGAATTCAACACTTCAAAACAGTGCACAACTTTACATCAAAATGCAGATCCTTTCATCATACAAATTTCAACCCTTATTAAGTCCTTTTACAAAATATTTATAGATATTCTTTTACATTTATGTCTCGGACTTGAAAGAAAAGTTTTTTTACAAAATAATAATTGTTAAAGGAACATGTATTTCAGAGATAATAGAGAAAGATAGGGAAAATCTCATAGTCTACTGTGTTGTCGAGAATATATAGGAATTTGATGATGACTATAACTATTTTTCTGCAAATGTTGTTCATTTATATGCTGAAAATTTTGAGCCCAAGTTACACTTCATTCAATCAACTCTAGCAATCGATCCCATCTTTCTTCGGTTGGAATGGAAAAGTTAACAATATTTATGAATCTTTCATCCATATCTGTGTAAATGTCAAAATTGGGCTTATTTACAAAAACTTAGTGAATTTTATGTTGAATATTTAAATCAAACTATAGTCCCTGCATGAATGCCTCTCCATTAATAAATCCTTTATCCTTTACAAATTTCGAGGTATCCTCACCTATTTTGCACAGTTACTCTTGGTAGTTCTCTAATGGGATCAATTTTCCATTAGGTTCCTTCAGAGTGTTAGGGTCCTATATTTTATATGATCTCAAGATGATTGAGTATCTTATAATTTTAATTTTACATTGAAAATAATTTTCAATATGCAAATGATTTCCAAAAAAAATTATATATAAAAGAAAATCAAAAGATGGTATGTTAAAAAATGAATATGAAGAAAATTACAAAAAGAAAGAAAATTGAAAAGAATAAAAATAGAATAAGAACCCCACAAAAGAAAAAATAGAAATAATATTGAAAGTGTTGTGAATTCAAATGCCACTACTCATAAATTAGTTTTCTTTATGTCAAAATCCAATAAGATTGTGTGCAGCTTGTCTTAAAATGCCACAATGACTAGATTTTTGTTCAAATCATACAACTTAATCATGATTGAACAATTGTGAATTTCATGTTAATTAGGGTAGTAAATAAATATTTTCCAAAGAGTTTAATCTTGGCAAATTAGTAGTTAGGTAGAAAATGAAATTGATTCAACTGTTTAATCTGAATCAATAGGAGAAATAAGAGATAGAGTAAGTTATAATTTTATAAAAAATTAGGTGATGTGGGTTTGCTAGCTTAAATGCACCCCAAGGAAAGAAGAAAAAAATTTAGCTTAGAAAAAGAAATGAAATTAAAAGGGTAGGTAGAGTTTCTGATGAAGCTTTCAAAATAATTAAAATGCTTATCCTAAGTTTGGGTTTTCAAAGGTTTTCTATGCATATTAAGAGAAAAAGGGTAAAATTTCTTTATCCTAAGTCTCAAAATAATCTAGCACATGAATGCAAAAGTTTTGCATATCATTATATATCCTAAGTTTCATTCTTAAATTAACCCTCCCGCTACTTGACAAATCCATCACATCACATCACTTTAACATGCATTCATCTGTCCACCCATCAGATCCTTCTGCCCACGATCTAATGGCCCTCATCCATTTTTGGGCCCCCCTCTCCATATGATCTTTATCGCCGGGGGGGGATCTGAAAAAAGCAGTTTTTTTTTCAGTCCCACACTAATGTTGGACATTGGGTTCAATGCTCCCCGTGTGTTTTGTGACATGGACTAACCGACTCTCATAGATCCTAACTCTAGTTATTGTAGCAGAGACTAACGCCTGTGGGTTTTGGTTTAACGGAAATCGTGATCCAACAAGTGGTATCACAGCTATAGGTCTCGAGTTCGAAACTCACCTGGCTCGTGTTGGGGGGGAGATTGTTGGACATTGGGTTCAACACTCCTTGTGTGTTTCGCGACATGGACTAACCGCCTCTCGTAGATACTAACTCTAGCAATTGAAATAGAGGATAATTCCTGTGGACTTTGTTCTAACGGAAATCGTGATCCAACAACTAATGTGGAGAATCCACTTCATTTTGTACCCCCCTCCAGTCAAACCACTTACTGCTTCATACCCCCCCGAAAGGTTGTTTTCTCCTCCAATGTTGAAACAATTATTTTTCCTGTTGAGTGCTAATCTTGTCATGACAACTCAATCATAACCATTGAAAATTAACTCCCTCCCCATGAAAAAACACCCGTTGACACATTTAATTCGTAATTGACCGTTAATCCAACATATTTGCGCCACAATAAACGAAAACTGGTCATTTTTTGTATAAAACCATGCATAACCAAACTATAGTCCTTTACCTTGTCTTTTTCTCTGCACTGTGTATACTTATTGCAGGTTCACAGAGTTCTAGAGAAAAATTATTTTATCATTATCAAACTCATCCTTTCTTTCGCTTTGTCTTCTCCTCCAGTCCCAGAACTTGATACAGTCCCAGTAACCGTTTCCTCTCAGAACCCTTTTAAATACCTTAAATTCAACTGCATCATGCATCCCAAGAATAAAGGCCGGGAGGAGCCTATAAATCCATTGGTCCATCCTCTTGTCGACCTAGACCACATACCTTTAGCAGATAGAGACGACAAAATTCACGAAACCCTCTGTGAATTTGGTATTTTTGAGATGTATTTTTGGCTAGAAGACAAGTACATAGACAAGTCCAATGATATTGGACTATGGGAATCTCTTGTAGTCCAATAAACAAATCTCTTTTAGAGATATATGTATGTATAAACTCTGATATATATGAATCTATGGCGCACCTATGAATATGATGATTGATCAAGATCTTTAGATCGGATGATGATTAATTCTTGGTTCAATCATGAAGAACGTATAAGGGTTTTGAATGAATACTTCACTCTGAAATATATCTGTTTGGAATTGGTAACAGATTGTTGAATTAAGGACGCACCTCTGAAGAAAATAAATAAATCTGGTGGCCTACAAGGTATGTTGTGTGGAAGCTATTAGATCCGGTTTGAATATTGATGAAACGAGAGCAGGGGGTATTAGCTCCCTTCCAGGAAAGGCTGGTAAATGAGTGTAGGGGGTCGTAGCTCCCTTCCAGGAGAGGCTGGTAAATGAGAGAAGGTTGTAGCCTTCTGCAGGTGGGTGCCTGCGTGCTGGTATAAGGTTGCACCAGCATATATTGTAAGAAGTTTTCTCTATAATAAATATTGAAGACAGAGATTACAGCAGCAGTGGTTTTCTTCCGAATTGGGTTTCCACCTTAAATCCTAGTGTTCATATGTGCTGCTTATGTTTGAAGTTTATTTCTATTATTTATGTTCATTCTTACTGCTTATGAATGATGCAATGATCTAAGTAAAGACATAATAAGATCTCTGGACATACAAGTTGGATAAAATAATGTAACATATGGTTTTAAGAGAATGAAAAACTAAAAAATTTCAGTCAGATCTAAATACTGATTCACCCCCCCCCCTCTCAGCATTTTTCCCAACAATTGGTATCAGAGAAGGTCCTTCTGAAAAAGCTTAGCCGCTAGAAGGAAGATCAAGCAAGATGAGAAATCAAGATGGAACGGCATCTATCAGGCCTCTGCTCTTTAACGGAAACAATTTAATCTTCTGGAAAACAAGGATGAGATCCTATCTTCAGTCTCTGGGAGTAGAGGTATGGGAAATTGTTGAAGGAGGATATCAATATCTAGCTGCAGTACCAACAGATCTGACGGAAAGAAATAATTATGAAACAAATGCAAAGGTGGTCAATGCTCTATTGGGAAGTCCAACTGAATCAGAATTTTTCAAAGTCATGCAGCCGAATATAGCAAAGGCGATATGGGACAAAATCATTCTAAGTTATGAAGGTGATGTAAAGGTAAAAAGTGCTAAACTCCAAACTCTCAGAATTCAATATGAGAATCTAAAAATGGATAATGAGGAGAGCATTGCCAATTTCTTTTTACGTCTTGATGATATTGTAAATCGTATGAGAAATCTAGGAGAAACAATAACTGAATCTACTTTGGTTGAGAAAGTCTTAAGATCACTAACAACAAAATTTGAGTCAAAAGTTTCTGCTTTTGAAGAAAAGCAGGATCTTCAAAATCTTACTATGGTGAAACTTCATGGCATACTAACTACATATGAAATGAGAAGAGGAGGACCATCTGAAGTCAAAGAAGTAGTCTTTAGAACTTCTACAAAAGGGAAGGAAGTACAAAAAATAGAAGGATCAGGATATATCTCAGAAGAAGATGAGATAAACTTTGTAAAGAAACTTCAACTTGGCACAGGACGATTCAGAGGTAAGCTTCCTTTCAAATGTTTTGATTGTGGAAGAGTTGGTCATTATGCTGCTAAGTGTCCTTATAAAGAAACACATAAAAATGGGAAGGAAGTAGAAAGAAGGAATAAGAATCATTTTAGCACTAGAAAGAGTTACTATACTCATGAAGATAGTGATGGGTTATCTGATAGTGAGGAAGAATGTGAACAAGATCTTAGACTTCTCATGGCATTTGAAAACAAATCTAGAGGAGAAAAGGATACCTTTGTGGATGCTCTAGAAGACGGTGATTTTCTTAATGAAAACAATAAACTAAAAATTTGCTTAGAAGAGAGAAAAATAATCATAGAAACTCTGAAAAATCAGCTTGAAGATAAAGAGAAACACAATGAGAAATTAGAGTGTGATGTAGTAGATCTAAGAAAATAACTTGAGAAAATAAAGACTCTAAATATTAGATTTGCTAAAGGGTCTGAAACCTTAGATAAGATTATCAAGGTACAACGTTCTCCTCTTATAAAGACAGGTCTTGGATATATCGAAGAATCTTCTTAGGCTTCAGCACCAAATTATCTAAAAGCAGTTACATCTGGTTTACAACATGCTGCCACTCAGCAAGGAAATAAAGAATCTTTACAGGTAAAGCATGATCATTTCAATTCAAGGAACACTAACAGGAATGTCTTTCAAAGAAACACCAATCAACAGATAAATTCATATAGAAGATCTTATGATCACAGAAATTTCTTCTTCAATGGACAATGTTTCTCATGTCACAATTTTGGTCATAAAGCTGTTCAATGTGTAGCATATAAAACTATTATGACAAGAGAAGCAAGAAAGAAAAGAATTGATATTGAAGCAAAGGAGAATACTTATAACAACTTTTCTCCTCTTCAAAATGAAGTTGAATGCACTTATTGCAATAACTTTGGCCATGAAGAATCTGAATGCAAGCAAAGTTCAGCCAAAAGAACATGTTCCTTCAAGCTCCAAAGTATGGAAAAAGAAGGAATTACAGGTTGAAAATTGTGGCATAGCATTATTTGCAGAAGATGAAGAAAACCAATGGTACATTGATAGTGGATGCTCAAGACACATGACAGGTGATAAAGACAAACTTCTTGCATATAGTTCTCTAGAAAAGGAGAAGAATGTGACATTTGGAAATGATACTCCTGCGGTCATTAAATGAAAAGGGTCTATTTTCCTAAAAGATAAGGTGAAAGATAATGAAGTCATGTATGTGGATGGATTAAAGCATAACTTGTTAAATGTAAGTCAAATGTGTGATCAAGGAACTAAAGTTGTCTTTAGTTCAAAAGAATGTGTGGTACATGATCTTGATACAGGTAAAGCAATTATAAAAGGAAAAAGAACTCCAAACAACCTGTATATATTGAAGAACCCCAAAGAACAATGTTATTTGAGTAAATCTTCAGAAAATTGGCTGTGGCATAGAAGGTTGGGGCATCTGAGCTTCTCTCAAATCAACAAATCAAGAAGACTTAAAGTTGTTCGTGATCTTCCCAATATTACTCTACTTGAAAATATCATATGCAAATCTTGCCAATTCGGTAAGCAAACTAGGGTAAAATTTAATGCCAAGGAAGGATCATCAAGTAAGCCTCTGGAACTCATTCATACTGACATATGTGGACCTATGAGGAAAAATTCACCCCGTGGTGAAGAATACTATATCTTATTCATTGATGATTTCTCTAGAATGTGTTAGATTGGGCTGCTTAAGCACAAAGATGAAGCATTTGAGAAATTTCAGATCTTCAAAGCACTAGTTGAGAATGAATTAGAATTTAAAATAAAGTGTCTCATATTCGATCGAGGAGGAGAATATACATCCAAAGAATTTCTTGAATTTTGTGAAAAACATGCCATAAAAAGACAGTTCTCTGTAGCTGGCACTCCACAACAGAATGGTGTTGCAGAAAGAATGAACAGAACAATTCAACAAATGGCTAGAGCTATGCTTGATGACTCTGGAACACCTGACACATTTTGGGGAGAAGCAGTACATACATCAGCAAACATTCTCAACAAAGCACATGTTAGTGTAAATAGTGATAAAACTCCATATGAACTCTGGTATGGTAATCCTCCCACTATAAAGCATTTTAGAATTTTTGGGAGAAAATGCTTTATCAAGAATAATGATGAAAAACTTGGCAAGTTTGAACCCAGAGCAGATGAGGGAATATTTCTTGGTTACTCTTCAAGGAGTAAGGCATATAAATGTTACAATAAAAGACTTCAAAAGATTGTTGAATGTATTGATGTTGTTATTGATGAGTCTCCTGCAGCCCCAAAAGAAGAAAAGCAAACAACAGATGAAGATGATGAGGACACATATCCTTCTACATCAAACAATAATGATACAAACAGTGCACCCAGTGAAGAACCTGAAGAGGATTTGTCTGAAAAGGCTCCATCTAGATATGTTCAAAAGAATCATCTAGAATCTCAAATTTTGGGAGAAAAGGAATCATGTGTACAAACAAGAATGACTCTTGTGGGATCTTCTAGCAATCTGGCATTTCTTTCCACTGTTGAACCTCATAGTATCAGTCAAGCTAGCAAAGATGAATGTTGGATTCAAGCCATGAATGAAGAGATTGATCAAATAGAAAATAATCACACTTGGGAGTTAGTACCAAGGCCTCATGACAAAAATGTCATTGGAACTAAATGGATATTCAAAAAAAAGTTAAATGAGAATGGGGATGTTATAATAAATAAAGCTAGACTTGTGTGCAAAGGGTATGCTCAACAAGAAGGTATAGACTTTGGAGAAACCTTTGCTCCTGTAGCCAGACTTGAAGCCATAAGAATGTTTCTTGCCTTTTCAAGCTTCCAACAAATCAAAGTCTATCAAATGGATGTTAAATCTGCTTTTCTCAATGGTGATCTAGAAGAAGAAGTCTATATAGAACAACCAGAAGGATTCATATTTGGAAATGATGAAAAACTTGTTTGTAGACTTAAAAAGGCTCTATATGGTCTCAAACAAGCTCCAAGGGCATGGTACTATCGTCTTGACAAATATCTTCATCAACAAGGATTTTCAAAAGGGTCTGCTGATAGCAACTTATACACAAAAACTGAAAATGATAAACTATTGATTGTGGTTGTATATTTTGATGATATCATTTTTGGAAGTACTAAAGAGTGTATGAGTCAGAAATTTGCTTCCGATATGCAGCAAGAATTTGAAATGTCTTTGCTTGGGGAACTAACATTCTTTCTTGGCTTACAAGTGCAACAAGCAACAGATGGCATATTCTTGTCACAAGCAAAATATCTCAAGCAAATCCTGAAGATGGCATGGAAGATTGCAAACCTGTAAGTACACCAATGATAACCGGATGTAATCTCAGTTCTAATGATGATTCCCCCACGGTGAATCAACCTGAATACAGATCTATGATAGGAAGTCTACTTTACCTCACTCGGGCCAAACCAGATATCATGCATGCAGTTGGGATTGTTGGACGATTCCAATCTAATCCAAAAGAGTCTCATCTTTAGGCTGTAAAAAGAATATTCAAATATCTACAAGGAACTCAAGACTTTGGACTATGGTATCCAAATAATGCTGATCTTACTCTTCATGCATACACTGATGCAGATTGGGCTGGAAGTGTTGATGATCGAAAAAGCACTAGTGGTGGTGCATTCTATATGGGGCCCCGGTTAGTATCTTGGTTTAGCAAGAAGCAAAGCTCTATTTCCTTATCTACAGCAGAAGAAGAATATGTGGTTGCCGCATCATGTTGCACTCAACTTCTTTGGATGATGCAAACCTTACAAGACTTTCCACCTCCTATATCCATTATGTGTGATAACACAAGTGCCATCAGTATCTCAAAGAATCTTGTTATGCATTCCAAGACCAAGCACATTCCCATAAAATATCACTTCTTACGTGAACAAGTGCTTGAACAAAAGGTGAAGTTGGAGTATGTTCCCTCCAAAGAACAAGTTGCTGATATATTTACCAAACCATTACCCAGGGAAGAGTTCGAATATCTCAAAGAAAAGTTGGGAGTAGTCTATGCCATGCAAAATATTAGATCTGCTTAAAATTCAGAAGATTAAATTGGGTACGCTCCTGTTGAAGGTGTTCAGGATGCACAGGTTAAGGGGGAGCAGTTGTCATATGGAAAGGATGCAATCTGTCATTTGATTGAATATTATGTTTAACAATGCAACATGATCTCAGGGGGAGCATGGTCTTGTCGGTACAAAGGATCCTGATCAACCCTTTGCCATTGATGTCAAAGGGGGAGGAAAAGCAAATAAAAGGGCTTCTATAAGAAAAAAAGAGGAAGAGTATTGCCATCAATGCCAAAGGGAGAGATTGCTGGAAATATTGTCATTGATGGCAAAGGCATTAGCAAAGATGTAATAGAGAAAATTTTAAGTCCCTATATTAATAGTGTAGCCCCTTATTATGTTAGTGTAGCCCCCCTTATTGTTATTATTGTACCCCTGTAACCCCCATATTTTTATTATTGTGCCCTTACATTATTATTGTTAGGTCGGCTAGGATTACATTGTGGCCCCACTAGGATTATATTGTGGCCCCATGGACTCCTATATATAGAAGGAGGTTTTGTTCATTTGTATCATCCAATAATTGTTCATTTTATGTAATGTATGTATTGGAGGTTCCCCCCTCGAAGTGGCTCATTTCTAAGGCGTTGATATCTATTTTCTTATTTTTTTGGAGCTGGTTACACAACATTTGGTATCAGAGGTTTGGATTCTAGGGTTTCGCTGCTCCAAACAGGTCATCGTGGAATTTTCGCTATAAATTTTTTTCTACGAAGTTTCAGAAGCTAAAATTTTTAGGGCACGAATCTAAAATCCTGAGGAATATTTTCTAAAAATTTCAGAGCTTGGTTCGCAATATTTTCGGAGATATGATCTGTGGAAGTTAGGTCTTTTTTCAGGCTCCAAAACAGGTCATCGTGGCATTTGCGCTATATTGTTTTTTCTACGAAGGTTCAGAATCTGAAATTCATATGGTGCGAAGCTGAAATCTTGAGGAAATTCTTCAAAAAAATTTAGAGCTTGGTTCGCAATAGTTTTGGAGATATGATCTGTGGAAGGTAGTGCTTTTTCAGGCTCCTAAATTTCATCTCAAAGAGGTGATCGTAGGAAAATTTCAATAACTCTCTCTCTGGGCATCGGATTGGAGTTCCATAAAAAGTGGTCACAAGTACACGGACTGTAGTTTTTTAGCTATCAATTTCAGAGGAAAAGGACGAAACAGTGACACGTGACAATCCGTACAATTTCGCTCTACTGAACTAGTCCATAATTAGGTCATCGTGGAAGATTAGACATAACTTTGTCTTGAAGACTCCAAATCAGATCAGACCTGTGGCATTCAAAAGATAATTCAAAGGGCTACATCAGTACCAAAATTCAAATATTGAAGTGCTGCAATAACAGAGATAATCCAATTTCAATATCAAGCTCCTCAAAAGTAAGAAAAAGGTGTGTATTTTTTTTCCGAATTTCATAAGTCTTGTTTGAAGAAACAATTGGAATTGATTCCAAGGGCATATTGTAGAATAGATATTAGTATTGGGTTCTAAAATAATGCCTCCAAAAAATAATTCCATACCCATTAATCCCTCAAAAATCTATACTATGACGCATGAAGAGGAAGAGTTACAGTATGAGATATCAAAATGACGGTACCAAGTGCAACAAGTTTCGATCTTACGAAGAGAAATCGATGATGAAATAGATGGTTTAAAAGAAGAAATGGAGGCTAAGTTGGATGGTTTGAAGGATAAAATAATAGCTAATATGGATGATAAATTAGTGGAAGATCACAACGAGCATCAACAACAAGTTCTCCAACTCTCAAAGGATAACTCAACTTTGGTGCAGAATCTAATGAAACAACAAGAAGATCAACATCACATCGAAAGAAGTTATGAAGCAGTCATAGAAACAAGAACTCGACAAGTACGATCAATTTCGGAGTATCTCAGCAAGTGGAAGAACTTTCCTGTAAAATATTTCACATGGGAGGATGAGAATTTTATACAGAAGCATCAAGAAATAATCAAGCGTTGAGGACAACACTTGTTTGAAGGAGAGGGGCATGTTAAGTCCCTATATTAATAGTGTAGTCCCTTATTATGTTAGTGTAGCCCCCCCTTATTTTTATTGTTGTACCCCTGTAACCCCCATATTGTTATTATTGTGCCCTTACATTATTATTGTTAGGTCGGCTAGGATTACATTGTGGCCCCACTAGGATTATATTGTGGCCCCATGGACTCCTATATATAGAAGGAGGTTTTGTTCATTTGAATCATCCAAGAATTTTTCATTTATGTAATGTATTGGAGGTTGCCCCCTCGAAGTGGCTCATTTCTAAGTCGTTGATATCTATTTTCTTCTATTTTTGGAGCTGGTTACACAACAGAAAAGAAAAGTTGCAGAGAACAAAGGTAAAGACAGGAGCAACACCTAAACTATCAATTGGAAAAATAGACAGAGAACAGAGTGTTGAAAATAGTAAAGTCACCTGCCAGCCTTGGGCAGGAAGAAACTAGTACAGAAGCAGCAGAGGAGATTAAGTGCATACCACTGTAAATTTAAGAAGAATGAGAAATCCGTAAGGATGAATTAATTGTTGATGGGCCGCAGCCAAGTATTGCAGAGAAGAATTAATTTTTGTTATGGGAAAAGTCCTTTTGCAGAAGGAATGAAAACATTCGTAGTTCCAGACTACAGAGGAGCAGAGTTTATTTAAAGATAGTCATTTCGGGCTTTAAAGCCCTCAACAACCAATATGAAGAAAAATGAATAAAACAGCCAAAGACTTTAAAATTCTGAAAAGAGGACAAGTGGTCCCCGCCCCTTTAGCGCAAATCGCAAGATCGCAAGTTTTGAAGTTTAAATGTCTTGTTGATGTGGATATTTGCGATGTGCGATCATCGCGCCATCACACGATCGCACCATCGCATATTACAAAGTGTTCCGCCATATGTTTGATCGCCAATTTGCGATGCGATCCCATCACAAATCGCAAATGTGAACTTTGCGCACGTTTTTTTGATCACGCCATCGTATATCGCACATTGCAAATGGCCAACTGCGATGTGGGCCCGGGGTCAAAGAATGAAATCCAGTTTGTTTAAAAATTGAAGTCCGGGTTAAAATTTCATTGAAATTTTATTAAAAGTAATATTACAGGGACAGTGTAAAGTTTTAAAATAACCGGAGGGGGTGCCCCCGCAGTTGACCAGGAAATCAAGCGTTGACCATAGATCAACGGTGGAGAATTTCTACGGGGCACTGCATGCCAAGTCATCATCAACCTTTTGGTGCCTTCGCAGGGACCCACAGAGGGGTTATAGTTATAAAATTCGAACATTTTGTTATGAAGTATGAAGGAAGCCCTCGAATTGAAATAATATTATATGGCGGAGATAAAAGACTACCTTGGGGACGATTCGTGCATGGAAGAACGAAGGTTGGGGTTTAAATTTGGATTGGCTCGATTTTTAATACGCTGGATTATCTATTTTAACCCCGTCCAAGAATACCATTAGCGATTCGTGGTTTTGACCCAAGGTTTTATTAAAAGTGAAAACTATATAAGGTGATGAGAATCATGAAGAAGTGTGTGTGTGAAAAAGGGTTGATAATAAACGAATCTCTTTTAGAGATATCTGTATGTATAAACTCTGATATATCTGAATCTATGGCGCACCTGTGAATATGATGATTGATCAAGAACTTTAGATCGAATGATGATTAATTCCTGGTTCAATCATGAAGAACGTATAAGGGTTGTGAATGAATACTTAACTTTGAAATATATCTGTTTGGAATTGGTAACAAATTGTTGAATTAAGGATGCACCTCTGAAGAAAATAAATAAATCTGGTGGCCTGCAAGGTATGTTGTGTGGAAGCTATTGGATCCGGTTTGAATATTGATGAAACGAGAGCAGGGGGTAGTAGCTCCCTTCCAGGAAAGGCTGGTAAACGAGTGCAGGGGGTCGTAGCTCCCTTCTAGGAGAGGCTGGTAAACGAGAGAAGGTTGTAGCCTTCTGCAGGTGGGTGCTTGCGTGCTGGTATAAGGCTGCACCAGCATATATTGTAAGAATTTTTCTCTATAATAAATATTGAAGACAGAGATTACAGCAGCGGTGGTTTTCTCCCGAATTGGGTTTCCACCTTAAATCCTGGTGTTCATATGTGTTGCTTATGTTTGATGGTTTGTTCTATTATTTCTATTCAGTCTTACTTCTTATGAATGATGCAATGATCTAAGTAAAGACATAATAAGATCTCTGGAAATACAAGTTGGATACAGTAATGTAACATATGGTTTTAAGAGAATGAAAAACTAAAAATTGTCAGTCAGCTCTAAATACTGATTCACCCCCCCCCTCTCAGCATTTTTCCCAACAACCATCTCCAAACTAAGGGTAGAAAATAAGTCTACTCCTTACGTTCATACACACAGGCTATAAATTGAGAAGTATATGAACCAAATGGATTGGACTAAAAACACTCTACAAGAGGCCGAGGAGTAGTTAGTCTCCACTTATACATCACAGACTCTTGTCCCATAGGAGAAAGCAGGAAAAATAATGAGGGAAGAAGAGTCACCTTTAGTGACTGAAACTTCCAGCAAGGAGTTCAAGATTATGTATAGGAAGAGGACCAAGCTCAATATTAAAGTTAATCCAAGTAGAGATTCATAATAGGAGGTCATCATAATCACCAAGGAGAAACCTACTTCTTCACAATTTGGTGGCCAAACTACTCTCTCTCCTACCACTTCAACAGCTTCACAGGATCAGCAACAAGCCATTCAGATAAGTAAATTTATCATATGAGAGAAAGAGAAAACAATATTTGATACATTCATGGAAATAAAGTTGAAGAATGAAATCTAGAATACCATCACCTACAACCAATTTTGGAAGCAGACTTTTAGTTCTCAGAGTATATTTTTGTCAGCATTTGACTCTGAGAAAGGAAAAAGGAAAATGGCCTTTCTAGAGGCACAAATTTCATAATCCAAGATAACAGTAGATTACAAAAATAATTCAATTCAGTTTGACATCAAAGATATCCATCCCATTGATCAAATGGATATGCACAAGCAAACAGGTGAAATGATTTCATCTACATTGACTAATACAAATATTAGTTTTTCTAAATTACAGGCGTCCTTCACAAACATTCAGTCACAACTGAAGATGGAGAAAATATCCTCTCTATCCAAGAATAAGAGAATTAAGTCTTTGGAGGACTTAGTGGTCAGAGTAAGATATGATCCTTCCAATATTAAAGTTGTAGAGGAGATAATAAAGAAGAAAAATGCTGACACAACATAATTAAGGAAGAAGTTGAAACTGTCAGCCACTGAAGACCCTTTAACAAAGGATATTGACGAAACAGAGTCTCAGAAGTCGAACATCATGAATCTAATCATGGAGGAAAATTCCCAATTGAGAAAAATGGAATCAAAAATGGAGAAAATGATCAAGGAGAAAGAATAGGTGGCTAAGATTTCTATGGTCCCTTTGGAGGGTTTACCTCTTACAGCCATCCCCGCAGCTACAGCTTCTACAAAAAGTACAACAGATGGTGTAGAACAATTCACAAAGGTAGTACAGAATCTATCTATCCCGACAAAGGAAATTAAGAAACTTCAAAATCAAGTTAAATTCTTGCAGGATCAGAAATCCAGAAGTGAAATTTCCCATGCAGATGAAGCACAGAGTGCACAGAAACTGATAGAGAGGTTGCATAAGTTAGAGAGAGAGTCAGCCATTGGACAGGTCAAAGAGATCGTCTGGATAGATATCATTCAATCCATAAATAAAATATAGCCCTGCATCCAGATTAAATTTGAATAGAAGGAATTGATAGAGAAAGATAATGATGCCATTAAAACCATAAAGGAAGAGCTTGGAGATATGCCTACTATAGCCAACAACATCATCAAGATCTTAAACTCCAAGAACATATATGAGTTGGATGACTTGGGAGTGGATGAAAGAACAGAGAAAATTTTAGAAGTAAAGAAGGTCCTTACTAAGAAGACCCTAATTGTATAGCTGGAAGAGAAATGCCACGGCTTAGAGATAGTTGTGAATAGATTCTTCAGTAGGATTGAATATTTAACACAAAATAGTTTTCCTTCTCTGTTTTTAATTAATGACACACTGATGAACATACAAGATTATGTGAAGAAACTAAATGATATTTCCAGAGACACAGCCAAATTCTCCAATATCAAAGGCACCATGATAGGGAGAGCATTCTTGAAAGCATTAAATCGTGATATTTTCATCCAGCATGAGGTCAACCACATCTTTGTGGTAAAACCTACTTTTTCTGGATATAATAAAGTGGATGAAATTTACTGAAAGGTCATTCAGTTAAATATCCCATATGAATATTGATGGGATAAGTTAAGTGAACTTCAGTAGTAAATAGTAAATAAGAAATTTCATTTGCAGCCAACACATTAGCCAACGCAGCCCACAAATAGGTCTACTCAGCAACTGTTTCCTTAAAAATAGTGCAGCATTCCATATCACCACAATCGAGCCTATTTTTTGTCACAGTTAGAGTTTATTGTTCAAATTTAGGCTAATAATACATTGTCTATTGAGACAACATTTATTTTAATTAGTTTTGTAATATTTTAGTATAAATACTTCATTGTTCGAAGTATTCTAGGTTGATTTCTGAATATATTTTGCCTACTATGTAATTGTAAATTCCAAGTTTTTTTGGAGCATCAATAATAAAAAGACTTCTTTAAGGATTCATGTGGTGTATTCACTGGTGAAGTGCTTCTACTGTTACTGTATTTTCCATTGTTTTTCCTTTTCTTTGTGTATCAAAAATTCTTAATTGTAAAACAGAAAGTGTGATGAATTGGACATGTTAATTAAAACACCTTATTCTGGATGCCTTTACAATTTATATGTTTTCCACTGAATTCAGATTGAAAAATACTTAATTTCTTTTCAATCTCAGCTGAAATTCGCTTTTCTTCCATCTCCTTAATTCATTTAAAAATCTAAAAATATCTAGTTAATGCAACCTATCTTGCGTTGCTATAACTCTTTTAAATATTGATGCAACATCCAGTTTTATATTTTGACTCCATTTCCTAATGGGAATATAGAAATTTAATCAAACAAATCAATCAAAATCAAACAAACAACCAAGTATAGTCATAACTAGCCTAATATTCATTTAAAACAAAGTTAAATTATAAAGAGAGATCCCTCTCTGAAGTTGGCAGGGCTAGATCCCAACATCCAAAGCAGTTTTTATGTTGTCCTCTATGTTTATTCTGCCAATATTTTAAATTACATAACAATAACATAGTGGTGACCATACTGGGGACAAAATGAAAAAATTGTAATTTCTTTCGAATTCATAAACCTGGTTAAAATATTGTATGATAGGAACTTCAAGAATATTGGTTTCTTTTCAATTGTGTAAATAATAAGTGTGTGTGTGCATTAGATCATAACTCTGGCTCCCAAAAGACCCTACACTAGATCTCATCCCAATCCAAAGCCTGTAGTAATTGTAGATGACCCTGAGAAGATACTGAGAAGAAAGAGCATAAAAGAGAGTCAAGGAAGTAGCAGTCCTCCTCATAGAGAAGATTCACTCCCAAAACACTTTTTAACTCTACAAGACATTGAGTTTGACTTACCTTTTGAACAAAGATTATTTAGAACTAAGTCATCCAATTGGGCAGATCAAATAGTAGTAGACCAAGCTACAATAAGAAGACATTAATTTGAAGCACAGACTTCTCCTTTTGATATATACCTTCAAATTATCCAAGACTTTGATAAATTACAGGGTTTAGACTAAGGTCTTGACCGTTATGTTCATGAGGCTTATGTCCAGCAATGTATAGAACTCTTTTCTTTGACTTCTTATGCAGAATCATCCACCTCATCACAATATTTGTATAATAGATCAACAAGCCCTACCCCTTCTGTAGTATCTACTACTACTCCGATACTTTCTCATCAAGCAACTCAAATTCCTTCTTCTGCTTAATCCTCAACTACAATCCAACTATCATCTCCACCAAAACCCCAGATTTTAGCTCAGCCTTCATCCCTGATTCAACCTCCACCTTTCATCCAACAACCACCCTTGATCAATCCTCATATTGTTCATCCTCATATCCCTATAATGGAGGCTAGATATGCTCCCCTTATCCTTCAAGATCCTTTGGAAAATATGCCACAAGATTATCAAACAAGAATTCCTCAATTTCATGGAACTGGACCTATCACTACCCAACCACATGTATATAGGATGAATGATAGTTTTGACCTTCAGGAGGTAGATGAGGAAAGTGCAAAACTTATGTTGTTTGCACAAAGTCTCACGGGATATGTGAGGAAATGGTTTAAAGCATTATCTGCTGCTGTAATTAATGATCTCCCTGGATTCCATCTCACATTCCTTAATAGGTGAGAAATTAAAAATAACCCTCTTCATATTTTATTTTAATATGAAAGCATTAGGAGGGCACTGGGGGAAAGCGTTTAAGACTATTGCACTATATTTAATAGTGTATACAATGTAATTCCTGCCAACATTAAACCACCACAAGGTTTAGCCTTAATCAAATTCCCAGATGGCTTTGAGGCAAACATGTCTTACCAGATTAGAGAAACAAATTCATCAACATTAGAAGAAATGAAAAGGGATCATGTAGTGAGTGTAGAAGAAAATATATTAGCAAAAAGAGCTAGACTTAGGAATGAAAGGAGAGTAACCATAAAAGAAGAACCCTCTACTTCTTCTAATAATGCTAAAATTGATTCATTAGTTAGAACAGTAGAGAGAATTATGGAAAGGATTAATTTAAATGATAGGGTTGCTCCTAGGGAAAATCAACCTACACCTCAAAATTGTAATCAAAATCCTAGGAGAAATCCTCCTCAAATCAAAAAAAGAGAACAGAGGGGGCCTGGTCAACAAATTAGGCCTTCATTCAGGAGAAATATGGTAATGATGATGGAGAAGTAGTAGAAGAGGTAGAAGACAACCAGTTCAATTTAATGGATATCAATGATGATGAGACTATGTTTCTTACTCAGGAAGAACAAGAGATGTTTCAACTATCCCAAACTGAACTTGATTCTGAAGGATCAGATGACTATAAGCAGGGATTTGAAAATGCTATCATGGAATTCAATAGACAGTATAATGTTAGGAGTAAGAAAACATAAGATAATCCAAATAAAAGTAATAATGAAATTCCTATCAATAAAACCTCTGACACCACTTAAAAGAAAATTCCAAAAAATGTTGCTAAAAAAACTACTGATAGTTCTAGCAAAAGGAAAGTTGAAAGTCCTGCCAAAAATATTATTGAGAGTATCTCCAAAACTACTCAAACAGATATTCCAACCAACGGTCACCAAAAAGAACATGTGTCAAAATAAATTGTTGATAATATGAATTTCTGAACTTGAATAAATTTGAAACATCATTCAATATTGAAAATAAAAATAGCAAAGCTAAAAATCCCTATCCCCTTGAGAGAATTAATGAACAAAAATTCGTACAGAACTCAGGTTATGAAAGCTCTGAACATAAGGGAAAACAATGACACTATCAATTTGAATGATGATCAGCCTGAATTAGTATTCGTTCTAGAGGTAGATGGTAAACCACAGGAAGGTGGAGTTCCTACATTCTATGTCAGTCTTAACGTTCATGATAAGATTCTCCATAATGCTATGTTATATTTAGGTGCTTCGCACAATTTGATGCCAAGAGTTTTTATGGAGAATTTTGGTCTTGACATTACTAGGCCTTACAAAGACTTGTATTCATTTGATTCCATCAATGTAAGAATTTTAGGTCTCATTAGGGATCTATGTTTTACTTTAGCCCAAATCCCAGCTAAGATTCTAGTAATGGATATAGTGGTTTCTGATATTCCCCCTAATTATGGCATGTTATTTTCATGCTCATGGGGAAAACAATTTACAAGAGACCCTACAAAGGGACATGACTTATGCTACCATACCAGTTTTTGGTTAGCATAGAAGACTATATATAGAAACCTTAATGAAATACATGTTGAGTAGTCAGGAGAAACCACATAACTATCCCCTTTACTTTGTTCACTCTGATTTAGACTCCTTCATTATTTACAATGACGAAGATATTCATGCTCAAGTCACCAGTGCGGAAAATTATATTTGTGAAACACATGAAAATAAAACACAAATTGTGTAACAAAAAACTGAACCTGAACCTTTCTGGAACATGAGTTTTGATGGATCTTGTAACAGAGTTGGATCAGGAGCAGGTGTGTGGGTCTCAAATTCAGGAAATAATCATGCAGAAGGTCATTTATACAAACTGAATTTTCAATGTACCAATAACATACCAGAATATGAAGCACTTATTTTAGGCTTGCAATTATTGAATAAATTAGGTGCTAAAATAATTTATGTTGATGGAGATTCTGAATTGATTATAAAATAGATTAAAGGAGAATATGTTGCAAAACATCCTAGACTAAGAGCAAATGATGTGCTTGATTTCTTACAAACTTATGTAGAATATGATCTTGCTGTTATTCCTAGAAATCAAAATGTCCTTGATAATGGTCTGGATTTTTCAGCCAGCACATGAAAAATGCCTCATCCCAATAGACAATATACAGTGGAGGTTAAACACCGTCCAGTTGTACCAGATAATATGAGGTATTGGCAGCTATTTGGAAATGACAATCAGATTGAAAATGTTTTGCAGTCCAAGGATGAGTATGAGGAAAATAGCATAGATTTAGATTATGAAGTAAAAAATTAGATAGTTGCACATATTAATATTGGAGAATAGTTTTATGAATCAAATGTAAATATTTATATAGATGAAGTTATACATATATTAGAATTGCATGAAACTGATCCATAAAAAAAATAATTTGAAATACTTCATCTGAAATTTAATATTTTACCTAGAGGTCTAGTTCCATTAGAAGAAATTTTTTATTTTAATGATGTAGAAAAAAATCCAAAAATAGAGCCCATAGGAGCAAATGAGGAAGAATGTAATATAGGTAGTGAACATAATCCTAAAATGATAAAAATTTCAAAATAATTGCCTACTGTTAAAAAACAAGAATACATAGCTTTATTCAAAGAATTCATTGATGTCTTTGCCTGGAGCTATGAGGATCTTAAATCATATTACATTAGTATCATACAACACAAAATCCCAATCAAGGAAGATCATAAACCATTCAAACAAAAGCTCCCAAAAGATTCCTCTGATTGAAAAAGAGGTTAAAAAGATGTATGATGTTAAAATTATAGTTCCTCTTAGATACTCTAAATGGGTGTCTAACATAGTGCCTACTAGGAAGAAAACTACATAAATCCAGTTATGCATTGATTTTAGAAACCTTAACAAGGTCTCCCTAAAAGATAACTACCCTTTGCAAAAAATGGATCATATATTACAAACAGTAGTAGGGTCTAGTATGATTTCCTTATTAGATGGTTTCTCAGGTTATAACCAGGTCCTAGTACATCCTCATGATCAAGATAAAACAACTTTCACTACTCCATGGGGGAACTTCATGTGTGTGAAGATGCCCTTTGGGTTAATGAATGTTGGGGCCACATTTCAAAGAGAAATGTATATTGCCTTTGCTGATGAGATTGGTTATTTTATTGTAATTTATCTTGATGACATTACTATCTATTCTAAAACTGACGAGGAACATTTGATGCATCTAAGAAGAGTGTTTGAAAAGTGTACAAGGTTTGGTATCTCACTAAATCCTAAGAAAACATTATTTGGCCTTGAATAAGGAAAGCTTCTTGGTCATATTATTTCTAAGGATGGTATTAGGATTGAACCCAGTAGAATTGAAGCCATATTAAAAATCAGTCACCCTAGAAACATTAAGGAGATTCAATCTTTTATTGGAAAGATTAATTTCTTAAGGAGATTCATTCCTAACCTTGCATAGCTTCTTAGAAATATAAAAGCCATTCTGAAAAAGGATTCAGAAATCAGATGGAGTATTGCGGCTATACAATACTTTAATTTAGTTAAATAGGCATTAACAAAAACACCAGTGTTGATTAGTCCAGATTTTACTAAATATTTTATTATCTTCTCTTTTTCTTCTGAACACATTGTTGTAGTTGTTTTGTTGCAGAAAAATGATGAAGGATTTGAATAGCCCATTTAATTTTTTAGTAAGGCTTTAAGAGATGCATATTTGAAATATAATATTATGGAAAAATAGGCATTTTTATTGGTAAAAGTATACTTTAGAGTATATTTATTGCATTCCCATATTATTGCATATGTACCTAATTCAGTGTTCAAGGATATTTTAACATATAATGGACCTGGTGGAAAACGAGAAAAATTGTTGTCATCCTTGAGTATGACTTAGAAATCAAACCCATCAAGTTGATCAAAGGACAAGGATAGGCCAAATTGATGGTAGAATAAAATTTCCATGCATTGGACATCATATTTGTTGTTGCACTAGATGATCAAGAGGAACATGCGACTCTACATATTGATGAAGCATTTATGAACTCACCCTAGTATGCAGACCTGTTATATTTTTTATTCAATTTAAATGCTCCTTCTGGTCTAACAAAAATAAAGGCAAGTTTTATAAAGTTAAAAGCAGTTAATTTTTGCATCATAGAAAATGTTTTATATTGGAAAGATGTTGGTGGTATTTTACTTAAGTTCTTGTTAAAGGATGATGCAGAAATAACCATGTAGGAGTTGCATGAAAGTGATTGCGATGGACATCTCTATTGGAAAACCACTACCAAAAAAATCCTCAGGGATGGATTTTACTGGCCTACCCTTTTCCCTGACATTCATAAGAAAGTAACTTCATGCCATAAATGCAAAATATTTTAAGGAAAAGGAAACCTTTTACCCTTGCTTTTAAATCATATTTCAGTTGAAAGTGCTTTCCAACAGTGGGGACTGTATTTCAATGGTGAAATTCATCATCCTTCCTCTGCCCAGCGTAAGCGGATTCTCACAGCCACAAATTACTTTATAAAATGGATAGAGGCCACCCCTTCCAGATCAGCCACTGATGTTGTCATCATTAAATTTCTTGAAACCAATATCCTCTCTAGATTTGGTTGTCCTAGAAAACTTATTACTGATAACACAGAAGGCCTTAAATCTAAGAAAATAATTGAATTTTTCAATAAATACCACATTACTTTGGTACATTCAACAACTTATTACCCTCAGGGTAATGGGTTGGCTGAATCCTCAAATAAGATCTTGGTAAATATGATTGAAAATTTGTTAGAGGACAACAAGATGTCTTGGCACAACAAGTTGGTTAATGCACTTTGGGCTGACAGACTTACTACAAAGAAGTCAATTGGCATGTCACAATACCAATTGGTATATGGAATGGATGCTCTTTTTCCATCCTCTTTAGGAGTTCCAATCATGAAGATAATTCAAGAATTACAAGTTGAGCCAAATGAAAAATAAAGAAGAATCCATCAGACTATTCAGTTGCAACAGTCAAGGGAGGAGATCTACAAAAAAACCCAAGTAATTCAGGAAAATGTTAAAAATATTTTTGACATAAGGACTAAAGTTGATGACTTCAAAATTGGAGACAAAGTTCTAAGGTGGGATTCCAGGAGAGAAGACAAAGGTAAAAATGTGAAATTTGATAGCCTTTGGAAAGGTCCATACATCATTTAAGCTTTCAGAGGACACAATGAATTCTTCCTAAAGGACTTGGATGGAGCATAGTTACCTGGTGGTCGTGTCAATGACAGGATGTTGAAACACTACTTTTCTTAGCATAAATATTTTTATTAAATCATTGTGAATATCATAGTCTATATTGATTTGATTGGGAAACTTATTTATTGGAGCTGAAGCCTGCTGAGAAGGCCCTCAGCCCTGATTGATAAGCTACCATAAGTACCTTAACAGCAAAAGAAATCAGATGCAGACGACATGGGATACTCAAGGCTACTGATCATATGTTCTTGACACTTCACATGGAGAAGTTCCATCCTTAGCTGGAGCCACTGTTAGGGTCCTATATTTTATAGGATCTCAAGGTGATTGAGTATTTTATATTTGTAATTTTACATTGTAAATAATTTTCAATATGCAAATGATTTCCAAAAAAAATTATATATAAAATAAAATCAAAAGAGGGTATGTCAAAAAATGAATATGAAGAAAAAGACAAAAGAAAGAAAAATGAAAAGAATAAAAAGAGAATAAGAACCCCAGAAAAGAAAAAATAGAAATAATATTGAAAGTGCTACAAATTCAAATGCCACTACTAATCAATTAGTTTTCTTTATGTCAAAATACAATAAGATTGTGTGCATCTTGTCTTTAAATGCCACAATGACTAGATTTTTGTTCAAATTATACAGCTTAATCATGATTGAAAAATTGTGAATTTCATGTTAATTAGGGTAGTAAATAAATATTTTCCAAACAGTTTAATCTTGCCAAATCAGTAGTTAGGTAGAAAATGAAATCAATTCATCTATTTTATCTGAATCAATAGGAGAAATAAGAGATAGAGTAGGTTATAATTTTATAAAAAATAAGGCGATGTGGGTTTGCTAGCTTAAATGCACCCTAAGGAAAGAAGATAAAATGTTAGCTTAGAAAAAGAAATGAAATTAAAAGGGTAGGTAGAGGTTGTGTTGAAGCTTTGAAAATAATTAAAATTCTTACCCTAAGCTTGGGTTTTCAAAGGTTTTCTATGCATATGAAGAGAAAAATGGTAAAATGTCTTTATCCTAAGTCTAAAATAATCGGGCACATGAATGAAAAAAGTTTGGCATATCATTTTATATCCTAAGTTTCATTCTTAAATTAACCCTCCCGCTACCCGAAAAATGCATCACATTGCATCACTTTAACGTGCATTCATATGTCCACCCATCAGGTCCTTCCGCCCATAATTCGATGGCCTTCATCTCCCCCCCCACAGCTCAATCATACCTGTTTCAAATTAACTCCCTTCCCGCAGAAAAACACATGTTGACAAATTTAACTTGCAATTGACCGTTAATCAAACAGATCTATGCCACAATCAGTGGAAACTGCTCAATTTTTTTATAAAACCATGCATAATCAACCTGTAATCCTTTACTTTGTCTTTTTCTCTACATTGTGTATACTTATTGTAGGTTCACAGATTTCTAGAGAAAATTTATTTGATCATTATCAAACTTAGCCTTTCTTCCGCTTTGTTTTCTATGTCAGTCCCAGTGACCTTTTCCTCTCATAACCCTTTCAAATACCTTAAATTCAACTACATCATGCCTCCCAAGAAGAAATGCCAGGAGGAGCCACATTAGGGGAATTTTGAGGTCTAAAATGGGCCTCCTAAATAAATAATAGTTGAAATAATAAAATAATATTAGATTACGTCATCAAATTTTAGAGGGAAAAAATAAAAAACTACTTTTTCAACTCGTATTTTCAACTTAACTCGCTATGGGTTTACTCATATTTCGAGTAGGAACACTCATTGGATGCAGAATTTGATTCCTCATCCGAGTAGTACCCATCTTGCATACTTTTGATGGACCTTGCTACACGAAAAATGAGAAATACATGAAAAACATGATTGCAATCACGTTTTTCATATATTTCTCATTTTTCGTGTAGTAGGTGTTGGAATTATGATGCAGAGTGTTGTCCTTGATGGCAACCCACTGAATGAAGATGAAGACATGCGACTATTGACATGTGTTGTCCTTGATGGAAAACCACCTGATGAAGTTATTCGTGACTTGATGGACTTAGTAAATGATGAAAATCTGATATGAAGTGATGTTTGTTAGCAATATGATGTTGAGTGTTGTCCTTGAATGGAAACCCACTTGATGAAGATGAAGACAACCTACTTGATGAAGTTGTGCTTGATAGAATATGTTCTTGATGAAGTAAATATGATGTATCTACAGTGTGTACAGAAGGCAATGAAGAAAGGAATTCAGCATGTGCTAAATCTTGATGAAAAGAGTATGTCTCTAGGCATACGCGGATTTGCCTAAGGGAAGTCGCGTATGCACGCGGGAATCAACGTGCCAAGTCGCGTATGGGCAAAAGCGCTCTTAAAGTGCAAAACCAGGGGTAACCACCATGGTATTGAACCATTGTGTTGGGTAATGATTCGTCTAAATGACCCCGTCCAGGAATACCATCGGAAGTAATGTGGTTTTGGCTCATGATATTGAAAAAGGGTAAACCTATATAAGGAGAAGAAATTCATTGTGCAAATCATGAGCGTGGGTGCAAGAT
Source organism: Pinus albicaulis (assembly GCA_034641835.2). Classification (NCBI taxonomy): domain Eukaryota; kingdom Viridiplantae; phylum Streptophyta; class Pinopsida; order Pinales; family Pinaceae; genus Pinus; species Pinus albicaulis. The sequence continues at coordinate 671,529,186 of CM076581.1, forward strand.
GTCTGAACTTGAATGAATACTTCTCTCTGGAGTATATCTGAATGGAAAGGGTTACAGTTGAATGAAAGATCTGAATGTATGATGCACCGATAAAGGAGTGATGAAGAAGGGGATCTAGATCTGTATTGTACTTGTATTTGCTAGATCTGTTTATGGAATGATTAGATCTGTGATGAGGCGAACATCTAGGCGAACATCTGTCTGAGGTAAAGGGTAAAATCTGAAGTGATGTATCTGTTGTGAAGAATTGCAATGACATTTAAAGTTTGAAGAACCATACGCTAGTTCGTCGAAGAGGAAGCGCGTATATACGCGGCTTCGATGAAGAGAAAGCGCGTATGCGCAATAAAATTAGCTCTGGAATTTGTACTGAAGTATACGCTGGTTGATGTGGACGGAAGCGCGTATATACGCGACATCAGAGAAAGAAAAACGTGTATTCAAACTAGGGTTTGCTGAATTCTCTGGTAAGAAATGTCTGATCTGTTCTGCTGTTTTACTGATACCTGTCAGTAAGCTATATGTATCTGTTTCATGGTTGACTGTGCTGCGCATGGAAAGGGTCCGCATGAAAATATGATGAAATGTGGCCTCGCAAGTGGTGTCCTAGAGGTCCCGGATCCAAAGGTGAAATTGATGAAACGTGGTCCATAGAGGTGCCGAGGGTTGTAGCCTTCACTGGGGGGTCGAGCTCCTTCCGTGTGAGGCCGGGTAAACGAGGATCGGGGGTCGTAGCCTCCTTCCAGGGAGGCCGGGTAAACGAGTCGTGGGGTTGGAGCTCCCTCTCCAGAGAAGCCGGTAAACGCAGCGCAGTGGGTGCTCGCGTGCCGGGTGTGGAGCCTCCAGCATCAAATATTGCCATGTTGTAAGATGTTTTCTCTATAATAAAATATTGAAGGCTGAGCAACTGCAGTGGTGGTTTTCTCCCGACTTGGGTTTCCACCTAAAAATCCTGGTGTTCATGTGTGATGCTTTGTGTGATGGTTTATTTTGCTGTTACTACACATGTTTACTGTTAACTTAACATCAGATGAATGAATAGTGCAAAGAAATAAGTTAATAAATATCTGCATATTTAGATCTCTGCTAATACGCAAGTTGTATGAAGGATATCCGCGTGTATACGCGAGTTTACTAAAGGAAAGTAGTGTATGGGTTTTAGAGAGTGAAAAAAGTAAAAAGTTTTGAATATGCAGTAAATACTGATTCACCCCCCCCTCTCATTATTTTTCCCAACAATTGGTATCAGAGCAGGTCCTTGTGCAGAAGCTTGATCGCTCAAAGGAGATTCGTCGCAATGGGAAGTCAAGAAGGAGTAATGTCTATAAAGCCACCTCTATTCAATGGAAGCAATCTGATATTTTGGAAGGTACGAACAAAAGCATATCTGCAAAGTCTTGGTGCATATGTATGGGCAATCGTGGAATAAGGTTATCAATACCCAGCAAGTATTCCTACCGATGCAGCAGAAAGGAAGAAGTATGAAATCAATGCCAAAGCAGTGAATGTCTTGTTAGGAAGCATGTCTGAATCAGAATTTGCTAAAGTGATGCAGCTACATTCAGCAAAAGAAATATGGGACAAAATCATTCTAAGCTATGAAGGAGATACAAAGGTAAAAAGTGCAAAACTCCAAACTCTTAGAATTGAGTATGAAAATTTGAAAATGCACAGTGATGAAAGTGTTGCCAGTTTCTTTCTCCGTCTAGATGATATTGTAAATCGAATGAGAAATTTGGGTGAAACCATAACTGATACTACTCTGGTGGAAAAAGTCTTAAGATCGTTGACTTCAAAATTTGACTCTAAAGTTTCAGCTATTGAAGAAAGGCAAGATCTGCAAACTCTTACTATTGTTCAATTACATGGTATTCTAACTGCTTTTGAAATGAGACAAGGAGGTCCTTCTCAAATCAGAGAAGCTGCTTTTAAGGTATCTGTAAAAGGAAAAGAAAAGGAAGTTGTCAAAGAATCCAGCTATATATCTGAAGAAGAAGAAGCGAATTTTGTGAGAAAGCTCCAACTTGGTACTGGAAGATTCAAAGGTAAGCTTCCCTTCAAATGTTTTGAGTGTGGAAAAGTTGGTCACTATGCTGCTAAATGCCCTTATAAAGAAAAACATGGTAAAGGGAAACAATTTGAAAAGAGGAAGAGTTTTTATGCAAATGAAGATGATGATGAAGTATCCAGTGAAGATGAAGAAGATTCTGACCATGATCTGAAAGTGCTCATGGAAAAGAAGCAAAAGAAGAAGGCTACTCAAAGCAAGCAGATACCTCAGAAATCATGTACAGCAGAAACTGAAGGAGATGAAACAGGTATTAATCGTTGTTCTTGTATTTTACTTAACTATATATGCAAAGATTATGATAGTGAAAGTGAAGACTCTGACCAAGCTCTACAAGTGCTCACGGCAAAGAGGAAAAAGAAGAAAGCTACTCGAAGCAAGAAGATGTCTCAGAAAACCTGTATAGCAAAAATTGAAGAAGATGAATCTGATAGTGATTGGGGTCCTTTGAATGATCTTCGTTGTACAAACAAAAGTGAAGATAGTGAAATTAAAGTTGTGGATCTAGAAGAAGCTCTCAAGGTTAAAGTTGAAGAACTACAAAGTTCATCTAAGACGCAAGAATCTATCAACAAAGAGATGATCTCTCAAATGGAAAAACAAATAGAAATGTTGAATGGACAGGTGGAAAAGTATCAAAGGTTTCATACTTATGCATCCAATCGAATTAAAGAACTAGAAGCAGAAATCAACGATCTAAATGCAGATCTCGAAAAATCAAACAAGAAGAATGAAGGACTTGAAGCTGCAGTCATCTCTCTACAAACAGACCTTGAAGCATCAAGTAAGAAGATTGAGGAACCTCTACAAACATTTGAAAAGGAAGGCCTTGAAGCAGAAATCATCTCTCTCAAAGAAGATCTGGAAAAATCAAATAAGAAGAATGAAGAGCTGCAACAAACATGTGAAGAAAACAAAAATTGGTTGAAAGAAGAGATTCTAAATCTGAATGATCAAGTAGAAGATGGAAGAAGGAAAGAAGAAAGCTTGACGAAGTAATGTCAAGCCTTGGAGGTTGAGGTAAACATTCTCAAAGGTAAATTGGAAGAAAAGGTTAAAATTTTGAGGTTTCAAGATAGTACTAACATTTTGGACAATATTTTGAGTAATCAAAGGTCTCTTGCTATCAAACTTGGTCTTGGTTTCCATGAAACTGTTAAAGGAGAATCTAGCTCACAAAGAAGTGCTAAAAACTCAGAGGATGTCAATGCAAAACCTGAAGTGTTGAAAGAAATAAAAGGTCAACCAACAATGATGAAATCTCAAAGGAAATCAGTCAATAAAGTTGAATGCTTTAAATATCATAATTATGGGCATGCTGCAGCAAATTGCAGGAGCAGATCATTTCAGCCTCAATCAAACAGATCCTACATATAAAGGTACTGTTTCTTCAATGGATATTGTTTTCCGTGTAACAAGTATGGACATAAAGCAGCTGATTGTAAAAGGAGGAAGATTAGAAATACTCATTATGATTCTTATGCTTATTTCTCCGGACACATGAGATGTTATTCTTGTAACAAGTATGGACATGTAGAAAAGGAATGCAGGTTGAATAGATCTGAGAAAGTGAACAATTTTCAGCACACAAATAGAAAGTTCAAACAAAGCTAGAAAAGGATGGAGGACCGATCAGAAACGTAGGGAATTCTGACCCTATTGCAGTCATCCGCTTCTGAAGCTTACTTCTCTGATTGACTGCAGGAATGATGTGGGATACATTATCAAATTTAGTAATGTATCGTCATAGGGGGAGCAATGTATGATGTCTCTCATGGTTGATTTGATTATTCTGGTTATATGTTTTTCTGACAGTGCATCTGGTGTGAAGAAAAGACAGGAACAGAAGGTAAAATTACAGGAGGAGATGAAGGTGTGAAATTTTCTATATTTCACTTTCCATACGCGGTTCGATGAACAAAAGCGCGTATACACGCGAATTCCGAAATAGACACAAGCGCGTATGCATTGATGATAAGAGAATTTATATGATAGCCGGTTATCCTGAGCGCAGGTTCAGGGGGAGCATCGACCGATTGATAATGACCGTATTATTGACTCGTATCACTAATTTCTCGCCTTTTTAAATTATGATGATATGATACGCAGTTACTTAAGTTGAAGATCATGGATGAGTCCCGAAGAGTATTCGTTGGTGAGATGAAAGTCTTATAATTCAGAGATAAGGTCAGACCATGCAGAGATTGTTGCTGATGACTTGCTGATAAAGGTATTCAGGTTGCACAAGTTAAGGAGGAGCACTGGTTCAGGGGGAGCAGCAGGTTGAATACTAATGATTGCATTGATTGGCAATCTGACTGCTTATTCTTTGGTGTGTGTGATACTCATGCTCAAATGATGATGACTTGGTACATATTTTATTATGATGAGATTTTGAGCCCTGGTTGCTGATAAGTATCTTTTGTGATCACACATGGATGAGTTGGATGCCGTTTGATTCTGAAATAAGAATAGATCATGCAGAGTTTGTTACTATGAGTGAGATCTTTTCATACATATGTTACTTCATGTTAAATCTTAAATATCATGGTGATATTGGACCACATGGATGATTGCTTGACACATAATTGAAGATGTTGTTCTAGTATGATAATTTCTCTTGGTAAGAATGTATTGATGCTGCAAAGAATCTGAAGGCTTGGTTACTAATGTGCTCATGCTACAACTGTTAGATGACGCTGGAAGACACAAGCACTGCTTATTCTATCTATCTGTATTCCAGGGAAGCATTCAAATATCCTAGAAAGAAGCTGAACACTATCTTTGCCTCACAAAGGATCATATCTGGTTAAAGTATAGAAGATGGTATTTGATACGCGGATTTCCTGATACACAGTCGCGTATATACAGGAGTTCATGCACAGAAAACCACGTATGTCTGATTGCTGACAAATTTCTGTTTGGGGACAACTTTCTTCAGCACAGCTACAGTGTTGTTTAGTATCTCTGGTATCTTTGGTGGTGTTCTAGTTCTTATAATACTGTTTCAATCTCTTATGTTTTAAAGATGCCTTGATGATTGGTTGAAAGTGTTTAGGATGCGCAAAATAAGGGGGAACCTTAGTCATATGGAAAAGATGCTTGGATGCACAGATTCAGGGGGACCATTAGCTTTGCTGAGTATAATGCATTGTTGGCATTATGATGGTTCTGGAATATGTTTTCTTTCTTGAGGTGTTTCTGGTGTTGGTCTTAAAGTTATATTTGTAGTTTGATGAAAAGGTCATGTAGAGATCCATGATGTAAAATTGTAATATTCAGTCATGTAAGGACTTGATAAATTTGTAAACCCACTTGGTTGGGTAGCTGTGTAAAATTTTGTAAACACACTTGGTTGGGTAGTTGAGTCTCATATGTAAATCCACTTGGAAGGATATTTGATGTAAGTATGAGTCATTGGTGATAGGAATTTCATAGAGTCATGTACTTCATTGGAAAATATGGATGAACTCTGACATGAACTCGGGGGAGCTTGGTCACTTCGGTATATATCATATCTGCAAGAACACTTCTTCCACGTGAGGGAAAAGTGGGAGAGTATGTTGGTTTTGAGTGTCCCCTTGCCCTTAATTACAAGAAAGGGGGAGAGTGACATGGTGTTTGAATGAAGAGAAAGAAAGGTGTCAAAAATGGGGAATGTGACATGGTGTCATTGTATTCTTAATGTACCTATCTGTTGTGGTATCCAAACACCATCGTGGTTGCCATCAAGTCAAAAGGGGGAGCTTGTTGGCAATATGATCACAGTGTTGTCCTTGATGGCAAACCTTTGAATGAAGATGAAGACATGCGACTATTGACATGTATTTGTCCATGATGGCAAACCACACGATGAAGTTATTCGTGACTTGATGGACTTAGTAAATGATGAAAATCTGATATGATGTTTGTTAGCAATATGATGTTGAGTGTTGTCCTTGAATGGCAACCCACTTGATGAAGATGATGGCAACCTACTTGATGAAGTTGTGCTTGATAGAATATGTTCTTGATGAAGTAAATATGATGTATCTACAGTGTGTTCAGAAGGCAATGAAGAAAGGAATTCAGCATGTGCTAAATCTTGATGAAAAGAGTATGTCTCTAGGAATACGCGGATTTGCCTAGGGGAAGTCGCGTATGCACGCGGGAATAAATGTTCCAAGTCGCATATGGGCAAAAGCGCTCTTAAAGTGCAAAACCAGGGGTAACCACCATGGTATTAACCCATTGTATTGGGTAATGATTCGTCTAAATAACCCCGGCCAGGAATACCATCGAAAGTAATGTGGTTTTGGCTCATGGTATTGAAAAAGGGTAAACCTATATAAGGAGAAGAAATTCATTGTGCAAATCATGAGTGTGGGTGCAAGATGTACGAACAGATAGTCTACTTCTCTCTAGAGTATATACGAATGGAAAGGATTCTGAGTTGAATGAAAGATGCGAATGTATGATGCACCAATAAAGGAGTGATGAAGAAGGGGATCTAGATCTATATTGTACTTGTATTTGCTAGATCTGTTTATGGAATGATTAGATCTGTGATGAGGCGAACATCTAGGCGAACATCTGTCTGAGGTAAAGGGTAAAATCTGAAGTGATGTATATGTTGTGAAGAATTGCAATGACATTTAAGTTTGAAGAACCATACGCTAGTTCGCCGAAGAGGAAGCGCGTATATACGTGAAAGCCGATGAAGAGAAAGCGCGTATGCGCAATGAAATTGGATCTGTAATATGTACAGAAGTATACGCTGGTTTATGTGAACGGAAGCGCGTATATACGCGACATCGGTGAAAGGAAAGCGCGTATGCAAACTAGGGTTTGCTGAAGTCTGTGGTAAGAAATGTCTGATCTGTTCTGCTTGTTTACTGATATCTGTCAGTGAGTTATATGTATCTGTTTCATGGTTGACTGTGCTTAAAAGTATGGAGTGGGTCCAGTCTGAAAATATGATGAAACGTGGCCTGCAAGTGGTGTCCTAGAGGAAGCTTTGGATCCAGTGTGAAAATTGATGAAACGTGGTCCATAGAGGTGCTGAGGATTGTAGCCTTCAGTCAGGGGGTCGTAGCTCCCTTCCAGGTGAGGCTGGTAAACGAGATCGGGGGGTCGTAGCTCCCTTCCAGGAGAGGCTGGTAAACGAGCGCAGGTGGGTGCCTGCGTGCTGGTAGGAGTCTGCACCAGCACATATGTTGTAAGATGTTTTATCTATAATAAAATATTGAAGGCTGAGAAACTGCAGCGGTGGTTTTCTCCCGACTTGGGTTTCCACCTAAAAATCCTGGTGTTCATGTGTGATGCTTTGTGTGATGGTTTATTCTGTTGTTACTACACATGTTTACTGTTAACATAACATCAGAAGAATGAATAGTGCAAAGAACTAAGTTAATAAGTATCTGTTTGTTTAGATCTCTGCTAATACGCGAGTTGTATGAAGGATATCCGCGTGTATACGCGAGTTTACTAAAGGAAAGTAGCGTATGGGTTTTAGAGAGGGAAAAAAGTAAAAAGTTTTGAATATGCAGTAAATACTAATTCACCCCCCCCCCCCCCCTCTCAGTATTTTTCCCAACAGTAGGGTTCATCGAAAGTATGCAACATGGGTACTCTTTGGATTAGGAATTAAATTTTACATCCAACGAGTACTCCCACTCTAAATTTGAGTAAATACTTAGGTAGATAAGTTAAAAATACGAGTTGAAAAAGTAGATTTATTATTTTATTATTTTTTATTATTTTTCCTTTTAACTCCAAAAATGGTGAATCATCCCCCATGGTTGACATCATCATATTAAATCCTATTGGTTTTTATAAAGTTTATTTTAGTTGTAAATTTTTCTTAGGAGGCCCATTTTAGACCTCAAGATTCCACTAATGGTAAATCCATTTGTTCATCCTCCTATCGACATAGACCACATACCTTTAGCAGACAAAGACTACAAAATTCATGAAACCCTCTATGAATTCAAGATTTTTGAGATGTATTGTTGGCTAGAAAACAAGTACATAGACAATTTTGATGATATTGGACTATGGGAATCAAATTTACCACATTACATTTTTCCCCATATACCCACACTGCCCCTAAATTCATCCGCAAGTGTCAGGCCTACTATATACCCAGTCAAAGAGCCATAATTTCTCCCACAAGAGAAATTATGTTCACTATCACTGCCCAATCTATTGACAAAATGATGCAGGCCCCTTCTATTGAAAATGGAACCCCTTTCTCATAGGAAGCTCTCAATGAATTGTATCAGAAGCTAGATTTTGAAAAAAGGGCTAAAACCGTTGAGCTTTTTCTAGCTGAAGATACCCAATTGCCTAAGAAGAATCCTCCCTAAACCTCTTCCATTTTCCCTGACAGAGCCAAGCAGATCATCACTATCATTTCTTACCTCCTTTGATATTACTCTAACCAATGGGTAGATGAGCCAATTATAGGTTTCCTTTCTATTTTCTCTGCAGATTTTGTTAATGTCAGTAATTGCGTCCTGCCATCAGTGATAAAAATCATCTTTTCATATCATTTAGGGATTCTCATTCACAAAATTTTATTCATTCCACTAGGTCATGCAAAAAATTACTCACTGATGGTAGCCATAAGTCAAAAAATTTAACTTTTTCTAAATTTCCATTACTTGTTGGCTCAATTTCATACCTTGATGATTGAACATAATCAATAAAGCTAATGTCATCATGAAAACCACTCTTGCAAAGTCTCATCAGGTCTTGAGGGTTTTTTTAAGGTTTCATTAGGTTTCTAGGTTTTTTTTGAAGGTCCAATAAACACACCATTTCCATTGCATAAAGCCATCAAAGTAAGAGAGTGAACAAAATCACATCATCTTTACCATGTAAAGATGATTTGCAAAGATGTAATTTTGATTCCAAAGTTGTGATTTTCATCCTAGAATGTAATTTTTTATTTTTAGTTTGTAATTTTATGTCATTTAATATGTAATAAGTACAAGGTTCCCAAGCTCCCAACATAGAGTTCCACAAGCCAACAAAGCAAATATTAAAGTGCAAAAGAGTTCCTAGTCCATCAAAATGATCAATTGTCAGAGGAAAGAAGTCAAAAATGAAAGATACAGTTTCAAAGGTTTAAAGTGAAAAAAAGAAGGAAAAGTGGGTCCCAAAGCTCAAAACATCCAATCCATCAAGCATGAGTCCCATTCAAATATCCAAAGGCATTCATTTTCTCTCTATGTTAGCAATCCATCACTCGCATAGCTCAAAACATGAAATTGAAGGGTGAAAGGTCGAAATTATTGGAGGTGTTGCTCCCCTGGAAAGAGGGATTATGCATAGAGACAAGGCGATGTGCATAGAGACTAGGCGTTTCGCATAGAAACAAGGCACTATGCATAGATCCAAGGCGCTGTGCATAGAGCCAGAGGCGTTGCGCATAGAGCAGAGGCATTGCTCACCTGGAAAATTTCACTTACAAGCTTCCAAACTCAATGCAGGTCCTCCAAACATTCAGAAAAGGGTTTCTCCACTTCCCAGCAAGTAATTAAGACATCATTATGCCCTCCTTTCATTTCTCAAGTGTAAATTTCATGGTGTTAATATTTTCACGAGAAATCTCTAGTTTTTCAAGATAGAAACCCTAGTTTCACTTCCTAATCCCAAATTTTATTCTTGAAGACCCCTTCTAACCTTCCCACATCACAATAAATCATATCCCTACCACTAGATCATTAAATCCCTATCCCAAAACCCTTTATCCCCTAAACCCTAATACCTATGTATTTCAAATTCCTAGGTTCCCAAATCCCCATACCTGTAATAAAATTCCTATTCCCAAATCCCACAACATTTCTACTCCCTGTCACTTCCCTCAATCTAATAATCCCTTCCCCCATATCCATATTTTTTTCCATCGCATTACCCACTCCCTAAACCTACATTTCACTCCCAATTCATATCCCTAGGGTTTTTAGCCAACACACTATGGAAGAAGAAAATAGAGAATTCAATGAGGAAGAAGAAAGGGAAGAGAGGGAGCCATAGAAAGGAGGTAAGATCCTCAGACTTGTACCTACAAACACCAGAGAACTCATGGCCTCTCCCATGACTATGACATGTTTCAAGCATGTAGGATGCTTTGAATTTTGTGAAAAAATACAAAAGGTCCAACATCACCTTGTTTTGAGCAGGATTTTTATCTCTAATATTCATGATAACCACGCTGTTATAGCATCATTTCTCACCTTCATATGATTCATGATTGCTTTTATGGCTTTGGGCACCCATTCCTATAGACTTGGACCAAATTCACTAAAAAACAGTGTAAAAATCCCCATACGCGGTTATGCCCAGACTTTTCCGCGTGTATAGGCGAGTCCACATGCACTTTTCCGCGTATGCCATTAAAATCATTAAAAATATATATAAAAAATCCCTATTTTCGGGCTGGGTTGATGGTTACTCTGGTAGTTCAACCACCCCAACACGTGGCCAACTGTTTCAAACTGTTGAAACTACTTTGAGGGAGTATAAAAGCCCCTCATGTGTATGGCCTAAGGGAGAGAGAGAAATTATTGATATTATACTCTGTTGGTATTCCCTATCCACGTCTGAATTCCCGTGCCTCCTGCACTTCCCAGTTCATTACAGGAAACCCTTGTTTCCTGGAGATGCTCATCTTTCTATATGTCATCTCGTATGCACCAGTTCGGAAGGAATCTTAGTGAGGCAAGGGTGGGACGGATCCGGACGACGGTCTGCTCGAAGATCGTGGAAGGATTCAGGTGATCTCTCCACTTGTTATTTCTTTACATGCTATTTATAATACAGAAGAACCATCTTGTTCCCGAAATATACGTGTTAGTGTCCACTTGCATATATGAGAATATTGTTATTTAAGCATTTATCATGGTTTATCTAATGTTTCATATGGATTTCACTAACATTTAGAGTAGATATATGCTGTACAACCAGTTTTTCGTGCTTGTTTCTTCTTGTCTTTCAGGTTAAGAAGGAAGGACGGTTGCTAGGGGTTTGGACCCCGCGGGATCTGCTTCAACCGTAGGACCTACGGGTAAGTTCCTCGATCTGCTCTATTTAGTTTTTCATGAACATGTATGGTTGTGTGAGTCATTCTTAAGTAGCATGCCCTGCTCTGTGGAGGTTGTAACCCAACGAACCTCTAGGGTGATTTTCCCCGAAACAGAACTGGTGACTCCGCTAGGGATCGCATTCTTGTGATTCCCCTATTGGGTGGTTTCAGTTGTTTGATAGGTTTCCAACAGTTTTAACTTTTATTTCCAGTCCAGTTTACTCTTTCTCAGTCAGACTGAAGTCCTGGTTTCTTATCCAGGCTTGATCTTTTTTGTTTTTCATTATTTACCCTTATATACGCACTTTTTTCTGCCCACAGTCGCGTATACACGCAGTTTTTGTTAAAGGGAATCGCGTATACGCGAGTTTCTTTAGCACAGTCGCGTATGCATGCTTGTTGCTAAACTGTGAAGTTGCGTATACCTAGGAAGATTTTGAAATTTTAGATTTCTTGACTTTTCAGTCCTTTCTGTCTGTGGAGACCTGTTCCTGCAGTGTCTTTGTACCCTCTGGATTGTGAAGAAAGTGGTCTTTGGTCTTTTCTCTCTCTTGTTTGATCGAAAACTAGTCTTTTGGGCAAAGTGTTGTTTCTGGTGCTGGTACTTCTGGTTTGAGTACCAAGATCTCTTTCTGAGCATTCTTGGCTGTTCTGCTTCATCAGAACAGAGAGCTCCTGCTCATTTACTCTTTCCTATCTTTGTGTTTTGCTTTGCACTACGATTTTTGCTCGTTTCTTGGTTGGTTTTCTTGAGTTCAGTCGACTAGGTCTTGTTGCAACTTTTGAAGAGTCTTTCTTGGTTCTTTGAAGTTTTTGTTTGCGGCAAGGTTGTACTATTCTTCTAGGCTGAGTGGCTGAGTTTTCTTGTCTTCTTGTGCTCATATTGATCTTGCTACTAGTTAGCCCTATAAGATTTGGAGCATTTTTGAAGTTTTTTCTTGAAATTCAGTATTGTTTGGCTTGGGATTTGATAGTTTCGCTTGGTCTTTTCGAACTCTTTTATAAAACTCAAAAGCTCAAAAAACATTTTGCTTTGTTGTTTGCTTTTGTTTTTGCATTTTTGTTTTCGTTTCTTTGTATCTTTTGAAGCTTTGTTGAGGTTTCTTGCCTTTGGATTTTGGCTTGATTTTGGAAAGGAGTTTTTATTGATTTCTTCCTTTTGTTTTTAAGCGTTTTTGGTGTCTTCATATTAAGAGTTCTTGATTTCGGGAACTAGCTTTCTGGACAACCAAGAAGAGTTAAAACTGAAGGAATTTTGGGAAATTTCACTCTGCTTTAGGAGATTTTGCATCTTAGAATTTGCATGCTTGTAGTGATTTGCATCAGGTGCACTTAAGCATTTAGTCATTTTCATAGTTTTTGTGAGTGTGAGTTTGTTATCTGAAAAGAAAAATACAATTTTTAATTTCGTAGAACCTTTGTAGAAGTTGCTTTTCATCGAAAGACAATAACTGCATTTGCATGTATTTTGGTTTTTATTAATTTCATTCTGCGTCAAAACACCATAATTTTCATTTCCACATCCCTTTGACTTAACATAACAGCCCATTAAAATAAGCGATTTAATTTAAAATCAACTAGCAAGTTTTCTAAGTGTCATACACCAACTAGCTAGGTTGTAGGGCCTTGGATTAGGTGAGTGGAGAGTTAACTCTCCAAGGCCGCTCAAACAAAACATAGAAGTTGATTAATTGAGCGAAATCCAACTCCGTTAGGTGGACCGGGAAAGCTCTCCTCCAGAGAGTCAAGCGCGAGGGGAAGTGAAGGATGAGAAGAGGGATAGCCCCTCTCTGATTAGCTGAATCTGAACTCAAGACCATTCCGCCCGGCTTCTGACACGGATTGGTGCCCATAGTTGCCACTCCTAGGTTCCACACAGGTGACTGCGGGGGGGAATACCCGTGGTACCTGAGGCAGACGTCGCATCACTTTCAGCAGTACTTCTGGGGGTACCCTTGCGAAGCTTGGGTGCTTGAGCCGGCAAAGGCTGTCGTTAGGAGGTCGGCGTAACTGTTTCTGATACCTTCGCTAGTAGGCCTGGGCCATAATTATCCCAGACTGCTTTCGGGAGGTCCTATATTTTTCGTTTTCTTGTATTTTGGTGTCCGGTCCTCATCACCCGGAGCGGAAATACTTGAGGGTTGTTTGCTTGACAGTATCTCGGGGATTTTTCTTATAGTGAGTGCTCTTTTCTCCTAGCTTGCTTAGCTTTATATTTTTTTGAGTCTAATTAAAATTTGCTAAAGTGGATGATCAAGCGCCTCGTCGATCGAGGAGAATCCGGGGGTTATCTCCCGAGAGTCCAGAGCCTTCTTCGAGAAGGCGTAGGAGTGATTTAGCAGGTGGTTACCACCCTGTGGCGTCTGACGCAGTGGAGAGAGATCCTCCACAAAGGTCTGAAGGTTTCATAGCTGATTCTAGTGTCGGTTCCGAGAGGAGCGTTCCGCTCACCTCGCGAGTTTTATTTCCTCAGGAAGAAGATTTTCAAATTGAAGAAGTACCTGAACCTCCTGTGTCAGGTCCATCTCCTCTTCCTCCTGATTATCCGTTCGTTGTTCAATACATCGGACCTGAGTCGGAGAGACCGGAAGATCTTCCGTATCATTCATACCTTTCGATGGCCACGACTGGGAATGTGGCTTCTGCTGTGAGTGCTGCAGGCATTCAGACTCCTGCTTATGTTGAAGGAGGAAGCACTATTGATTTATCTTCGATTGCTTCTAGTGCTGCTGTGTTTGGCTTTGGTTTCACCCAAGCACATGCTTCTCATTCTGGTCCCTTCTGTTTCGGAATGCCCACTAGTGGGATTCCTTCTTTTTCCTTTTCCGCTGCTGCAGCTGGATCTACACCCATGTCTTCCATGGCTAGTGGATCAACTTCTTTTCAAGGGTTCTCCTTCAAAACTGGACATATTCCTAGTTCGAATCCTTCTTTAGGGTCCTTTTTGTTCACTTCACAGACCCATAGTTTCAACCCTTGGTCTAGAGGGCAAAGTTTGACTACTTTTACAGGTTGGAACCCTGTATTCACTACAGCGGGGGCAGGGAATCAGTTTTACGCAGGTCATCAAGGGAATGCTTCTTTCCCTTCTTCGAGTGCTTATCAGACCTTTTCTCCTCTGTCTAATGCATGGAATCCCTATCAGGGGCTTTCCTCTTCATGTCATACTTCAGCGGGGGGAACTAGTCTGAGCTTTGGTAACTCGGCGTGGGGAGGAGGTTCTTCTCCTTTTTCTACGAATTCTTTCTGGCAACCTGGTGCCTCATCAAATCCAGGGTATTCTTTTCAGAATGTTGGGAATCCATCCCATCAAGGATGGAATCCTCAAGCTCCGACTCGATTACCTTTTCTGGCAACTTTAAACTTGCCAGATCTGTCGAAGTTGACTAATGATCCGATTCGTTATGGTCCGGGATGGCCTCTGCTTCCCACCAAAATTCCTTCAGACATTCCAAGGTTTGAAGGCAAGAATGGAGAAGATCCGGTTGACCACATCACTACCTTCCATTTATGGTGTTCTTCGAACTCCCTGATCGATGATTCGATTAGGTTGAGATTATTTCAACGCACCCTAACTGGAAAATCTGCCAAATGGTATATTGAGCTAACTGGGGGCAGTTTTGCTACATTTGGAGAACTGGTTGTTACATTTCTGAACCATTTTCAGTTGCCTGTCCGATATGACGCTGGGACTGAACTCCTAGCTAATTTCAAGCAGGACGACGCAACCCACATTTCTGATCACATTCAGGAATGGAGGAGAAGGAAGAGGCTTATTAAAGCTCATATTCCAAGTGAATTCCTTTTGGAATGGTTTCTCAAAATCCTGCAGTCAGACATTTTGAAAGATGTATCCCTTTCTGGGGTATTTTCCGAGGAGCAGGCCATTTTTAGGGCCCAGCAGCTGGAGCTGATCTATTCTCAGTCTGGGGTCCTCCATAAATATTTGCCCAATGCTCCTCGCTCCAAATTAGATTTATCTAAAACTAAGCCCGGTCCTCATGGTGACGGACTAATTGGATCGATCAATAGTGGTGCAGCCAGCCTGCTTACTCAATTGCAGCAGTTGTCTTTACAATCTGCTCCTTCTGGTTAGGTTGTGCTTGCTGAGTCATCGCCTTCCCAGTCTTTGTCCATAAATGTTGTCCAAGCTTCTGATCCCAAAGGAAATCAACAATCCGATGGGAAGAAGAAGGGATGAAATAACAAGAAGAAGGGAAAAAACAGGAAGGGTAATGCGAGTAAAAACAACGAGCATGTTGGTGAGGGTCCAAAGGAGAAGAAGAAAGTGAAGTTTCCATGCAAGCTGTGTGTTGGAGACCATCTTACGCACCTTTGCCCTAAAATTCAGGATGCGCAGCGCTTGTTAGCCCAGCAGGGTTCTTCTAGTTCCCAGGCTGTGTTAACAAACCCTTTTCCCCAAGGGAAACAATTAGTTGTTGGCACGAACCAAAATCCTGGGGCTTCCTCTGGGGGCACCCAGGAAGGGGAAATTCCATCGAACATTTTCATGATGAGTGCTCACGCGGATATCGCTACGAGATCCCGTGATTATGGCGGAGAAGAGTCTTCAAAAGCTAAGGATACTCCTGATGCTACTGAGCCGCTTCACATTACGAAGCCTACTTTTGAGTCTATGCCTCGAATGCCCAAAGCATCTTCTAAGCGATCAACGATTAATCCGAATGCTAGGGCTGCCCAGAACTACTCGATTGTGGAAGATCTGGCGCAGAGTCCTTGTGCTATGTTAGCTTTAGAGGTACTCCAGTCTTGTCCGGCTCAGCGCAGTGCTTTGCTCACTGCCATTGGGGCTATTGATCCGAAAAATTCTCTTCTGATTACTTTTGATATGACTAATTTTAAGAAGAGACTCCCCCATCACATGGCTTTTCATATTAAATCATCGTACCGAAAGTGCAATATCTTTCGAACGGTTGTTGATGAGGGTGCTTCCACATGCGTGATGTCTCTCACATGTTGGAAGACAATTGGATCTCCCAAAGCTGTTCCATCTACCACTCTTCTCACTGCGTTCGATGGTCATTCTCACAGACCCCATGGTATTGTCCCAGCTTTGCCCATCTGTGTTGGGGGCAAAACTGTCAATATAGAGGTTGAGGTAGGTGACGCAAGCTTGGACTACAACCTTCTGTTGGGGAGAAACTAGATTTATGAGATGGATGCCATTGCATCCTCATTATTTCGGATTATATGTTTCCCCCACGAAGGGAGGATTGTTACAGTGGATCAACTGGACTGTCCTCCTGTAGACCCGAATGCGTCTACTGACTCATCTGTTCCTAAGTTGGATAATACTAAGGCGCCTATTGAGAATTTAGGAGTTGGAATGTATTCTTCCTTGATGGGTACTTTCGATATTCCTCCTCCTACGGTTCATATTAATGCAATTTCATCCTCCAAGGCTCCTCTTCAAAGAGAGTTCTTCAGAACTCATTATTTTTCGGACCCTTGGACCTTACCTTCCCCTACTGCCACATTAGCGAAAGGTCAAGTGGGTGGAATGGCATTTCCAATTTCTGCAGCTGAGATTGCATATCAGTCTATTGTTGACACTGCAGAATCCATCCGAGCTCCTCTTTCACCGGAAGAGTTGGATGGTGATGTGGCTCCGGCTTGGACGCTTAGTTCTTCTTCTGCCCAGGATTGTCTTGATACCACTCTTCCATCTGAAGAGGCCATCTTGGAAGCCATGACTGGTATAGATAGACCGTGGGATGATTTTCATCATCGGTCTTACTTCCTACCTGACTTGAGCAAAGTTGAAACTAGTTTTCCAAGTCCTCAGTCTCCTGGTCCTGTTCACCCAGTCTTGAACCCTTTGGCACCAACACAGGTTTATGCTGAAGGGAACATGGCTGTGATCTCTCCTACTATCCCGGTGAACATTTACAGGGATCCCAATATTATCGAGAATGTCTTCATTGGAGCTGAATGTTCCCGTGAAGAGGTTCAAATTTATACCGAGCTCTTCAAAGAGTATAGGGATGTATTTGCTTGGTCTTATGAGGAAATGCCTGGCATAGACCCATCTATTGTCCAACATGAGATCAAGACGTATGAAAATGCTAAGCCGGTGAGGCAAAAACTTCGTCCGGTCAATCCTAGGAAGGAAGCAACTATCAAAGCTGAAGTTGAAAAGCTGCTTAAGGCGGGATTCATTTTCCCAGTTCCTCTGACTGAATGGGTTTCAAACCCGTTCCCGTAGATAAAAAGCAAGGAACAATTCGAGTGTGCATCGATTTCAGAGACCTAAATAAAGCATGTCCTAAAGACAATTACCCCACACCATTTATCGATCAAATCATTGACGAGTGTGCCGGTAATGAGATTTTCTCCTTCATGGACGGTTTCTCCGGATATAATCAAATTACTATCCGTCCTGAAGATCAACATAAGACTGCCTTTATTTGTCCCTGGGGTACGTTTGCATACAAGAAGATGCCTTTTGGTCTTAAAAATGCTGGGGCTACCTTTCAGCGGGCCATGTCATATGCCTTCCATGACATCAAAAAGATTATCGAGGCGTATTTGGATGATTTAGCTGCTCATTCTCGAAAGAGGATGGATCATCCTGCTCACCTCTGGAAAATATTTGAAAGATGTCGTTTCTATAAGATTAGATTGAATCCGAACAAGTGCGTTTTCGCGGTTACATCTGGCCGGTTATTGGGATTCATTGTGTCTAGGGAAGGGATTAGGGTAGATCCCTTCAAGGTTGAGGCAATACTTCGGTTGCCTCCCCCGTCCTCTATTCGTTAGCTTCAAAGTCTACAAGGAAAGTCTAATTTTCTTCGGAGATTTATCGTAAATTATGCTGAAGTTACAAAGGGATTTATGAGATTGTTGAAGAAGGGAGTTCCTTTTCTTTGGGACGACTACGCTCAACGCTCATTCGATGCTTTGAAGAAAGCATTTGCCTCTGCTCCTTTATTGAGTCCACCTGATTATAGCAGGGATTTCCTTTTGTATCTGGCAGCAGCAGAATCTACTATTGGTATGGTTCTAGTTCTGGAGGATGATGCTCTTGCAGAGCATGTTATTTACTACCTTAGTCGAGGATTGGTAGGACCTGAACTCCGGTACACTTCGATAGAAAAGTTAGCTTTAGCAGCATTTCATGCTGTGCAGCGATCCCGGCATTACATTATTCTTCGTAAAACCTATGCTTTGGCAGCAGCCAATCCATTTCAGTTTGTTCTCAGTAGGCGAGTGATTGGGGGAAAATACAATAGATAGATTGTGATTTTGCAGGAATTTGATCTTGAGTTTATGTCTGCCAAGTCCAAGAAATCATTGGTTTTCGCGGAATTGATCTCCGAGTTTCCCTGTGGAGAAGAGATGATTTATGATGAATCCTTTCTGGATGAACACTTGTTTCTTATCTCTTCACAGGATCCTTGGTATGGAGATATCATTGTGTATCTTCAGACTGCGAAGTTTCCCTCTACTTTTTCGAAAGATGAGCATCGTAAGCTACGTCACTTGGCCAAGAATTATTTGATTATTGGTGATGCTTTATACCGTCGAGGGGTTGATTCAATCCTGAGACGCTGCTTAACTCTCGAAGAAGCTGAGGCTGTGTTGAATGATTCTCACAGTGAAGCTTGTGGGGGTCATTTATCTGGGCTTGCTACAGCCCAAAAGATCTTACGTGCTGGGTACTTTTGGCCCTCAATTTTCAAAGATTGTATCGAATCGGTCAAAAAGTGTCATCCGTGTCAAGTCTATACTCGAAAAATGCGCGCTCATCCAGCTCCACTTTTTCCAGTCATTACTGTCAGTCCCTTTACAAAGTGGGGTATTGATTATACTACTTGTAACCCGCCTTCGGCTAAAGGTCACAAGTACATTATTGTAGCATTAGACTACTTTACGAAGTGGGTCGAGGCTATGCCTACTTTTGGGAATGATGGTGAGACTGCAGCTCTTTTTCTTTTCAACCAGGTTATCGCTCGTTTTGGTATTCCTAGAGAGATTGTCACTGATCATGGCAGTCATTTTCAGAATAGTATGATGGCTTAGTTGGCTCTCAAATTGGGTTTCCTGTAGGAGCATTCGTCTCCGTATTATCCTCAAGCCAATGGGCAAGTGGAAGCTGTGAATAAATCCTTGAAGACAATTCTTCAAAGGACAATTGATAAAGCTAGATCCAACTGGCATATTATGCTATATCCTGCACTTTGGGCATACAGGACGTCAGTGAAAACTGCAACTGGCTTTACTCTGTTTCAGCTAGTGCACGGGTTGGAATCCATATTTCCCATTGAATGCGAGATTCCCTCTCTTAAGTTAGCTATTGAACTTCTTCCTGACACTTCTAGTCTTGAAGAACGGCTCCTTCATCTGGAACATCTCGATGAGCAGCGTCGGGATGCTGCCACGATGAATGAAGCGCATAAAAACCGAGTTAAAGTTCAGTATGATAAGGCGGTCAAACCTAGGGTTTTTTCGGAAGGTGACCTTGTTTTGGTCTATGCCCAAGAAAAAGATGCCCTGGGGGCAGGAAAGTTTAAGTCTATGTGGTATGGCCCCTTCATCGTTAAAAAATTCCTTAAGAAAGGAGCGTATACCTTGGTTGATTTCGAAGGAAACGAGTTGCCGGAGCCCCGAAATGGGCTCTATTTGAAGAAGTATTATGCCTAGGCTTCGGCCTGGCATGTTGCTTTTGTATATAGTAGTTTTTGCTTTGTACATATCTGGTTGATTTTCGATCTTTGATGAGTTGGTGATGTTTTTGATCTGCTTTGGCAGGTTGTGTCGGATGTCATGAGCCATTTTGGTTTCACCGATGGTGCTAGTAGACACACCCAGAACTTAGCTTCCGCAGCTTGGGTGCTTCATTATCCTTCCGGTCAACTGTTAGTATCAAGAGGGGTCTGCATTGGTCCTGCTTCCAATAATGTAGCAGAATACACTGCAGTTGTTTATCTACTCTCGGAGGAAATATCTTTGGGTGTTGATTCGTTGGTAGTATTCTTGGACTCTCAGCTAGTGGTGTCGCAGTTGAACAATACTTATCGGGTTCGAGATCCATTTTTATTACGATTGTTCTTGAGGGTGCGTTTGTTACAAAGATCATTTCAATTTTTAACTTTCATTCATATTCCTCGAGCTGACAATTGGTTGGCTGACTCATTAGCTAATCAGGCACTAGATTGGCATATTAATCATTCCATACAATAAAATTTTATCATCAAAAACATCATACATTTTGATACATTTATCACATCACATCAAATATTGCTGTATATATATCATCAGAGTGTTCAAAAAACTTTACAAAATTTGGATCCATAAGGTCATACAAAATTTGGGCTTATGCCCGATCAGGTTCAGTCTCAAAAATATACAGTCATCTGATACATAATATCTATCTACTCCTTAGGTCCTTGCCCAGAAGTCGTGTTCCTATAGAACATGATCGCGGTGGCAACTCGGCGGAATAATCGTACCCAGTCTCGGGGCACTCCTACCACCCGTCTCTGGACGGCTTCCGGAAGATCCTCCACGGCAGCCATAGGTATTTGGCGGGTTAACCCCTCTAGGTTCCTCTGCACAACCTGGAGGGTCCTGTCTGAATCCACTGGATCTGCTTCGCCCCTGCGATGCTTGTGGCGCGGGAAACCCTCAGGTTGCACTGGTCCAATATCTGTATCATGATCATATTTACATTGTCAGTCATTATGAATCCAATCAAAAACATGTTTGTTTTTCATTTTTTCATACATATTTGAAAAAATTCAAAAAAATTATATAAGTCAAAAAAAAAAAATTTGCAAACTTACCGACTGTGCCCCATGCTGTGCCTGGTGGAAGAACAAGATCTGGATCTCCACGAAAGTCCATCCCGGCATAGGGATAGTCGTCCACAGCGATGATTTGTTCTCCCCACCAAAGGAATAAATCATCGTCCCAAGTGGTCCGGGGAACTTCACTTCCCCCTAATCTCTTCATCATATCTTCCCAACGGGCAATTCTTGGATCTCTAGGGCTATTGATGGTAGAGATGACTCTGGGTCTCAATGCTAGTATCTTCTCAAAGAAGAATGTCATCAAAATTGTACCGTATCCAAAGTGTTTTGTATTTACTTGGCGGATTGAGGTCAACTGTTGATTCATGTTCAGTAATAGGGCTGTGCACCAATCATACACATGAGTCAAGCATTCTACTGCTATGCTCATTTGCGTCCTGGACGCCTGATGTAGGGAGGCAGATCCTGCCACTCTGCCAATGGTGAAAAGGAGGATTTTCATGTGCAGATCCCTCAAATCTTTAATTGCAATCTGAGTTCCAACTTTCTTGGAACCCTCTACGCAATACACGTGGACATAATCTTCCACGGTTAGCCCTCCCAGGGGATTCCCGTGCAAATCTACTGGTTCTCCCCTCCGGGAGAGTCCAGTGATAAAATATATGTCTTCCACTTCAATGCGTACTGGCATCTGATCTATTATGAAGCAGTCTTGGTCTGGTTCCCAATAATTTACGAGCATTTCTAGCAACCGGACATTACTTTTCATATTTGGCATTTTGAAAAATTTGAGCAATCCGCAATTCCGAAGAATATTTTGCGATGCTCGATCGCGCATGAATTCTTGATCAATTGCACTGTGTTCATGCTCTCTCCATGAGATTGTCATCCTGTCAAATTTCAACAAATTCTTCATTAGCCACGCATTTCTTGATTCGGGCCTGCGCATACGCGACTTTTTCTATGCACAGTCGCGTGTATACGCGACTTTCCTATTACCAACCCGCGTATGCACAAGTCCGAGTTTTTTAGCAAGGGTTTTAATGTTGAAAATCACTAAATTTTAATTTATAAATGAACAAAATGATTTGCAAGGATGATTGAGGAGCCTACCTGACAAATTCAGTGCGATTCGATGGTCGGTTGCTCCTGATTTGACGAAAGAAGTTTTTTGCTCCAGAGCACTTTTTCCAAATCAGCAATGTAATAATGAACCGAATATGAGGTAATTTGTCTATTTATGGCTAAAAAGTTGAAAATTTTCGCAAAAATTTGTTATGCTCATTTTTTCGATCTATCATAAGCTGCATAACCCGGATGCTTGGAAGTGCCCAGTTTGGTATATTTTCAGGTACATTTTGACGATTTTGAGATTTTTCCCAGTTTTTTATCCATGATTACCGACTCGTCATGGCAGGTATATGATCTTCACTGGCATATAGGTTAGGGAAATCACTTTCCACTGCATCTTGCATACTAGCCTCCATACTAATCACTTGCCATAGGGTCGATCCCATCAAGTCTTGACTATTACACCCATTTCACTCGCCGATTATTCAATCATGACTTGGTGGTAGAGCCTTCCTTTACATGGGCTTCCTAGCTAGTTCCTCGCTATCACTTGTTGCCCATACTGCGTTTTATGTAGGCTCGGGAGTCCTCTTTAGTCCCGCCATGACTTACGTGTTGAAACTTCATTCTTCTTCTTCCTCACTATCATTTTTTCTGGCTATTACCCTAGAGGCTCCCTGGTGTCGTTAAGTTGTATTACTGCATTGCATATTGGCTACTTGTTTATCCTGGCCTTTAGCCGGCTTCATTTGGACTCGATGTTTAAGCCAACTTTTGACCTTGTCTATCTGTACAAGTTAATCATTGCATGCACTGAGCTATCGCGACTTGACACCATTTTACCCATGGATGGAACATTCCTTTGAGTATCGCTTACCAGTTTCCGCCACCTTGCATTGAGCATAGGATTGTTCCAATCCCAGGAACTAGTGCATCTGATTTTTTATACTCGTTCTATCCATTGTACCATAGCATTCTTTTATTCTTTTTCAGGCTTATTATGAAAAAGACAAAAAAATCAAATATAACAAAAAGAGCGGGAACGGGATGTATCTTCATTGTTTTGATGGCAGTACAGAGTCAGTTTGTCGCCCTTGAACAAAGCACATATACTTATATATATTTCCGTCATTTGGGATGGTTTTAGTTTTTGACCTAGGTTCAGCTTTTACCATGTTTCACTCGTCAGTCCTCCCCCGGTTGGTTATCTCTTCCAATCATATGGAGAGTTTGTTCTGCCCTCTTTACTGGAACTTATACGGTAAATTATCAATCTTATGTCATCACGAGTCGTGCTTTTGTTCAAGGAAATTCTAACCGAGTCGCTTCGATACACGATGTCTCTTGACCTTACGTATTGGCCTTCCCGGTTTTGTCGGTATCTTGTTCTATCACATCAGATGTTTTGGTCTTCTGCTCGTGCCGGTTTGAGAAGGTCTCCATTGACTTCTCGCTGGCGGGTTTGTCTCTTATCGACTACGACACATTGCTCTGAGAGCAAACCTAGAGCCGCACCATGGCCCTATTTCCATCATTGATAGGTGACCTTGTGCTCAGCATTTGATCATCATTATGGGTCTTTGACTGAGTGGTTTCCCCTGTGTTCGACGTCAGCACACATTATCACACTTGGGATTCGTGCAGTACCTGGATTTCCATTTGGCCCTATCGGTGGATTTCTCGCCTCTGTGTCAGCTTTCATTATTGGTTGGTTCAGAGGGTTTCTTCCGTGCGCTAGCTTCATCTTGTGCACGTCGGAAACGTACTTCGGTTTTGGTTCCATCACTCTCCTTTGTCCGATTCCTTCCAAATCTTGGCCTGCGGGTTACACTCGCGCTGGACTGATGTGGGATGCTTTAATGCCTTCCTTCCAGCAGATCTTTTCCCATCGACTCCGACTCATTGCTCTGGGAATAAGGTCTAGAGTCTTTTTGTCAGTACCTTAGGGTTTGCAGTCATCAGTGGCAGACTCTTCGCTATCGATAGTGGGGATTCATCATTGCCTCCTAATTGGTAGATTCTTTCAAGTGTTCGACTTCAACTCATTTATTCGCACTTGTTAGATTGTACTGGGGCACCTTGACGCTCATTTTCATTATTGGTGGGTTGTCTCACGTTGGTTAACGGTATACATCATTGACCGGTAATCCAACGATTTCTCACATGGTCGACTTCAGCTCATTTATTCCCATTGTGTAGAATTGTGCCATAGTGATCGGTAAAGACCTCGGGTTGCATCAACATTTCTCGGTTCACTTTTTAATGATTGACCAGTTTCACTCCGGTGATACGTCCACCCTTATGTGCAGTTGATGCTGACGGCGCATCCTATGTGTTAGCTCAGGGTTACTGCGTGATTGTACCGTTTGTTCCACCTCTTATGATTCGGTACTTGGAGATTCAGTTACTTATATGATCAGACATCCAGTTGCACCATCCTTGATCAACTTTCTATATGTGATACTTGGACATTGATTCAAACTTACATTTCCGGGCCATGCTCAGATGATTCATTGTGTACTTTCAGTTCAGCTATACTTGTATACATGTTGGATCTATTTAGTACTTTCTATGTGATGTATTTTTGACTGAGCATGGGTATGCCCGCCTCAGCATGAGTTGACTCTCTGTTTTCTTTCATTGGTTTTTGGCAGGCTGAAATCTGGTGAAGTCCTCTCTTGTCCTTTCTATGTGCATAATACATTTCAGCCATCATGTACCCCTTCTGACCTCATATATTAGGGGGCATCTGTTATAGCATCATTTCTCACCTTCATATGATTCATGATTTCTTTTATGGCTTTAGGCACCCATTCCTACAGACTTGGACCAAATTCACTAAAAAACGGTGTAAAAATCCTCATACGCGGTTATGCCCAGACTTTTCCGCGTGTATACGCGAGTCCACATGCACTTTTCCGCGTATTCCATTAAAATCATTAAAAATATATATAAAAAATCCCTATTTTCGGGCTGGGTTGATGGTTACTCTGGTAGTTCAACCACCCCAGCACGTGGCCAACTGTTTCAAACTGTTGAAACTACTTTGAGGGAGTATAAAAGCCCCTCATGTGTATGACCTAAGGGAGAGAGAGAAATTATTGATATTATACTATGTTGGTATTCTCTATCCAAGTCTGAATTCCCGTGCCTCCTGCACTTCCCAGTTCATTACAGGAAACCCTTGTTTCCTGGAGATGCTCATCTTTCTATATGTCATCTCGTATGCACCAGTTCGGAAGGAATCTTAGTGAGGCAAGGGTGGGACGGATCCGGACGACGGTCTGCTCGAAGATCGTGGAAGGATTCAGGTGATCTCTCCACTTGTTATTTCTGTACATGCTATTTATAATACAGAAGAACCATCTTGTTCCCGAAATATACATGTTAGTGTCCACTTGCATATATGAGAATATTGTTATTTAAGCATTTATCATGGTTTATCTAATGTTTCATATGGATTTCACTAACATTTAGAGTAGATATATGTTGTACAACCAGTTCTTTGTGCTTGTTTCTTCTTTTCTTTCAGGTTAAGAAGGAAGGACGGTTGCTGGGGGTTTGGACCCCGCGGGATCTGCTTCAACCGTAGGACCTACGGGTAAGTTCCTCGATCTGCTCTATTTAGTTTTTCATGAACATGTATGGTTGTGTGAGTCCTTCTTAAGTGGCATGCCCTTCTCTGTGGAGGTTGTAACCCAACGAACCTCTAGGGTGATTTTCGCCGAAACACACGCAACCCTTGTTGTTGTCACTTTCATAATATCAACAACCATTATAGAAGATGCCACTCGAATTCCAAATGTTGGTGAAAAATGGTACAAGGCAAGGACTTTGATAAACATTACTATGATCCATATATTAAGAAAAGCTACAAGAATGAAGCAAAGGTTATTTCCTTTCTCTTACCTCCTATATAGGTATGCCTGCATAATTAAAACCATCATGAGGTACTTTTCTTGTGAAGGAAGGTTCTCTAGACTCTACACCTACCATATTAGGTTCTTAATGTACTTCAGAAGGGTCATAATGCTAAACATACCTTATTTTCTCTTTAGGGACATTGAAAAAATTGCATACATTGTTGAAAAGAGAGATTATGACCACCAAATGAGAAGTCTTTTTCACCACTCTCTCATCAAGATCATTGTCTTCCATCACCTTGATAAATTGAACACTTCATGGGACACTTTCATAGCTAATGACATCTTTACTGCTCCACCAATTCAACATGCTCAAACTGTGCCTCCACCATCTCATCCTTCCACATCCATTCCTCCATCTCAGACCACAATACCTACTTCTTCATCAGCTCAAATTACTTCAACCATTTCACCACCATCATCATAATTTCACACTCAGAATAGGTCGTCTAGCAGAGCTAACATTAGTGAGCTTCAAAAGACCAAAGTGGTTGAGATAGAGACATTGGAAAAAAACATATCAGAGAGGTCATAGGCAGGTGTTTTCTCCACATATTGTGGAAGGCGCCTTTCCTTCTTCATTGGAAAAGTAGGTAGACAAAGGAAATCAAAATATGACAGAGGCATATATTTAGGAAGATATTAGGCATGAGGAGGGAAATATTCAGGAGACAGAAATGGAGTTTGACCTTGTTGGCTTGAATCAACAAGGTGATTCTAAGATTACAAACACATTCATCAAGGAAAAAGAGGCCAAGATTAAAGAGCTACAAACTAATATTGATAGATCTAGATTTGACATTACCTTTCTTGAGCATGAGAACTAGTTGCTAAAGACCAAACATTTCATTGATGAAGTGAAATTCTTCAAAGCTCAAAGAGAGGAAGTAAAAGCTAAAGTCTTGCTTGAAGAGACACTAGAAAAATTTGGAGTGATAGATGAACTATAAGAACAAGTACCAATAAGAAGGCCAAGGACTAGAGGTTTGAAAAGAGCCCTAGAACTAGAAAGGTAGAAAGAAAGAGAACTAGCATATGAGCTCACTCTTAATGAACAATTTGCAGTGGTAGTCAATGAGAATCGGGAGCAATGGCTTAACATGGATAAATAAAATCTCGAGAAACTCCTAGAGAAAGAAAATAAGGAAAATGACATTCAGAGAAGGATGGCAAAGAATTATGCCAAGAAAAATAAAACTGCAAGGTCAAAACTTAAACATGCCAATGCAAAAATTGAAACCTTAACCATCCAAGAAGAGAAAGAAATCTTGATATCCTTGCTGAAGCCTCACTCCATGCCTAATCCTCATCATTAGCCATCATTCAGAAAATTTTGGCAATTTTTGCTACATTTTTGTAAATTTTTGAAGTTTTTGTGCATTCCTGGACAGTCATGTGACAGTTGGACTGTCAGGTGCACAACACCCTAGGTATTGCGCACCTATTTGAGGCATATTTTGGCCAAATAGAGACTACCATCGGATTTAGAATGATGAATACATGCACCCTAGAAATGTTTCTAAGCTTTTTTGGACAAATTGGTCAATGAAGAGCTCAAAAAACACCCAAAAAATCATGTTTCTGCCCTCTTTTTTAGCCTGGCGATGCACATCGAATAGTATTATGAGAATCACCTTTTTTGAGTTCAAATCAAGTCAACTCTACAAACCAATCACATATTTGGAAAGTAAACTGGATAATATTTCCAATGAGCTATCCTGAGGTCAGTTTGGACATCTGGAACCCCCTCAAAACTCATATTGAAGATGGCGTTGCGCACCTAGCATTGTGTTGCACATAGAGGAGAGGTGTTGTGCACCTGGCATGGTGTTCCGCACCTAAAATTGCACTGCGCATAGAGCAGAGGCGCTGTGCACCTAACCAATGTCTTATTTTTCTCATTTTTCTCTGCAAATTTGATTTTCACCTTGAGAAATCATGTATTTACTGATGTAATAGATGGAACAATGTTATCGATGAAATAGGTAACGGCACTGTTACCTACTTTTTTTTGGTAGCATAAAAAGCACCTGATTTTGAAAAGTGGTGATGCAGAATCACCATTTTTTTTTGGAGCACATTTTCGACACTCTAATATTTTTATTTATGAAGTATGAATATTTGTTTTAAAATGTTAGTCATTTTCATGCTAATTTTGAAACGTATTGATGCAGCATCAACTTTTTTTTTTGAGCGGTGATTTTCACGCTAATTTTGAAATGTATTGATGTAGCATCAACCTTTTTTTTTAGAGTGGTGATTTTCATGTTGGTAATAAAACAAAAAAGTTAGATAAATATATATATATATATATATATATATATATATATATATATATATATATATATATAAACAATAAAAAAAACCAATAAAAATGTCAAAAAAACAAAATTAACTCGTAAAAATAAAAAATTTAAACAAAAATATTCAAAAATTATATCAAAAGAAATGACAAAATTTGAAAAAAAAAAACAAATAATTTAAAGAAAAAAAAACAATAATTAACCAAAAAAAAAAAATTTTAAAAGCATCAAAAACATTTTTTTTCTAAGTTATTAAAAAAAACCATATAATTAAAAAAAAAAATTAAAATAGAAATTTTAAAAATAATTTAAATTACAAAATTAAAATTTAGATAAAAAAAATAAAATACATAAAAGAAAAAATTAAATTTAAAAATTTAAATTAAATAATAATAATAAGAAGAAAAAAAATACAAATTTTAAAATTTAAAAAAAAAAAACAAATAAAAAAAAAACAAAATTTAAAATTGAAAAAGAAAATTAAAAAAATGAATTTAAAAACAAAAACAAAAAAAATGAAAAAAACCACGTGCAAATAATTAAAAAACAAATATACATAAATTTACTGTTTTCTTTATAAATGAAACAATCTATAAATTTTAAAAATGAAAAACTAAATAAACTAAAAGATTTAAAAAAAAATTTAAATTAAATTAAAATTTAATAAATTTAATAAATAAATTTTTAATTTTTAAAAATAATTAATATTAAATATTAAATTTAAAAAGAAAAAAAAAGAAAAAAACAATTTAAATTTAAAATAAAAAATTTGAATTAAAAAACAAATAATTTTAAATTTTTGAATTAAAAAAAAAAAAAAAAATCAAATTAAAAAAATATATTAAAAATTAAAAAAAATAAAAATAAAATAAAATAAAATTTTGATCGTGGTGGCGGAGGTCGGCCGCTGGGTGGGAGGCTGATTCCAGGAATCACCCTCCCGCTGCGGGAGGCCGATTCCGGGAATCGCCCTACCGCGGTGCGGGAGGCCGATTCTGGGAATCGCCCTGCCGCGGCGGGAGGCCGATTCCGGTAATCGCCCTCCCGCGGTGGGAGGCTGATTCCGGGAATCGCCCTGAAGCTGATTCCGGGAATCGCCCTGAGGCCGATTCTGAGAATCGCTCTCCTGGGGCGGGAGGCCGATTCTGGGAATCGCCCTGCCGAAGTGCGGGAGGCCGATTCCGAGAATCGCCCTCCCAGCGCGGGAGGCCGATTCTGAGAATCACCCTCCCGCGGCGAGAGGGCGATTCTCGAAATCGGACTCCTACCCAGCGGCTGGTCTCCATCACCATCTGGGCGGGAGGGCGATTGGCGGCACCTCCATGATTAAAAAATTCTTTTTTTTTTTAATTTTTTTAATTTTTAATATTTTTTCTTTTCATTTGCTTTTTTTTTTTTTTTAATTCAAAAAATTTAATTTTTTTTTTTGTTTTAGTTAAATTTTTATATTTGAAATTTAATTTGTTTTATTTTTATTTTTTTAATTTTTTTTTAATTTTATTCATTTTTTTTGTTTTTTATTTTATTTTTCTAAATTTTGTTAAAAATTTTTATTAAATTTGTATTTTTTTTTATTTAATTGATTTTTTTTTAATTTTTTGATATTTTTTTTATGTTTAGTTTTTTCATTTAATTTTTTAAAATTTAGTAAATTTTGTATTTTTTTTAATTTATTTGAATTTAATACTTTTTTTTAATTTTTTATTTTTTTATTATTATTTTTTTAATTACATAAATTTTTTATATATTTTTTATTTCAATTATATATATATATATATATATATATATATATATATATATATATATATATATATATATATATATATATATAATTAAACTTAATATTTTCAAATTAATTTTATTTTTTATTTTTTATTTTTTTTTAATATATTTTTTTAATTTTTTTTTTCAATTTTTCAATTTTAATTGATTTTTAAAGTTTTTTAACTTTTATTTTTAACAATGTTTTTTTTTCTTTATATTTAAAATTTATTTGTTTATTCATTTATTTATTAAAATCTAATATTTGTTTTTTTTAAATTTAATTTGTTATTTTAATATTAACATTTTTTTTAAATTTAATAAAATCTAATATATATATTTTTAATTTAAGTTCATATATATATTTTTTATTTTTTATAATTTAAATTTAATTTATTTTTTAAAATCCATTTGTTTTTTTAATATATATATTTTTAAATTTCATATTTTTATTGTATTTTATTTTTCATTTTTTATTTTTAATTAATTTTTAATTTTTTTACTTTTAATTTCAATAATGTTTTTTTTTTTTTTTTAAGTTTTAAATTAATTAAAATTTAATATATTTCTGTAAATTTAATTTTCTATTTTAAAATTTAAATTTTTTTTTTCTAATTTAATAAACATTTTCTTTTTCTTTTTTAAATTTATTTTCTATGTTTTATTTTTTACAATTTCTTTCCTTTTTTAACTTGTTTTTTTTTTTTTAACTTAATATTTTTTTTTGTTTTTTATTTTTTTTTCTATATATTTTTTATTTTAATCTTTAATTTATTTTTTCTTAAATTTTAGGTTTTTTTTAATGTTTGAATTAAATTTTTATTTTCTTTTTATTTTTATTTTTTTATTCCTATATATTTTTAAATTTTAAGCTTTAAAATGTTTTTATTTTTTAAGTTTATTTTTTTTTCTTAAATTTTAGGTTTTTTTTAATATTTGAATTTTAAAAATTAAAAAATGTTATTTCTATTTTTAAAAATGTCAAAAATATGACACAAATATTTTTTTTTGTTATTCCAGCATCAACTCGTTTTGTTTTGAGGGTGTTTTTGCAATCCTTTTTTCAAGAAACAATTTTGTTTTTAGCATAATTTTATAAAATGTTGAAATTTGACCTTCAAAAAAAACCAAGTGCATTCTGGAATACACTTTTTTTGTTTTTGGGGTGTTTTTTCATGTTTTTTGAGTCTTTTTGGGTTAGAGTTCCCGTTTTGAGGTCAGGTTACCGATATCATCGGTAACAATGTTATGGAAGTAAATTTAATTATGGTGTTTTTATACTTACCTAGGGTAAATACATTAGGTGAAAATTTTGATGACATGTAATGAATCATTTTGCAAAAAGTGAGGGATGAGTCAGTTTGACTTCCCTACACTCTAGGTATTCATCTCAATTTTTGGTGGAACTGCTCCTCCTGTCATGGATTTGACCCCTGAGGATGGGAGGAGTTGTTTTGAGGTCTATATCATGTACTTTTGGACTCATTTCAGAGGTTGTATATTGTTGGATGTTGATGAATTAATCGTAGACTCTAGTGTAATCATTTTGGTAGGAAATTAATGAAAAGTTTGCAGCTATTTCTTTGCGATACATGTGGCATGAGAGTCTAGCATTTTTCTTCTTATGTATCATTATGTATGAATGTTTTGTTTCATGATCCATTTAAATCCTATGATATGTTGTTTTTAATTTGATAAAAAGAATACATCTCTCATGCTCTGTTTTGGGAAAACCTTCATAGTTTGTTCATATTCTTCAGTTTAGAAAGAATTCATGCTTAGCCTTTCTCTTTCTCTCTCCTCACCTGTCTGATCCATCCCACTCAAGAAATGCTAAAGTGTTAGGTTTTCTACCCTCCTTGCCCCATTGAATCTATGCAACCTTAATCCTATTTTCCCTGACCTAGCCTCTTTTACCTAATTCATTCATCTAGCAACCCAATTCAACCAAATCAAACCCCTGTACTTATACCTAACCTAAAACCATAATTCACCCAGCCCTCTTGGCTGTGATTCATGGAGAGAGCCCTCTTCATCTTGGTAGGGCTAGCTACCAAGCTAAAATATTTGTTTGTGGTTACCTCTGTTGGGATTTCTTCTTCAGCCTTAGAGATTTGGTAGATTGATAACATACTAGCATCGTTTCTAAGGAATGAAAGATTTATTTTCCCTGGGTGTATGACAAGAAACATTGGAATTTGATACTTTGGATGATAGGGTTAAGTTTCAGAAAGGTTGACTCAGTAATTGCGGTGCTAAGATTGTAAAGCTGGCTTCGAGAAGATATACTAGAGAAAATCCCAATCCTGATCCAACTGATCCAATGATGATCCAGAGAATATTTTCTGAAGGCATATATATCAAACTACAAACATTCAATCAGAACCAATATCATTGGTAAGATTTGTTTCTCTACCTGCTAAACTACTTTCTCTTGAAGATATACCATATGATCTGAAATTTGAATTGTCATTATTTAAATCCAAGTCTGAAACCTCTTTATCTGACATAGTCTTCTATCCTTTAAGATTATCTGAGATGAAGCCATTATCTGAATTAGACCTTAGTCCTCTAAAATATTGGTTCTTTGAAGAGATTAAACCCAAATCTAACCTTGACATCAAAGATTGGATCCAATTCTACCATCAAGAGGAAATTCTTGTCTCAACTCAACCTCAAACTCAATCAATTGTAGTTTTTTCATCTGCACCTTGGACCTCATCATTCATACCTACTACTTCAGTACCTACAACTTTTGTTCCACTACCTATTCAGTCGATCCCTCTTGTTGTCAATCCAGCACTTCACTCAGCAGGAATAATGGCAATATTTTCCCCACTTATCTTACCTACTCAATTGAATGATTTACCTCAGGGTTATGGCCAAAGACTCCCCTTATTTAATGAAAAATCTACCATATCTGCAAGGAAACATATTTTTAAGGTCACTGACTTCATAGACTTGGAGGAATTTTACTCTGACAATGCAAAAATGAGGATTATAGCATAGAGTTTATCTGGAGATTTAAAATTTTGGTTTAGGTCCTTGACTGCTAATTCCATTGCCACTCAAAACCATCTCCTTGATTTATTTATATCCCAGTGGGGAGTAAAGAAAAATCATTTACAATTGTCTGCTGAGTATGAAAACATTAAAAGAAATCTAAATGAATTAGTACAATATTTCAATACTCGCTTCAATAGAATTTATAATGCAATTCCCATTGAGATCAAGCCTCCTCCAGGCTTAGCTCTCATATGTTATCCAGATGAATTTGATCCTAACATGGCTTACCAACTAAGGGAAATAAATCCAGCTACACTAGAGGATATGCAAAAGAACGCGGTCAGCATTGAAGAAAATCTACTCATGAAGAGAGCTAGAGCTAGAAATGAGAGAAGAGTTACTATTAAATATGAACCATCCACCTCTTCTTCCGATGATAAGATGGATACATTGATAAGAACTATTGAAAGGATGGTTGATAGGATGTCCATCACTAAGATACAACCTGAGTTCATAAATCCTAACTACAGAGGTCAACAACAGTCTCAGTTAAGGATTAAGCAAAGAGAACAGTGAGCTCCTAAGCAACCACCACAGCAGTAGCAACAAATCAAGACACCCTTATATAATAACTATCCTCAAGGAGAAAAAGAAGATGAAGACAAAATTGTTCATGAAAATATCCTTTTCAAAGCTGATGGTTTGCCTATGTTTTTGACCAAAGATGAGGAGTATTTTCAAAATAAAGATCAGCCTAAATATGAAGATTTTATCCTTGCCAATTATCATGAATTGGAGACCGAATCAGATGATTATCAGCGGGGGTACTTGAATTCACTTATTTCATAAAATAAGAAGATGTCATTGAGGAGCAGAGATGTGTTGGTTAATCCCATTCAACAGAGAGCATCTCAGCAGAAATACACTCAAACAAGGAATAATCCTCCAAGCAATCAGAGTAAGGGAAAAGAGCCTGCAGTCACAAATCTGAATAAAGTAAATCAACCATCAACAAGTTCAGTAAATAAGGAAAAGGACAATCAGAAGAAAAATGTTCCATCAAAGGACCATGCTGGACAACGAGACATCGTCACTAAAGAGGTATAAAAAACCACTCCCTTTATCCTAGAAACATAAATTTGAAAGTTAAAAGTGCCTATTCCTTTAACCAATCTTGTTAATAATAACCAACATAAGTCCCATGTTGCCAAGATGCTTAAAGTAGATCCTTTCTATGACATGGTCAATGTCAAAGATGATCAGCCCGAACTCATTTTTGGTCCTGCTATTGATGGTTAATTAGAAGATAGTGAGGTTGCTCCTTTTTTCTTGAGTCTAATAATCCACCAATGAATTTTACATAATTCCATGTTAGAATCTAGAGCCTCACACAATCTAATGCCAAAAGCCATTATGGAAAATTTTGGCCTTGACATCACTCGTCCCTACCATGACTTATACTTCTTTGATTTAGGTAGAGTATGTTGTCTTGGCCTTATTAAATATTTGGTAGTCTCCCTAGAGAAGATTCTAGCAAAGAATGTTCTAATGGATGTGGTGGTAGCCGACATACCACCACGGTTTGGCATGTTGTTGTCAAGATCCTGGGGGGGCAAAATTACGAGGCACATTGCAATTATATTTTTCTTATGCAACTATCAATGTTTTTGGGAAAATGAGAAAATTGTACCATGAAACCAAGATGAAATATATGATCACAATCAAATAAAAGCCTAACAATCATCTGATAAATGTGGTACATACATATTTAGAGTCATTCATTTTTTTTAATGATAGCATCTTAAATGATGTATATAGTGAGCTAGTAGATGTAGAAGATGTTCCAGAGATCCATAATTGCATTAGAGAAGTATAGAAAAGAAAAAAGTGAATATGCCTAGCTCATCATAATAGTAATCAGATGAAGCAGTGAAAAATTCAGAACAACTGTTGGATAAAGTGGAAGAAAGTCTAGAAAAGCATGAAGAGATAGTTCAAAAAATTGATCCAAATCAAAAATCAGAGTTTCAACACTTGGAGGATGAGAATGGTCTATGGTCCGTGTACTTTGATGGTTCCCTAGGAAAAGATAGGGTAGGCATTTGAATCTGGGTATGCAACCCTTTTCATCAGCAGAATAAGGTCCCTACAAATGTTAGATTGTACTCTTACAAGTTAGCTTTTGATTTCACTAACAATGAAGCACTGATTACTAGCCTAAACATCTTGAAGAAATTGGGAGCAAGAAGGATTGTTGTGTATGGTGATTCAAAACTTATGATCAAACAAGTTAAAGGTGAATATCAAGCTAATCATCCTCGAATGAGACAATATAGGAATGTTGTACTAGATATTATGAAAATGTTTTAGGAGTGTTTACTTACAGTGGTGCCAAGGAATCAAAATATCATGGAATATTCATTGGCTAAAGCTATAACAAATTTTAAGATCCCCATCTTTTCAAACAAGAATTTTGAGATTCATGTGAAACATCGGCCTACTATTCCCGATAACTTGCGATATTGGTAGGTTTTCTAGGATGATAAGCAGGTAAATAACTTTCTCCAAGCTGAAGAATAATTTGAGAATTTTTCCATGGATCAAATTTGTGATAAATATGACTAGGATATAGAAGCAACTCAGATGGATATACTACAGCTAAAAGACAACAATATTACAAAAGGTCTCATACCTTTAGAAGAATTGTTTTACCAAGATGACGTAGCAAGGAAGCCTACATTGGTGCCTATGGAAAAGGGTGTTGAAGATGTAAATATTGGGACAACCGAAAAAAAAAATATGGTTAAACTATCCAAGTCCTTATCTCCCGAGGTAAAGGCTGAATATGTTAAATTACTTTCTGAAACTGATGTCTTCACATGGGAATATGTATATTTAAGGGTGTATGACAAGAACATATTCAACACACTATTTCGATCAAGTTCGATCAAAAGCCCTTTCAAAAAAAGTTGAGAAGGATAAATCCAAGATTGCTTCCATCAATTGAAAACGAGGTAAATAAGCTTTTCAAGTATGGTATTATTATCCCAATCAGATTCTTTGATTAGATTTCAAATTTGGTCCTAGTAAGAAAAAATAATGGAGAATTGGCTCTGCATAGATTTTAGAAACTTGAACAAAGTGTCCCTTGAGGACAACTATCCACTTCCGAAGATGGACCATATACTTCAAAGAGTTGTCGGTTCTTCCTGGATGTCACTGTTGGATCGCTATTCAGGGTACAACCAAATTTTGGTGCACGACGATGATCAAGACAAGACAACATTCACTACACCTTGGGGTATGTTCAAATATGAAAAAATTCCATTTGGTTTGAAAAATATAGGGTCCACATTTCAGCGGGCCATGGACATAGCATTAGCCAATGAAAAATATGTTTTCTTGGTTGTTTATTTAGATGACTTGACAGTGTTTTCATATTCTGATGATGAATACTTGCACCATTTAAGAATTGTTTTTGAGAGATGTAGGAAGTTCGAAATATCTCTCAAACCAAAGAAAAGCTTGTTTTCCATGGAGGAGGGAAAACTTCTTGGTCACATCATCTCCAAGGATGGGATTTGGGTTGACCCATCCCATGTTGAAGAAATTCAGAAGATTTATTTCCCTCGCGACAAAAAGGAAGTACAAGCATTCAACAGTAAGAAGAATTTCTTACGTAGATTCATTCCTAATTTGGCGAAGCATCTTAGAGAATTGACAAATATGTTGAAAAAAGAAAATGATGTGAAATGGTCTGATGATGCTCAGAAGTCTTTCAACTAAGTTAATTTTTCCTTGACTACTTCCCTGGTTTTGATAAGTCCTAATTAAACTACTAATTTCATAATATTCTCATTTTCTTCTAAGAAAACCATGGCATCAGTCTTGATGTAGAAAAGGGATAAAACAGAGCTACTAATTGCATTTTTCAGTCGCAATATCAAAGATGCATCCCTTCACTACAACATCATAGAGAAACAAGCTTTGTCTTTGGTACAAGCCCTAAAATATTTTAGAGTTTACATATTACATTCACATACCCTTGCCTATGTACCTATAAAAAAATTTCTCATGTAGACAGACCCAGAAGGTAGGAGAGGGAGATGGATAGCATCTTTACTAGAATATGACCTTGAGATCAAGCCCACCAAGTTGATCAAAGGTCAGGGCTTAACCAAGCTCATGGCTGAGTCAAAACTTCATGCTCTTGATATCAACTTGATTTCAGCCTTGTTCGAAAATGAAGAAGAAGTGAATCTCATTCAGGTATCCGATATCTTTGTGTCGTCTCCACGATATTCTGATATTGTTTATGTTTTGAAACACCTAAACCCTCCTATAGGTATGACTAAGAGTCAAGTCAGATATTTGAAACTAAAAGCTTCAAAGTATTGCATACTGGACAATGCACTTTACTAGAAGGATCCCGGAGGTGTGTTACTAAAACTCTTGGTCAAAGAAGAATCTAAGAAAGTGCTGAATGACTTCCACAAAGGAGATTATGGGGGCCACTTATATTGGAAGACCACAACCAATAAACTATTTAGATCATTATATTATTGGCTGACACCTTTTGCAGATGTCTACAAAGCAGTAATGAGTTGCCACGAATGTCAAGTTTTTTAGGGTAAGAAAAAGCTCCTCCCATTACCTCTTCAACATATTTCAGTACATGCACCATTTCAGCAGTGGAGCCTATTAGGGTCCTTTATTTCATAGGATCTCAAGGTGACTAAGTTTATTCTATCTGTCAAATCTATTTTGTAAAATGATTTCAAATCTGCAAATAATTTTCAAAGTGAATAAAAAAAGGAAATAACATAAAAAATCAAAATAGGGTATATGTTATAAATAAAGAAATATAAGATGTGAACCCCATCAAAAAGAAGAAAAATAATAAAATTTTGAAAGTGTTGCACCTCCAAATGCCATTACTCTTAGTTTAGCTTATTTTTGAAAATAAATTGTGTGTAGCTTGTTTAAAATTCCACAATAGCTCAATAAAATTCAATCATTTAGTTTAAGCATGATTGAATTAGGTTTAAATTTCTTGTCAATAGGTAGTGAAAAATAATTTGTCAAACCGTTTAATCTTGACAGATTAATTAGTTAGGTTGAAAATAAAATTGGTTCACTACAAGGAAAAGACCCTCTAGCGGAGGTTATAAAGGAGGTTTTTAGTGTTATAAAATAGGCCAAAATTGTCACAAAAACATATGCTACCATTTCTGGTAACGGAGGTTTTAGCAGAGATTTTAATGGAAATTCAACACAACTAAAAAAAAATGGGCGGTCGAAGGTTATTACAGATGTTTTTTCATCGGTGCTCTTGTCATGTTTTAATGCACCAGTGCGTATTGGTAGACAACGCACCAGGGAAATCGAAGGAGAATGCACCGAGCCGTTAAGGAAAACAACAGCACCGGGCCTAGTGTTGGTGATACAACGCACGGGGTCGTTCTAATTGGCCTTGGGATTTCATCGGTGCCCATAGGTCGTATAAGCACACCGGTGCGTGTATCTTTATGAGGCACTGGTGCTCCGTATCACAGAAAGAAACTTAGATTTATAATTGGTATCGATATTCGTGCAGTGCACATGGCATCTACAAATGCACTGGTGCTTATAGATACATAAACGCCCTGATGCGCAGTATCACACAAACACACTATATTTATAACTGGAATTGGTATAAGTGCGGTGCCCATAGAATCATAAACGCACCAGTTTATATAGACACATAAACACACCAGTTTTCATTTTATTTTATTTTAGAAACATCCACCTCTGACAGTCCAATTACTGTGATTGTTTTAAATT
Source organism: Pinus albicaulis (assembly GCA_034641835.2). NCBI lineage: Eukaryota > Viridiplantae > Streptophyta > Pinopsida > Pinales > Pinaceae > Pinus > Pinus albicaulis. The sequence goes on from CM076581.1 coordinate 671,567,984, forward strand.
CATTATTCATCAAAAGTCGACACATATATATAATCTTATAACAATATTCATATGAATTAAATTTTTATTAGTGCATTTGATAACGATAATATATAACGCAATAGAATAAATTAAAACATATTTTATGATTATATATATATATATATATATATAACAATCTTTATCATACAAAATGGGACAATTATTCGTATCCCTTTATCTTTCAATTGGGACACTATGTCCATTATATTAAACAAAATGTCTAATTTCACAAACATATTTCAAAAAATAAAACCCCTTGCTTTGATATCCAAATTACATAGTGATCATCATTCTTCACTTGAACTGCTGTCACTCCTAGAGCTACTTCCATGACTTGGATTATTTTCAGGAATGTTGTGTTCACGGTGTTGATTGTTTTCTTCTTCTTCACTTTCCATCTACAAAGATAAAAATAAACTGAAATGAGTGTATATACATTGGTGAGAATAATGAAAATTCCAATATTAAATAATATACATCAATGTAAATCGAAAAGAAAAATGACGTACCATAGCAAAAATTGACTCATAAACTATACACATTCTTTCAAAACAATATACCATGCCATCTTTCAAAATTTCATCTGTTGGTGCAGTTCCATACTTTGTTTCCTGCAAGTTTTATACCCCATAACAAATCATATATTTAATATAAAAGATGTTTTTGTTCTATTAATTATAGAAGGAGCTAATTAAAACAAGATCGATAGATGCTTACAAATTCCACAATTAAATTCTGATATGCCAACATATACTCACAACCCATATTTAACCCAATTTCAATCAATTCGTCTGATGGTTCTTCTTTGAATGTTAGCACCTTTTTGAAGACATTGAATGATGATTTTTGTAAAACAACTTAAAAAATACAAAAATGAAATCTAGTTAAGTTTTTATAAGGAAGTAACAATTACTCACAAACTTAGAGATCAACCATTTTCTTCCTTGTAGTCTTGTTTTATATGCTGAATGGGTTCCATTTTCTTTTCTTTTCTACAAGAAAATTCTTGAAAATTAATATTTAATGCTAAATTGTTTATTAATTGTACCTAACGATCGAAAAATTCAATGATTACATATTACATTTGAAGCACGTTGTTGTATTCATTCCACTAGATCCCTAAAAATTTTGTAAAAGTTTTTCCCCCTTTCGTTAACTTCCAGCACCACTCCAGATGAGCCAAGGAGCAATTCATTTTCATTTGCATGTTCTATTTTTTTTCTTTTCTTAGAAAAAAATTCCTTTTATGAGTTGTTGGTCCCTGTAGAACATTAGACAGATGTGAATTAGGAGACTGTTTGACACATGTTATCTAATAATTTTAAGTATATTATTAATGATAATTAGAAAAAGAAACTCATATTGGATCGATAGTATTGTTTCATTCCCCTTATTCATCTTTTTGCAATTTTTCCATTACACTTTTACGCTCTTCTATTCGTAGATCAGAAATAATCATATACAGCTTCGTCATTTTGTGGCTTTTCATGATACACAATAAACAATAAATATTAGTTAAAGTTACATATAGTTCAAAAATAATATTTTTTATAAAAAATTTACAAAGAACTTGCCTTTTTTGCTTTTCTTGATGTGTTAACAGTATTTTTGTTACTTGATATCGTGTTATTCATTTCTTTATCAATCTAAAACCTGTAGCATGTCATTCATTAATATATTTATAAATAAATTCTCAACTTTTCAAGTAGAAAATAAATCTCGGGACACCGGTGTGCCTTTCATTAAATCTGCACCACCGCCGGTGCGTGGATATATTAACAATGCGCCGCAAAACAATATAATACACCGTATGGTGTGTTTGGTATTATAAATGAACCACAAAAACATTGTAATAGACCTAACGGTGCGTGGAGTATTATAAATGCACCGCAAAAACGGTGTAATACACCGTATGGTGCTTTCCTAGTTAAAGAGAGCATTGGTGCCCTATTTCAAATTTTGCACACGGATTTAAAAAATGTTTTCAATTTTTTACGACACAGAACTTGGGCAATGCGCTGTAATAATACATAGCACTGGTGCGGTGGTGTATGTAAGGCTCACCGATAAAGAAAAATCCATTTTTTCAAAAATTCACGCAATGGCCGAATGGATTGGGATCCGACAATGCAAGTCGTCCCGTGGGTTGGACGTCAATCTAAAATGAAAAACCCTAATTATGAAATCACAGAAACAGGTATAAGAAAGGGAAAAAAACAAAAAAATTAAGGGTTCAAGGTAAAAATGGATAAAACTGCAGGAAAAAATAAAAAACTGCAGAAAAAAGTAAAAAAAAAAAATTTAATTTAATCACGAAATGGTTTGAAATTCTATGATAAAGGGCTTGAATCACCAGAGTTTTGGTTTCTGATTGTCTGAATACTTCTGTTCGAATGTATTTCGCCATCCACAGAGCCCTCATGCTCTCTTGCAAAAATCTGACTGAAAATTTTTAGCAAAAATAGTGAAATAATGAAAAGTGTTAAGTATTTAAAGAAATATTTTATCAAATTAGATTTTCGAAAATATTTTGCAGACCATTTTTCAAATTGCCGCTTTTTTTTAACTTAAACAAAATAGAGTTGTATTTTTTTTATTTGTGTTTATTCGTTTCCGGTGCGCGGAAATGTGACGCATCGGTGCGTTGTATTAATACGACGCACCGGGGCCTGTTAGGATGATAAGCGCACCAGACTTTTTAAAGTTTTTTTTTTTTTTTTTGTATGTAAGATCATAATAAAATAATGATAATTATAAAGTACATGAATTTATTTTCATTATTTTCTAAACTTTATATATGTAATATCATAATAAAATAATGATAATTATAAAGTACATGAATTTATTTTCATTATTTTCTAAACTTTATGTTACAAATATTCGTATTATTCTAGATTTGTTATTTTACAATTAGTTGCAAATTTACAAATTTAAATATTTTAATAAAATCATTTCACATTAATACAATTAAAATTTTCACATTAATAGAATTAAACTTACATTAATTAAAATTACAATTAGAATTAGAATTAAAATTACAATTACAATTTTACATTAATTTCACATACATGAATTACGATTAGAATTACAATTACAATTTTAATTTTACATACAATAACATTTACAATTTTACATATAATTACATTTACAATTACAATTACAATTTTACAAATATTTTACAGACAATTCAATTAAAATTACAGTTACAAATACAATTACATTTACAATTTTACATAGAATTACATTTACAATTACAATTACAATTTTACAAATATTTTACATACAATTCAATTAAAATTACAATTACAAATACAATTACAATTTGTGAAATTTACATACAATTACAATTTGTGAAATTTACATACAATTAGAATTAGAATTAGAATTTTACAATTTTTCATATATACAATTACAATCATTTCAGAATAAATTAAATATTACAATTACAATTAAAATTTTACATTAATAAATATTTTACATACAATTACACTTAAAATTACAATTAGTACAAATACAAATACAATTTTACATAGAATTAAAATTTAAATTACAATTACATTCACGACATAATATTTAATCAATATCATGGTCATTTAATAATATTAAATTAATTAATAAAAATCATCACGATCATGATAACCATCGTACAAACATCATATTCGACTAATAAGCACATTCAATTAACATCAAATTAACATTATATATTAACATCATCACAACACAAACATCAAATATACATCTCAATATAATGTCAAATAAATCATGCGCCTATCACATATACATATCTATCTGCAAGCTAAACATTAAATGAACATATCTAAGATGACTAACAATATGCGCCACATCATGATGATCATCAACATGAACATAAAATACATGGACTATATATATATATATATATATATATATATAACTAAATAATGTTAAAAATATACAACTGTAATATAAATCATGTCATGGATTAGGCACTGGTGGTAGTATAACAACATCAATAACACTAGTGCAAGTGGATGTGGCCTGTTCAATAAATTTGGGTGCAGCCTCGATAGTCGATGGTCGACTAGCCTGCTCATGATCATAATGATCACTAGTGCTGATGGATGCATCCGGTGGTGGTAGTAAAACATGATCAATATGAGGCGCAGTAGTACTGGAGGTGGCCTGCTCAGTCAATAGTACTGCAGCCTCAGCGATCGATGGTCCAGCCTGCTCATGATGATCGTAACTAGTACTCATGATGGATGCTGCAGGCTGCTGACTGGACGTGGCCGATGGTCCAACCTCATCTCCATGATGACAAGTGTCAGATGCTGGCAGTGGAGCCTCATGCTGATCATTAGGCGTGTCGCGAGGTGAATGATCATGAGATGCATCTGAGTCACTGCTGGCAGACTGTCCATCACGTGTCGTAGCTCGACTACGCCTATAGCTACGGACAATTCTCCTCAATCGTATAACAGTTGTCGTAGCTCCTACGACATGCCGCATCAGGTCGTACATGTCATGTGGCATGCCTCTCCACATCCATAACAATATATCATCACCCTATATCTCTCTGTAATGAGCAGGCCTGATTCCCGCATCTGAAATTAATCCACAGAGTTGGCTGCCCAACTCCATCTGGCATCTGGTCTCAGGTCGACCACGCCTAGCAAAAGGCGGTACCAGTGCACCATGAGGCACATGAGGATCAGCACGTCTCTCTGTTGCGCCACCGGCCTCATCCTCCGGCAGCACATCAGCCATCTCCTGATCATAATCATCAGGATCGACACCTGGATCATGTGGTGGATTCAACATCTCATCGCCATCAAAAGAGCCAATGTTTTCAAAATATATACAAGTACACAACAATAATTAGACAGCTTCATTACACAGTTTAATAAAAACAAGTTAAAGAACATGTTAGAATAAATATAAATAAAACAATAATATTACCTCTATCATCTAGCAGCTCATCAGGAGTGAAGAGGATGTTGGGACACCCTCACCAATCTAGTCCAGCATAAGGACATGGGACTATAATGAAGGGATGGAACCCGCCAACGCTGGCTAGTAAGTCCAGTGACTCATGTGATATCCTTTCTAGAAACATAGTGTCTCCCCTCTTGGGCATCATCTTCCCCCACATGCACATCTGGGCCTCGAACATCGGCCTATGAGGCTGTCGAACAAAACTAGGTCTCATCTCTAGAAACCTCTCAAAAAATAAACAAAACAACTCTGAAGCAAAAGGGAAGTTGACCCTCCCTTGTGCATGAGCACGACATCTGTCTAAGGTCGTACAAAAATATTGCAAAAAAATGGCAAACCACCTGAAAAGTCATGGCTGTTGTACTAAAGAATCAACGTAATATAAAAGCGAGCAACTAATGCGTTGCCCGTCAATAGTGTTGTGTGAAATGATCGAAGCGATAATAGAGAGAAACTGCATGTCCTGTCTACCAAAAGCACCTATACATAACTAACCTCCAGGTACCTGAAACTCTGAAGGAGACAGTACATGTGCTCCAATGTATCTCTGGGAGTAAACTAACTGACTCCCTGCTACACAACCAGATGGCACGTCTGGGAGTGAGGGAAAATCCACCCCTCTCCTTGATAGTCCTGTAATAAAATAAATGTCCTCCTCAGTGGGTGTGTACCACTGGTCAGGACCAACCTAAAAAGCCTATCGGTGGGAATTCCACCTGCCGATAAGATGTCTCAAAAGCACACTATGGGCCTTTAGGCTGGAAATAGCCTCCTCATAGAACTTGAGGAGGCCTACCTGCTTAGGGATCTCCTGGGTATCTGTAGTAATAGGGCGAGGGCATCCATCTCTCTACCTCTCTCTCGCCTCCCATTGGCAAATCATGTCATATTGTTCTACTTGTTGTTGCTGATGTTGCTCCTGTTCTCTCTGAATCATTGCCATATTAAATAATTTCTTTTTTATTAAAACAGAAATGTATTTATAAATATACATATATAACTTTTTTTTTCTTTTTAAAACAAAAATACAAGTCGGTGCTCCATAAAAACAGTCATGCACCGGTGTCGGTGCATCCTAATATTTTAGCGCACCATCCTCAAGGCCCTTAATGAAACAGACGGCACCGGAATCAGTGTTGATGTCTATTTTTCAAGCACTGTGGACTGTATATAATTAAGAATAGCGGTGCGCTGACTGAAATATACGCCCCGACGCATATATTCATGTCAGTGCACCAACTTCATGACAATGACATAGTTGACGGTGCAGTCTTTTACCCAGCCACACCGTTGACTCTCTCGGAATGCAAAATGCGGTGCGCTGACATAAACAGGGGCAAAAAATGCAGTCAATGCACCACACTATGATGGACGGGGTCAACAATGCACCTGGATAAATGAGCGCACCGCCTTTCTTCTTTTTTATTTTTAGTTTAAAATTATTTGGGGCACCTTTCGGCACTGCCCCGGAAACGATGCGGTTACCGTTAGCACCGGTAGCAGTGTTTCTAGTAAATTTTACAGGTAGTAATGCTATCTAGTGAGAGTCGAACAGCTCGAGCGCACCGTGCGACAAATTTTTTTATTTTTCTTTTTTAATGGTTATTTTTAAGTTTATTTCAATTTCTAATCCACTAAAAGGCTTAATTATAGAAAAACTAGAAAAATACCTGTACATTTTTCCGTCAAGGAGGCATATTGGCTGTAAAATTTGGAAAATAAAATTTTCCCACTGTTTTTCAAAACGCAAGCTGGAGATTGGTGGCCAATAAAAAGCAGTAGTGCGTGCAATAGGTGCAATGAGAGCACCGATGTCAAGTCAGCTCATAAATAAGGAAATAGCACCGGGGCTTGAGAGCTCTTGAGCACTGAAGAAAGTGAATAATGAAGTTTGTTGGCCGTAAATTTTTTTTAATTAACCCTGTTTCAGTGCGCGCGGTTTTCTAAGCGCACCGGTGCTGTTAAATAAAATCGCACCGGGATGTTTCAGTTTCGGCGCGAAAATTTGATGATGCACCGAGGCGGCGTAATGGTAAAGCACCGGTGCATAATAGTTGCAAAGCACCGGTTTTTTGCCCTTAATTATTTTTTTTATATAACGTTATTTCAGTGCGTGCAGTTTCTGGCGCACCGATGCTATTAGAGAAGAATGCACCAGCTCGTTCCTATTTTGACGCGGTGTTTTATGATCCCCCGGCGCGGAAGAGTATTGAAGCCCCAGTGCGTTACAGTAATTGAACGCCCCAATGGTTTGTGTACTTCGCGCACGCTATCTGGTGTGCCAATGTTTGGTGTGCACCGGTGCGTTCTATGGTATTGTGCGCACCGGTAATCGATAGCTCAGGAGCACTAGAAACTGAAAAAATCTGAGTTTTTTTTTTAATTTAACCCTTTACCGGTGTGCATTGTTTATAGGTACACTGGTACTGTTAGCTACAAACGCACTGGTTGGTTGTGTTTTGACGCGTTTTTTTATGATGTACCGGTGTGGTTTTTGTCTACCGCACTGGGTGGTTTTGGTGTTGGCGTTGTGTTTTATAATGCACCGGCGCAGACGAGTTGTGAGGCACCAGTGCTCTATTATATTATGACACACTGAGCATGTGTGTACGGAGTGCACGATGTCCGGTGTGCCAATAATTTTTTCCGCACCGGTGTGTTCTTTTTTTGAGAGCACCGGGGCGAGTTTTAAAGATAAGAGCACCAATAGGAGAACATCCGCAAAACCCTCCACTTTCCAACCTCCTCTAGTAACCTCCGCTATAAACGGATGTATGGGGTATTTTTCTTTGTGGTTCCTCAAAAACATCCGCTAGAGGGTCTTTTCCTTGTAGTGGTTCAATAGTTTAATCTGAAACAAAGGAGGTGGTGTAACACGATTTTTTTTTTATAAGTTAGCATAAGTAGTTGAAAATTTTTCAAAATGATAAGGTAAGATATGGATGCAAAACAATAAAAAAAGTTAAACATGTTAGGAACATTATTATTTTATGGATGCAAAAGAATAAAAAAATTTAAACATGTTAGGAACATTATTATTTTTGTAGGCATCCATGTCAATAAAATGTTAGGTGTTATATGCCCTAAATAAAGAAGGCAAAATAAAATGTTAGGTGGTAGATGCTCTAAATAAAGAAGGCAAAGTAAAATTTTAGGGAAGTAAGACAGAAAAAGAAAAACTTCATTATGTTTTAAAGGTTTTGACTGGATGCTAGTCTAAATGCGCCTATGGAAAAGTTATTTGTATGGTTTAAATTATGATTATTAACTCATATCCTAAATTTTTAAACCATAACATATATCCCCCATACTTTCATTTCATTCATTTCCCTTTATTTACATTTCCTTCCTCGTTCATATATTTCCATCCATTTCATTATAATCCCGCACATTCAAAATCACTTTTCCCAGAGGCCAAATCCCAAAAACCTTTGATTGTCATATCCTACAAACCTTTCGAAAGGCTATATGTTATAAAGTGGGACCCGATCACCCGCTACACTCCCTTTGCATTTCATTTTCCTTTGAAAACATTAAACCTTACCTTTTCCGCACTTTTTCCGCTTGAACCTTACTTTTTCCGCATTTTTCCACTATATCATTCCACATTACCTTTCATCGTTATATCATTGTTTTACCTTTCCTCTTTCCCGATTTCCCTGATTGCGATTAAAGTGGGGCCATCCCTCAACATCACCCTTTCTTCCCCAACCTCCATCGTAGATTGCATATTATAACCTTTCACATCGCAACTAAAACTTAAAAGTTGCAATCATCGATTTGCGATATATCACATCGCATATTTTTCAACTTAGCGTTTGGAAGCACCCGCAATGTATTTGTTTTAACTTGCGATGTGACGGTTGGCCCCACCACGGCAGCTCCACCCCCCACTTCACAATCGTTTGTAATACATCTCACATATAATATGAAACATCATAAAATCTTACCTTACCGCAGAAAATTTACGACTTGTGATTACAATGTAGGTGGATCCCTCTCCCTGCACTTCGCAAGTTTTAGATTTTAATTCTCGCTGCTTTTAACAAAAACCTAAGATCTATGATTTGCGATGCAGTCGGTCCCACTTTCCCCTGCCACGTCACTTACCTTCTCCCTGCACGTCGAACTTCGCATTTTTTAGTGTTTACCTCCTCCGCTTATGACTAAACCTTAATAGTTGCAATCTGTGGGCTTTAGTCCAGTCCCACCTTCCCTCCACGTCACCTCCCACTTCGCATCGCATCACCGACTACATTCTTCATAAAATTAAACTGTAAAAATTGTGAAGTGTGTAGATTTGATGTGACTCCAAGATGAATTCTATAAGATTTCAAGTCCAGGTAAATGGTTTTTTACACTATTTTGTTTGAAATGGGGTTAAATGCGGAAGAAAAGGCTCAGGTAACAAAAAGACATCAAATTTTAAGTTGGGTAAAAGGATTTGCACAAATTTGATCCATTTGTAACTGTAAGAGCAGAAAGGGCATTTATCACTCTAATCATACAACAGTTCATGTGCCAGCACAACGTTTAGTCTGCCAGCACATCAGTAAAATGTGGTCCACATCCTAACTTTCCCACTACATTAGCACCTGCTTTGCACAACACATTCCACCGAAGCTATAATTTTGTAATAGTTAGAGTTTTAAGTTCAAGTCTGTTAGAGACTATATTATTGTAAATTTTTTGTATAAAAACTTCAGTTTTGGAAGTATCAAATGTCGATTGATTGAGATCAGAATAATTATTGTCTTTTGGCATACTATAAGCTTTTCCAAAGCACTTGAGCATCAATAATAATCAGACCATTCACAGGATTCTTGTGGCTTAAATACTGGGTATGTTTTTCTTATTTTCCTATGTTTCATTCTCATCTTTCATTATAATCATCTGAATTCTAATTGTAAAGCAGAAAGCGTGATGAATAGCATTTACTTCTGAGTACCTTATTCTGGTTTCATTTACAATCATAATTTTTTCCACTGAAAGAAAAACTAAATAATTCTTAATTTCTCTTTAGTTCTGTTGAATATCTTCATATTTATGTCATAATCCATTTATAAATTCAAAAAGATCCAGTAAATATTCCTAGCTTTCCCTGTGTTTACTCTGTGAAAATTTGATGCAACCATCCAGTTATATTTTGACTCCATTACCTGGTAGATATTAATAAATTGAATACAATCAATCTTCCAAAATCCAAAACAAACTCAAAACCCATGTACTATCATAACTAGCCTGAAACTTATCCAAACAAAGCTAAATCTTATAGAGAGAGCCCTCTTTGAAATTGGCATGGCTAGATCCCAGTTTCCAAATTTGGTTTGATGTTGGCTTATGTGATTAGTTTTCACAATATATAGGAAATTACAGAATGCTAACATAGTGGTGACTATACTGGGGAACAAATTGAAATCAATCATAATTTCTTTTAAATTCAATCTCTGGTTAAATAATCATTGTATTAATATTTCATATAGATTGCTATCTTTTTTATTTTTTGTAAATGTAGTGTGCAATTTAAAATTCAAAATATTGGTGGGAGTTACATTTTATAGCGTGTGTTTTGATTTTCAAAACCGGCTTCTAAGAGACCTTATAGAAGATCCCATCCTGATCCCAAACCTCCTGAAATAGCGGATGATCCTCAAAGGATTGGAAGAAGAGTTAAGGATACTTCACAGAAATCAATCAAACAGATTAGTTCATCAAAAAGCCAAGGAAGTAATAATCCTCTCCCTAGAGCACAATCCCTCCCTAATAAGCTTGAAACCTTACAAGATATCAACTTTGACTTAAATTTTGAGCAAAGCCTGTTTAGAAATAAATCCCTAAATTGGGCAGATACATTAGTCATTGACCAATCAATTATGCACCTAGATTCACCTAAAATTATGCCTTCTTTAACAAAATCTAATCAAGAAATTGTCCAGGATTTTAAGATCCTCAAAGATTTGGTATTAGACTTCACTTCAGTAGTTACAAATGCCTATCTCCAACAATCAGTAGAATTGTTTGCATTAAATATTGTTGCTTCATCCATTGCATCCCAAATAGTTCAACAAATATTTGTGAGTCCAGTCTCTTCTGAAAATTATACTACTTATCCTCTCATAAACACTCAAATACCTTCATATCCATCACCCCATCCATCCTCTCCTCCACATATAGTTCATCCTTTGCCACCTCCTCCACCACCTATTAATCCACCACTTGTCAACCCTCCACCTCCAATCATGGCTGCACGCTATGCTCCCTTGGTTTTTCCTCAAAATATAGGGGCTATGCCCCAAGATTACCAATCCAAAATACCCCAGTTTGATAACACCCAACCCATTACTACTCAGCAGCATGTAGACATAATGAATTATTTCTTTGATCGCTATGAGATTGACGTTGATGATGTTATGATGAGGTTATTTGCTCAAACCCTTGGAGGTGAGGTTAGGAAATGGTTTAGATCTTTACCAACTACCTCCATCAATGATCTAGAAATCCTACAGCGTCAGTTTCTATATAGATGGAAAATAAAAAAGAACCCCCTCCAAATTCTATCAGAATATGAAAATATTAAAAGAGAAACTCGAGAAAGTGTGCAGGATTATTGTGTTATATTCAACTCTATTTATAATTCTATTCCTGCTCACATAAAACAACCCAAAGGATTAGTTCTTATTAAGTTTCCAGATGGTTTTGAAACAAACATAGCTTATCAATTAAGAGAGAGAAATCCTGGCACCTTAGAGGAAATGCAGACCATAGTAGTTAGTGTAGAGGCAAATTTGTTGGCCAAAAGAGATAGAATGAGAGTTGAGAATAGAGTTACCATAAAAGAAGAAGCATAAACCTCTAGCACTGATGCCAAGATATATTCTTTATTAAGGTAAATGGAAATAATGGTGATTGATAGAAACATCCCTAGGGAAAATCAAAACCCTCCCCAAAATCGCAATCAAAACAATAGGAGAAATTAACCACAGATTAAACAAAGGGGACCTGACCAACAAATTAGACCCCCTTTTCAGGATAATTATGCTGATGAAAATGAAGGTATCCATAAAGAGGAAGAAGAAAACCAAATAAATTTGTTTGGTTTACAAAATAATGATACTATTTTTCTCACAGAAGAAGACCAGCAGTTATTTTCATTAGCCCAAACAGAGCTTGAGTCAAAATAATCTGAACAATACAAATAGGAATTTCAGAACGCCTTTATGGAGGTTCACAAACAATATAATTTTAGGAGTAGAAATTTTTTTGACAATACTGCTAAGGAAAACACTAATCAACCTCCCAAAATTACCTCTCATTCAGACCCTAAGAAAATAGTAGAAAATTCTTCTCATAAATCTCGTGAAACTCCTGGAAAGAAACCTTCAGAGGTTTCTAATAAAAATATAGTTGATTTTGTTTCTAAACCAACTCAAATTGATATTCCAACCACCAGTCAGCAAACCCTATTTAAATCTAAAGAAAATTTCGATATACCTAACATTCCCAATATTGTAAAGATTCAATCATCATTTAGTCTTGAAAAATAACTAACCAAAGTCAAAATTCCCATCCCTTCGATAGAGCTAATGAAAATACAAACATACAGAACTCAGGTAATGGAAGTACTAAAGATATGGCAAACTACAGACACCCTCAACCTTAATGATGATCAACTGGAATTTCTGTTTGGTCCATAAGTAGATGGTAAGTTACAAGAAGGAGCAGTTCTTCCTTTCTATGTCATCTTAAACATACATCATAAAAACCTACATAATTCTATGTTGGATTCAGGTGCTTCACACAACTTAATGCCCAAAGCTATAATGGAAAAGTTAGGTCTTGACATCACTAGGCCCTACAAATATCTATACTCATTTTAATCAAGTAAAGTGAAGTGTTTAGGTCTCATTAAGGACATGTGTGTAATATTGTCTCAAATCCCAGCCAAAATCCTAGTTATGGACATTTTCGTAGCAGACATTCCTCCTAAATATGGCATGCTTTTATCATGTTCTTGGGGAGCAAAGTTACAAGGAACCCTTCAACTAGAGATGACCTATGCTACAATACCAGTCTTTGGTCAACAGAGAATATTTTATAGGGAAACTCTCATGAAATATATGGTAAGAAATCAATAAAAGCCTCATAATTACCCTCTATATTTTGTTCACACTTATTTGGATTCATTCATATTATTAAATGATACAGAAATTGAAGCACAATTTGGAAATAGTATTGATGAAAACCTAGTTCAACTTGACCAATTATATCCTCCTCCAAAACTATTCTATAATATGAGCTTTGATGGATCTTGTAGTAAAGAAGGCTCTGGAGCAGGAATCTGGTTATGTAATCCATCTAATAATTATTATGAAGGGCATTCCTATCAAATTAATTTTCAGTGCACCAATAATATTGTTGAATATGAAGCTCTGATGTTAGGTCTACAGTTACTTAAGAAATTAGGGGCCAAAATGGTTGTTGTGCAAGGGGATTTAGAATTAATCATCAAACAGGTAAAAGGAGAATATGTTGCTAAACACCCTAGATTAAGAGCCTACAAAAATGCAGTGCACCATTTCTTAGATACTTTTCTGGAATATGACCTAGTAGTAATTCCAAGAACTCAAAATGTCATAGCTTATAGTCTTGTTGTATCTGCAAGTAATTGTAAAATACCTCACCTGATCAAACCACACATAATTGAAATAAAACATCGCCCTGCAGTACCAGATAACATGCGATACTGGCAGGTTTTTGGAAATGACAAACAGATTGAAAATTTCTTACTGTCAAAATATGAGTTTGAGGAAACAAAGTTGGATTTGGATAATCACGAACAAGATCAAATAAAACCAGAAGATCAGCTATAAAATCAAATAGTTGTATGTAATCCTTTGGTAAACCAGTGTGATAGATTAGATGTGAATAATAATCTAGAAGAAAGTGTGCCTAAATTATAATTTCATTAAATAGACCCTGAAAAAGAAGATTTTGAAATGCTTCAACTAAAAGATAATGTCTTGCCCTGGGGATTAGCTACGTTAGAAGACCTTTCTAACTTCAATGATGTAACAAAGAAGCCTAAAATTGAGCCCATAGGAGCAGAAGTTGAGGAATGCAACATACGTACTAAACAAAACCCGAAAATGATCAAACTGTCAAAAACATTACCTCTTATTACCAAATGGAAATATATATCCCTATTCAAATAATACATTGATGTGTTGTCCTGGAGTTATGAAGACCTAAAATTTTATGATTCCAGCATCAGTCAACACAAAATTCCAATTAAAGAAGAACAAAAGCCCTTCAAACAGAAACTTCGGAGGATGAATCTAGTTTTGTTACCTTTACTAGAGAAAGAGTTTTAACGAATGTATGATGCTAAAATAATTGTCCCTCTCAGATATTAAAAATGGGTCTCAAACATAGTACCAACTAGAAAGAAAAATGGAGAAATCAGGTTGTGCATTAACTTCAGAACCCTGAATAAGGTTTCCCTAAAAGATAACTATCCCTTACCCAAAATGGACCATATCTTACAACGGTGATAGGATCAAGTAGGATATCATTACTAGATGGTTTCTCTAGCTATAACCAAGTCTTGGTTGATCCAGAAGATCAGGATAAAACAACTTTTACCACTCCATGGGGCACTTTCACGTATGTGAAAATGCCTTTTGGACTGATGAATGTAGGGGCCACATTCCAAAGAGAAATGGGCATTGCTTTTTCAGAAGATATTGGGCTTTTTATTGTAATATAACTGGATGATATAACTATCTATTCAAAATCTAACGAAGAACACTTGAGACATTTGAGAAGAGTCTTTGAGAAATGCAGAAAATTTGGCATATCTTTAAATCCTAATAAAACACTATTTGGCCTAGAAGAAGGTAAATTGTTAGGACATATCCTATCAAAATATGGAGTTATAATTGACCCTAAGAGAATTGAAGAAATCCTAAAGATCAGTCCCCCAAGAAACATTAATGAACTTCAATCCTTCACAGGTAAAATAAATTTCCTGAGAAGATTTATCCCTAATCTTGTTGAACTTCTTAGAAACATAACCAACATGCTCAAGAAAGACTTTCAAATCAAATGGAGAATAGAGGCTAGGAAATATTTTGATATGGTAAAAAGACATTAACTAAAGCACCAGTGTTAATCAGTCCAAATTTTACTAAAGATTTTATAATATTTTCTTTTTCTTCTGAGCACACTGTTGCAGTTGTTTTACTGTAGAAAAATAACGAAGGATTTGAGCAGCCAATAGCCTTATTCAGCAAAGCTTTAAGAGATGCTTCTCTCAAGTAAAACATCATGGAAAAATAGGCCTTTGCACCAGTCAAATTAATTAAAGATTTTAGAGTTTATATTATGCATTCACATATAATTGCTTATGTACCTAACTCTGTGGTAAAGGATATTTTAACACAGAATGGACCAGAATAGATTGTATTTATTTTAGAGTATGATCTGGAAATAAAACCTACCAAACTAATTAAAGGGAAAGGACTTGCCCAGCTTATGGATGATTCCAATTTCCAAGCTCTGGACATAAAGTTGGTGGCAACTTTGGATGATCAAGAGGAGAAGGAGACTCCACAAATCAATGAAGAATTTTTAAATTATCCCTGGTATGCAGACCTGCTTTATGTTTTGTTTAATTTAAATGCTCCTCCTGGTCTTACAAAAACTAAAGCTAGATTTCTGAAATTAAAGGAAGTAAAATTTTGCATCATTGATTATGTCCTTTATTGGAAATATTCGGGTGGCCTATTACTCAAATTTTTGTTGAAGAATGATGCAGATAAGATTATGCATGATTTTCATGAAGGAGACTATGGTGGCAACCTGTATTGGAGGACTACTGCTAATAAAATTCTCAGGGTTGGATTTTACTCACCCACCATTTTTTCTAATGTTCATACTAAGAAAATCACAACCTACCACAAGTGTCAAATTTTTTAAGGTAAAAATAAAATCCTACCCTTGCTCTCAAACCCATTTCTGTTGAAAGCCCATTCCAACAATGGGGTTTTTATTTCATAGGTGAAATCAATCCTCCTTCCTTTGCCCGACACAAGTGGATTTTAACAGCTATAGATTACTTCACTAAGTGGATAAAAGTTATTCCTTCTAGAAATGCCACTGATGTTGTAATTACCAAGTTCCTTGAGACTAATATCCTGTCCAGATTTGGCTGCCCAAGGAAAATCATCACTGACAATGCAGCAACCTTTAAATCCAAAAAGATGATTGAATTCTGTGATAAATATCATATTTCTTTAGGAAATTCAAAAGCCTATTACCCACAAGGTAATGGACTGGCTAAATCATCCAATAAGAGTCTAGTAAACATCATCAAGAAGTTATTGGAACAGAATAAAAAATCCTAGCATAATAAATTAGTCATTTCACTTTTGGCTGATAGGCTTACAACCAAGAAATTCATTGGTATCTCACCATACCAACTTGTCTGTGGAATGGATGTTGTTTTTCCATCTTCTCTATCCCGACCAGTGATGAATATAATGCAAGAGTTACAAGTGGGACTAAATGATGCACTCGGAAGGATCCATCAAACCATTCAGTTGCAACAAACAAGAGAAGAGGTGTATAACAGTACACAGCTCATCCAGGAAAATATCAAGAAAAACTTTGACAAAAGGACCAAGGCAGATGATTTTTCTATTGGTGACAAATTTTTTGAATTGGACACAAGGAGAGAAGACAAAGGGAAGCATAAAAATTTTGATAATCTATGGATAGGACCATATATTATAAATTCTTTTAGAGGTGACAATGCATTTTTTTCTCACAGATATAGATGGAACAGAGTTACCTAATGGTCCTGTAAATGGAAGGATGTTGAAGCATTATTTTTCCTAGTCTAAATATTCTTTTACATCATTGTAAATATCATAGCCAACATAGATTGGGTTGGATGTTTTGGTGATTAAGGTTGAAGTCCGCAGAGAAGGCCCTAAGCCATGATCAACAGACCATCATAATATTTTTTGAAGTAGAAAAGGAATCAGATTACAGATTGCTCAGATGCATGGAAGGATGAGGCTACTGATCACAGGTTCTTGACACTTCAATACATGGAAGTGCCATCCCCAATTGGAGCCACTGTTAGGGTCATATATTTCATAGGATCTCAAGGTGACTAAGTTTATTCTATCTATCAAATTGATTTTGTAAAATGATTTCCAATCTGAAAATAATTTTCAAAGTAAATAAAAAAATAAAATAACATAAAAAATAAAGAGAGGGTATATTTTATAAATAAAAAAATATAAGATGTGAACCCCATCAAAAAGAAGAAGAAAAATAAAATTTTGAAAGTGTTTCACATCCAAATTCCACTACTCTTAGTTTAGCTTATTTCTGAAAATAAATTGTGTGCAACTTGTTTAAAATGCCACAATATTTCAATAAAATTCAATCATATAGTTTAAGCATGATTGAATTAGGTTTAAATTTCTTTCCAAAATGTAGTGAAAAATAATTTGTCAAAATGTTTAACCTTAACAGATTAATTAGTTAGGTAGAAAATAAAACGAGTTCAATAGTTTTATCTGAAACAAAGGAGGTGTTGTAAGATCATTTGTTTCTGATAAGTTAGCATAAGTAGTTGAATAATTTTCAAAATGATAAGGTAGGATATGGACGCAAAATAATAGAAAAAGTTAAACATGTTGGGAAGATTATTATTATTGTAGGCATCCATGTCAATAAAATGTTAGGTGTTAGATGCCCTAAATAAAGAAGGAAAAATAAAATGATAGGTGGTAGATGCTGTAAATAAATAAGGCAAAGTAAAATGTTAGGGAAGAAAGAAAGAAAAAGAAAAGCTTCATTCTATTTTAAAGGTTTTGATTGGCTGCTAGTCTAAACATGCCTATGGAAAATTTATTTGTATGGTTTAAATTATGATTATTAACTTGTATCCTAAAGTTTTAAACCATAACATATATCCCCCCATACACTCATTTCATTCATTTCAATTTATTTACATTTCCTTCCCCATTCATATGTTTCCATACATTTCATTATAATCCCGCATATTCAAAATCACTTTTCCCATAGGCCAAATCCCAAAAACCTTTGATTTTCGTCTCCTACAAACCTCTCAAAAGGCTATATGCTATAAAGTGGGACCTAGTCACCCGCTACACTCCTTTTCCATTTCATTTTCCTTTGAAAATATTAAAACTTACCTTTTCTGCCTTTTTTCCGCTTGAACCTTACTTTTTTCGCCTTTTTCTGCTATATCATTCCACTTTACCTTTCATCATTATATCATTATTTTACCTTTCCGCTTTCCCGATTTCCCCAATTGTGATTAAAGTGGTGCCATCCCTCCACGTCACCCTTTCTTCCCCACCCTCTATCGCAGATCACATATTATAACCTTTCACATCGCAACTAAAACTTAAAACCTACGATCGTCAATTTGCGATATATTGCATCCCATATTTTTCAGCTTACCATTTCGAAGCACACACAATGTATTTGTTTTAACTTGCGACGTGACAATTGGCCCCACCATAGTAGCTCTGCCCCCACTTCACAGTCGTTTGCAATACATATCACATCTCATATGAAACATCATAACCCTTACCTTACCACAAAATATTTTCGACTTGCGATTGCAATGTAGGTGGGTGCCTCTCCCTACACTTCTCAAGTTTTATATTTTAACTCCCGCTACTTATAACAAAAACCTAAGATCTGTGATTTGTGATGCATTTGGTCCCACTTTCCCCTGCCACATCACTTACCTTCTCCCTGCACATCGCACTTCGCATTTTTTAGTGTTTACCTCCTCGACTTATGGCTAAACCTTAAGAGTTTTGATCTGCGGGTTGCGGTCCAGTCCCACCTTCCCTCCATGTCACCTCCCACTTCGCATCGCATGACTGACTACATTCTTCATAAACTTAAACTGTAAATATTGTGAACTTCAAGGATGCGTTGCAGCTCCAAGATGAATTCTATAAGATTTCAAGTCTAGGTAAATGGTTTTTTACGCTATTTTGTTTGAAAAGGGATTAAACATGGAAGAAAAGGCTGAAGTAGCAAAAATACATCAAAGGTCAAGTCGAGTAAAAGGCTTTGCGGAAATTTGATATGTTTGTAACTGTAAGAGTAGAAAGAGCATTCAGTACTCCATTCATACAATATTTCATCCACCAGCACAACATTCAGTCTACCAACACATCAGTAAAATGTGGTCCACGTCCTAACTGTCCCACTACATCAGCACCTACTTTGCACAGCACATTCCACTGAAGCTATAATTTTGTAATAGTTAAGAGTTTTAAATTCAAGTATGTTAGAGACTATATTATTGTAAATTTTTTGTAGAAATACCTCAGTTTTGGAAGTATGAAATGTCGATTGATTGAGATCAGAATCATTACTGTCTTTTGGATTATTGTAAGCTTTTCCAAGGCACTGGAGCATCAATAATAATCAGAACATTCACTGGATTCTTGTGGCTTAAATACTGGTGATGTGTTTTTTTTTTCTTATGTTTCATTGTAATCATATTAATTCTAATTGTAAAGAAGAAAGTGTGATGAATAGGATTTACTTCTAACTACCTTATTCTGGCTACATTTACAATCATAATGTTTCCACTCAAAGCCAAACTAAATAATTCTTAATTTCTCTTTAGTTCTGCTGAATATCTTCATATTTCTTTCATAATCCATTTATAAATTCGAAAATATCCAGTAAATATTCCTATCTTTATCTGTGTTTACTCTGTGAAAATTTGATGCAACCATCCAGTTATACTTTGAATCCATTGGCCAATAGATATTAATAAATTTAATACAAAAAATCTTCCAAAATCCAAAACAAAATCAAAAACCAAGTACTATCATAACTAGCCTGAAACTCATCCAAACAAGGTTAAATCTTATAGAGAGAGCCCTCTCTAAAATTGGCATGGCGAGATCCCGGTTTCCAAAGTTGGTTTGATTTTGTCCTATGTGATTAATTTTCACAATCTCTATCAAATTACAGAATGCTAACAAGGCCTAGATTTCATAGGCGAGATTCACCTAGCATCATCCACACAGCATAATGGATATTGACAGCCATATATTACTTTACAAAATGGATTGAAGTGATACACACCAGGCAAGCAATAGATTCTGTCATCATTCAGTGTTTAGAAAGTAATATTTTGTCCCACTTTGGTTGTCCTACTAATATTATCACAGATAACGTCGCAATGTTCAACTCTAAGAAGATGACTGAGTTTTGTGGCAGATATAACATTAAGTTGGGACACTCTACAACCTACTACCTGCAAGGTAATGGATTGGTGGAGTCCTCTAATAAATACATGATTGGTATCATTAAGAAAATTCTATAGGCGAATAAAAAGAATTGGCATAAGAAGATAATCAATTCATTGTGGGCAGACCGGGTGAGTAATAAGAAGTCTATTGGTATGTCTCTTTTTCAAATTGTATACGGTGTCGATATTATGTTTCCTTCATATTAGCAGTCCCGATAATGAAATTTCTACAAGAACCAAGGACTGAGGAAAATGACATACAACGTTGTATAAATCAAATGATACACCTTCAGCAGACAAGAGATGAAGTATTTCAGAATACTTCAAAACTTCATGACAGGATAAAGAAGATCTATGATCGGAAGACTAAGGAAGACAAATTCAAGGTTGGATATGTGGTACTCCATTGGGATGCCAGAATAAAGACAAGGGTAAGCATGGAAAATTTGAGAATTTATGGAAAGAGCCATATCATATTTCAGCTTGTCGGGGATAGAATGCTTATTTTCTTGAAGAGATTAATGGACAACAATGTTTAGGAGGACCATTCAATGGTAGGCTCCTGAAACACTATTTTTTCTATAAAAAAATTCTCAATCAGTTTTCCATTTCATTGTAAATATCAGTTACATTTTATGGAAGTGTGAAGTAGAGAATCAATGGAGTTCGATCGAAGTAAAGACCATGGATCTTCACTGATTTTCTGCCATTTTCAAAAGTTCAGTTTTCAGTCAAGTAAGTCAGTATTGAGTCAAGTTTCAGTCATTTGAGTCTGTCTTGAGTGAGTTTATTTTTCTGAGGTATCATTTTTTACTCATGTTATTAATTTGTGTTTTTGACCGTAATGTCCTAATGGATAAGGCATTAATCAGAAAAATCCATAGTTATGTGGTTCTTGACACCTCTTTCAGAGCTATCATCCTCAATAAGACCAATGTTAGTGTCAGTATTTTCATCCTGCCATTAGTGATAAAAATCCTCTTTTCATATCATTTTAGGAGTCCCATTCACAAAATTTTATTCATTCCACTAGGTCATGCAAAAATTTACTCACTAATGGTAGCCCATAGTAAAAAAATTTCACTTTTTCTAAATTTCCATTACTTGTTGGCTCAGTTTCATACCTTGCTAATTGTACATCATCCATAAAGCTAATGTCATGATGAAAACCACTCTTGCAAAGTCTCATCAGGTCTTTAGGGTTTGTTCAAGGTTTCCTTAGGTTTCTATGGTTTTTTCTAAGGCTCAATAAACACACCATTTCCATTGCATAAAGTCATAAAATTAAGAGAGTGAAGAAAATAACATCATCTTTACCATGTAAAGATCATTTGAAATATGTAATTCTGATTCCAAAGTTGTGATTTTCATCCTAGAATGTAGTTTTTATTCCAAAAGGATGAAATTTTTATTTTTATTTTGTAACTTTATGTCATTTAATATATAATAAGTACAAGGTTCCCAAGCTGCCAAATCATTTTTCCACATGCCAAAAAATCAAATATCAAAGTGCAAAAGAGTTCCTTGTCCATCTAAATGATCAATTGTCAGAGGAAAGAAGTCAAAATGAAAGATATCGTTTCAAAGGTTTAAAGTGAAAAAAAGAAGGAAAAGTGGGTCCCAAAGCTCAAAACATCCAATCCATCAAGCATAAAGCCCATTCAAAGATCAAAATACATTCATTTTCTCTCTATGTTATCAAGTCATCACTCACATAGCTCAAAAAATCAAAATTGAAGGGTGAAAGGTCAAAATTCTTGGAGGTGTTTCTCAACTGGAAAGAGGCATTGCACATAGAGCCAAGGATTTGCGCATAGATCCAAGGTGCTTCGCATAGAGCCAAGGCGTTGCGCATAGAGGCAGAGGTGTTGTGCATAGAGAAGAGGCGTTGCTCACCTACCAAATTTTACTTACAAGCTTCCAAACTCATTGCAGGTCCTCCAGACATTCAGAAAATGGTTTCTCCACTTCCCAACAAGTAATTAGGACATCATTATGCCCTCCATTCATTTCTCAAGTTAAAATTTCATGGTGTCAATAATTTCATGAGAAATATCTAGTTTTTCAATATAGAAACCCTAGTTTCACTTCCTAATCCCAAATTTTATCCTTGAAGACCCCTTTTACCCTTCCCACATCACAATAAATCCTATCCATACCCATATATCATTAAATACATATCCCAAAACCTTTTATCCCATAAACCCTAATACCTATGTATTTCAAATTCCTAAGCTCCCAAATCCCCATACCTATAATAAAATTTGTATTCCCAAATCCCACAACATTTCTACTCCATGTAACCTCCATCAATCTAATAATCCCTTCCCCCATCTCCATAATTTTTTCCATCCAATTCCCCACTCCCTAAACCTACATTTCACTCCCAATTCATCTCCCTAGGGTTTCTATCCAAGACACTATGGAAGAAATAAACAGAGAATTCAATGAGGAAGAAGAAAGGGAAGAGAGGAGGTCACACAAAGAGGGAAGATCCTCAGAATTGAACCTACAAACACCAGAGAAATCATGGCCTCTCCCATGACAGTGACATGTTTCAAGCATGTAGGATGCTTTGACGTTTGTGAAAAAATACAAAAGATCCAACATCACCCTATTTTGAGCAGAATTTTTATCTCTAATCTTCATGATAACCAGGTAACCCTTGCTGGTGTCACTTTCATAATATCCACAACCATTATAGCAGATGCCACTAGAATTCCAAATGTTGGTGAAAAATGTTACAAGGCAAAGGACTTGGAGAAACATTAATATGATCCATATATCAAGCCAAGGTACAAGAATGAAGAAAAAAGGTTCTTTCCTTTCTCTTACCTCCCGGATAGGTATGCCCCCATGATGAAATTCATCATGAGATACTTTTCTTTTGAAGGAAGGTTCTCTAGACTCTACACCTACCATATCAGGTTATTAATGCACTTCACAAGGGTTAAAATGCTCAACATACCTATTTTCTCTTCAAGGACATTGAAGAAATGGCATACATTGTTCAAAAGAGAGATTATGACCACCAAAAGAGAATTATTTTTTACCACTCTCTCATCAAGATCATTGTCATCCATCACCTTGAAAAATTGAACATCTCATGGGACACTTTCATAGCTAATGACATCTTTACTTCTCCACCAATTCAACATGCTCAAATTGTGCCTCCACCATCTCATCCTTCCACATACATTCCTCCATCTCATCCCATAGTACCTAATTCTTCATCGGCTCAAATTACTTCAACCATTTCACCACTTTAATCACCATTTCACACTCATATTGGGTCATCTAGCAGAGCTAACATCAGTGAACTTCAAAAGACCAAAGTGGCTGAGATAGAGACATTGGCAAAAACATATCAGAGAGGTCATAGGCAGGTGTTTTCTCCATAGATTGTGGAAGGGGCCTTGCTTTATTTATCGGCAAAGAAGGTAGACAAAGGAAATAAAAAGATGATAGAGGCAGATATTCAGGAAGAGATTAGGCATGAGGAGGGAAATATTCATGAGACAGAAATAAATTTTGACCTTGTTGACTTGAATCAGCAATATGATTAGGAGATTACTAGCACATTCATTAAGGAAAAAAAGGCCAAGATTAAAGAGCTACAAACTAATATCGATAGATCTAGACTTTTCATTACCTTTCTTGAGAAGGAGAACCAACAGCTAAAGACCAAACATTTCATTGATGAAGTGAAATTCACAAAGCTCAAAGAGAGGTAGAAAAAGCTAAAGTCTTGCTTGAAGAGACACTAGAAAAATATGGTGTGCTAGATGAACCAGAAGAACATGTAGAAGAAGAAGGCCAGGGACTAGAGGTTTGAAAATATCCCTAGAACTAGAAAGACATAAAGAAAGAAAACTAGCAGATGAGCTCACTCTTAATGAAAAATTTGTAGTGGTAGTTAATGAGAATCCAGAGCAATGGCTTGACAGGGCTAACCAACATCTTGAGGAGCTCCTAGAGAAAGAAAACAAGGACAATGATATTCATAGAAGGATGGAAAAGCATTATGCCAAGGAAAAAAAAATTCAAGGTCAAAACTTAAACAAGCCAATGAAAAAATTGAAACCTTGACCATGCAAGAAGAGAAAAGAAGGCTTGATATCCTTGCTGAAGCCTCGCTCCATGCCTAATTGTTAATTCTGGACAACTAGGTCTAAACTCCATGTTGTGGTGCTCAGATGAAGATTCCAATATTTTTATTGGATTCCTCTTTCATAGAGGTGCAAGATCGATCTAAATATCATCTTGATCTGATGAGCAAAACATTTATTTTGAATTTATTCCACTTATGTGCAAGGTCAGCCAGAATTGAAATGTAGGCTTGAAGCCCCAGAAGATGTGCCATACACCTTCAGTGATAGATATATATAGGTCAATGCTAAAGGTCATTTCATCATCACTCATCATCCATTCTCTCTCTGCATCTGATTGGTTCGATCATCACTTGGAGTCTCTTCTTCACTAAACGTGGGAAAATTGCAGCAAAGACATTTATGTTTTGACCTAGGGTTTCAGCGCAGATTTGACCAGCTTTGACTTTGGTTAACGCTTGGTCAAAATGACACCAAACTTGATCAAAACTCTGATTTCTCTAGTCTGCATTTATTGGCACAAAAATCAAGGTTGATCGTTGACTTTGACCAGGCTGCGTTTACTTTTTGTTGCTGATGTTTTGCGTTGACCATTGACTGGGACAACGTTGACTTTTGTTGACTTTGGTTTGACTGGTATAGCTGCCCGAAAGGGTTGTGTGACACATCTGGTTGGCTGACAGTATTGAGAATTTGTTGGTTGAAGCTTCCTGTTGACCATCATAATGCACCACAACACATATATTTTGTTGATCAAGTTAAGTGTATTTTTTCCTTGTCTTATGTCGATCTATTGGTATGTTCTATCAGCATTTTACTTTCTTGTTTATGTTATTTTTGTTTTATATTGGGGATAAAAGTAAATTTGCATCAAGCATAGAACATCTACAAAAATTTACATGGTATCAGAGCTGAGGTGAAGGCAAAGCCCAAGTTTGTAGCAATCACCGAAGAAGATCATGGGTACCTCAAACTATAAGGCCTCAAAATTGATGAAAAATTGACTGGGAAGGAAGACTTCCATACCTGGAAGATGAATTTGGATCTTACGTTGGAAGACCAATATGTCATGGACTATATCCAGGGTAAAATCCAAGAGCCTCCATCCACTACACATGCTTCCACCAAGTCAAAGTATAAGAAGGGGGAAATCAAACCAAAGCTGATGATCCGGGATTCTATTCATATGAGTCTGGTAGCCTACATATCTGAGATGGGCACATCCAAGGAGATGTATGATTAGTTGGTCAATATGTTCAAGGCCAACAATGCAAATCAAGTCATTTTCTTCAAGAACCAACTAAATAATCTCAATATAGGTAGGGATGAATATGTCCAATCATATTTTCTGAAGTTGATCGAGAAATGCTTCTCACTGCACTTGGAGGTCTCTCCTCCAAATGGAATTTATTCAATACTATCATTCTCAATAATAATGTGAAACCTGATTTTGACGAAGTACTATCGAGATGCATACAAGAAGAGACAAGGATGAAGGAATATGAAAATGAATGAAATGTTGCCTTCACTGCTCTTGCTAAGAAGAAGAAAAATGGTGGTCCAAGGAAAAAAGGAAGAGCAGGGGCCCAAGGAAAGAAAGGAAAATGCTACACATGTCACAAGATTGGCCACTATGCTAGAGAATTCCCTTTCAAGAAGGATTCTCCTTATGATGATGACAACAAAAACAACTGAAGGAATGGCAATCAAAGGAACAACAGGTTCAATGGGAAGAGGAAGGCTCCCTCTGGTGCAAATGGGAAACCTTTCAAAAGTTCAAGAAATTCTAGGTATGAGGAATCTAATGTTGTTGATGATAAAAGAAATTAATTCATTCTTGTATCTACCCTCTCTGCTGCATCTCCACTCAACACTATGGATGTTTGGTTTATAGATAGTGGTGCCTCAAGGTACATCACTCGGTTCAAGGAAGCACTTTTTGATATGGTTGAGAAGGATGTTAATCTGAATTCTATCCTTGGAGATAATGCCACATATCCCATGAAAGGGACAGGGACTGTGACCCTCCACTTGTCTCAAGGTCAAGTCCCTCGCTTACAATATATAGTATAAGTACCTGATTTGAAGAAGAACCTTGTGTCTATTTCGTCCATGGAAGACAAAGGTTTCAATGTGGCATTCATTGATGAAAAGGTGTGCATCTGGAAGAAAAGTTTCAAGGAAGCTATCAAGATTGGGTTTAGATTTGATACACTCTACCAAGTTGGAGGAATTATAGTGGGAGATATGACATTTGATACTATCTGACAGACTGAACTATGGCACCGGAGGTTTGGACATCTTCATTACAAATCCCTTTCCGAAGTAAGGAAGGTGGTGAAGGGGATGCCTGAATTTAAGAATGATCATTAAGGTGTATTTCAGGGTTGTGCCAAAGGAAAACATACAAGGGTACCTTTCCCCTCAAGTGCCACAAATACATATAATGTCTTACAATTGATACATTCTGATTTGTCTGGTATGCTGCTCGTAACATCCTTGGGAGGATGTTCTTATTATATGATGTTCACAGATGACTTCTCTCAAAAAACCTGGATATACTTCTTGAAGAAGAAGTATGGGGCTTTCATGTGGTTCAGTACCTTCAAAGCCTTGGTGGAAAATTCAACTGGGAAAAAGAACAAGATTTTGAGGACCAATAATGGCACTGAGTATGAGACGAACAAGTTCAAGAAATTTTGTAGAGAAGCTAGCATCAAGAGGGAGACCACAATAGTATATACTCCTGAGAAAAATGGCATTGCTGAAAGAAAGAACAAGACCATTGTGGAAGTTGCTCGTGCCATGATATGTGACCAAGGTCTTCCAAAGTTTCTGTGGGGAGAAGCAGCGAACACTATTGTGTACATAAAAAATCGATGTCTGCATTATGCTCTAGACTCGAAAAATCCCGAAGAGTTTTTCTCTAGTAAGAAACCTGATGTCTCACATTTTAGAGTTTTTGGATGTCCTTCTTATTTTCATGTATCTAAGGAGAATAGGAGCAAGTTGGATTCTTCTGGGAAGAAGGTAATGTTTGTGGGCTACAATGAAACATCGAAGGCCTATAGAGTCTGTGTGTTTGGTCAAGGGGAAATGGAGATATGCCACAATGTTACCTTTGAGGAATATGCTTACCTAAGGAAAGTAATCAATCTTCCGAGATCTAAGGAAGATCATGAATTAAGGGCTATAAATCAAGAAGAACCAAAGGATGAGACAATTCCCGATATTGAAGGACCGATGGACCCTATTGATCCACCTCCTTCAATGAAGAGAAAAAAATCATGGCTCAGGGACACTCTCTAGGATGCTGAGAGAAATATGGCCCCAACGGGGACATTCCGTGAAAGCAAGAAGCCAAATAAATACCAAGGGTATCTAGCAGCCATGAGTACAATCGTACAATTTGAGCCTGGATTTTTTTAGGAAGCCATAAAGCATCAAGTCTAGAAGGATGCTATGCATGAATAATATGATTCCATTATGAAGAATGATGTTTGGGATGTGGTTCCGAGACTGGAGGACAAAGAAGTTGTCACCTCAAAATGGCTCTATAAGATCAAGCATGGATCTGATGGTAGTGCTGAAAATTTCAAGTCAAGATTTGTTGCATGTGGCTTCTCTCAAAAGGAAGACGTAGACTATGATGATATATTTGCACCTGTGGCCCGATATACCACCATCTAATCTATCATAGCCCTTGCTGCTACGCAAGGATGGAATATTCATTAGATGGATGTGAAGACCGCATTTCTGCATGGTGCGATAAAGGAAGAGGTGCACGTAGAGCAACCTCTGGGATTCAAAGTCCAGGATCGGGACACCCACGTTTTCAGGTTGAAGAAAGCCCTCTATGGGTTGAAGCAAGCACCCAAGGCTTGGTACAAGAGGATAGATAGCTACCTGATGAAGCTTCTTCACTCGTAGTAATATTAATCTGAACCTTTACTTCAAGGTTGATAGAGAAAAGCCTCTCATTTTGGTGTTGTATATGGATGATCTCTTCCTGACAGGTGTTGACCCTATCATTCATTAGTTTAAGAGGGATCTCTCTTCTGAGTTCGAGATGAAGGACCTAGGACTGATGCATTACTTCCTAGGCCTGGAGGTCTAGCAGAGACCTCATGAGATTTTCCTTTCTCAAGGAAAATATATTGTGAAGTTGCTGGAAAGATTTGGAATGATGGACTGTAAGTTTGTGTCGATACCGATGGAGCTCAACTTTAAGAAGTTGAGTGGCAATGTTTCTGGGCCCGTAGGAGCAAATCCTACTGAGTATCGTCAACTTGTAGGGGCCCTGATGTTCCTAGATAACACCCATCCGGACGTAAGTTTTGTAGTGAACACTTTGAGTCAACATATCATTAAACTGCATCACATCCACTGGGTTGGTACCAAGAATCTGTTGAGATATCTTCGGGGCACGATAAACCATGGGTTGAGATACACTGTCAGGATCATGACACTCCATGGATATACTGATGTTGATTGGGCTGGCAGTGTGGTGGATCGCAAGAGCACATCGAGATGTTGCGTCACACTTGGGTCTGCTTCGATATCATGAATGAGCGGGAAGCAGAAGACAGTGGCTTTGAGCACTGCTAAGGCCGAATACATTGCAGCAAGTATGGCCTATTGTGAAGCAGTTTGGTTATGAAAGATTTTCAATGAGTTGTTCGGGCATGTCCTAGATACCACCGTGATACTCTGTGATAACTAGAGTGGGATTCGGTTGTCTGAGAATCCTGTGTTCCACGATCGATCCAAGCATATTGATATCAGGTACCACTTTATCTGAGATATGGTACAGCGAGGAGTCATAAGGCTCGATCATATAGGAGCTGATGAGCAGGTCATGCATATTCTCACAAAGCCCTTGGGGAAGGTTAAGTTCCTAACCTTCCATGAGAATCTTGGAATCGTGGAATGACCCTATGCTGAGGGTCTTGTTTGACGATGAGCTCTGGGTGCTCTAGGGGAATTTGGGGATAGCTTCTCAGAGCTATAAGCAACCATAGGGCTAGGTTTGCAAAACCTTGTTGGTGTGCGTCTTCCCCACCATTATGATATTGATCTGGTTCACCTCTCATGATTTATACCCCGTATGCATCCTACCCATTGAGTCCAAGACTCATGGGAAGTACCTCTCATTTGGCCAGTGAGGTGGGAAAAGCTAGAGACCAGTAGAAAAGACCAATGGATGCATCATAGATTTTCATACTCTCTATTTCTAGGATGGCACATGTCCAACCACTTGATCTGGGATTAAGTCTAGTGAGCTTTTGGACCTCCAACTGACTTCGGGTCAGGTAAACCAACTTCAGGTTGGTATGTGACTCTTTTGAGTCCTATAGAGGTTTTGGACCTCTGGGATGAATTTTTCAGCTGGAGTGATGTCTTTGTGACTCACCCTTTTGTTTAGAAATAAAGAATCTAGCAAAGCAAGTTACGGCGGGATGACGCACAATCTTTGGATGGCACAGGTGGATGGAGTTCTCCATAGTTGAGAGGGAGTGTTAATTTTGGACAACTAGGTCCAAAATCCAGGTTGTGATGCTCAGATGAATATGCCAATATTTTTATTGGATTCCTCTTTCGAAGAGGTGCAATATCGATCTAAATATCATCTTGATCCGATGAGAAGAACATTTATTTTGAATTTATTCCATTTATGTGCAAGGTCGGCCAAAATTGAATTGTAGGCTTGAAGCCCCAAAAAATGTGTTTTCCCTCTCTAATGGATATATATAGATCAACATTGGAGGTAATTTCATCATCACTCATCACACATTCTCTCTCTGCATCTGATTGGTTTGGTCATCACTTGGGGTCTCTTCTTCTCCATATGTGGGAAAATTGCAGCAAAGACATTTCTGTTTTGACCTAGGGTTTCAGCGCAGATTTGACCAGCATTTACTTTGGTCAATGATTGGTCAAAATAACCCCAAACTTGCTCAAAATTTCGATTTCTCTAGTCCACATTTATTGTCACAGAAATCGAGGTTTACAATTGACTTTGACTAGGTTGCATTGACTTTTTTTGTTTTTTTTTTGCGTTAACCGTTGACTAGGACAGCATTAACTTTCATTAACAATGGGTTGACTAGTATAACTGTCTGAGAGGGTTGTGTGACACATCCGGTTGGTTGGCCGTATTGATACTTTGATGGTTGAAGCATCCTTTTGACCGTTGTAATGCACCACAACACAAATATTTTGTTGATCAAATTCAGTGTATTTTTGGCTTGTCTTCTGTCAATCTATTGGTATGATCTATCATCATTTTAATTTCTTGTTTATTTGATTATGATTTGATATTGTTGATAAAAGTAAAGTTGCATCAAGCATAGAACATCTACAAAAATTTACACTAATCCTCATCATCAGCCATCATTCAGAAAATTTTGGCAAGTTTTGATACATTTTTGTAAATTTTTGAAGTTTGTTTGCATTCCTGGACATTCATGTGATAGTTGGATTGTCAGGTGTGCAGCGCCCTAGGCGTTGTGCACCTGTTTGAGGCATCTTTTGGCCAAACAAGGACCCTAGAAACTTTGCTAAGTTTTTTTGGACAAACTGGTCAGTGAAAAGGTCAAAAAACACCCAAAAAATCATGTTTCTACCCTCTTTTTGAGCTTGGCGCTCCACATAGAGGAGTATTTGGAGAATCACTTTTTGGGAGGTCAAATCAAGTAAACTCTACTAAACAAGCACATATTTTGAAATTATATTGGATAAGCTTTCCAATGAGCTATCCTGAGCTCATTTTGGACATCTGGAACCCCCTCAACTCAACTTGAATATGGCGTTGTGTACTTGGCATGGCGCTACGCGCCTGACCAATGTCTGATTTTTCTTAGTTTTCTCTGAAAATTTGATTTTAACCTTGAGAAATCATGTATTTACTGATGTAATTGATGGAATTAAATATAATTATGATGTTTTTACACTTACCTAGGGTAAATACATTAGGTGAGAATTTTGATGACATGTAATGAACCAGTTTGACATCCCTACAGTCTAGGTATTCAGCTCAGTTTCTGTTGGAACTGCTCCTCCTCTCATGGGTTCTACCCCTGAGGATGGAAGGATTTGTTTTGAGTTCTATATCATGTACTTTTGGACTCATTTCAGAGGTTGGACATTGTTAAATGTTGATGCATTAATTAGAGACTCTAGTGTAATCATTTTGGTAGGAAATTAATGAAAAGGTTGCAACTATTTCTTTGGGATACCTATGGTACGAGAATTCAGCATTGTTCTTCTTATGTCTCATTATGTATGAATTTTTTGTTTCATGATCCATTTCATTTCTATGATATTCTATTTTTTAAGTTGATAAAAAGAATACATATCTCATGCTTTGTTTTCAGAAAACCTTCATAGTTTGTTCATCTTCTTCAGTTTAGAAATAATTCATGATTATCCTTACTCTTTCTATCTCCTCACCTGTCTGATCCATCCCACTCAAGAAACCCTAAAGTGTTAGGTTTTCTACCTACCTTGCCCCATTGAATCTCCGCAACCCTAATCCTATTTTCCCTGACCTAACCTCTTTGACCTAATTCATTCATCCAACAACCCAATTCAAAAAAATCAAACCCTTATACTTATACCTAGCCTAAACCCCTAATTCATCAAGCCCTCTTGGTTGTGATTCATGGAGAGAGCCCTCTCCATCTTGGTAGGGCGAGCTACCAAGAAAAAATATTGGTTTATGGTTACCTCTGTTGGGATTTCTTCTTCACCCTTAGAGATCTGGTGGAGTGATAACAGATTCTAAACTATCTATATTATTTAATTTTAGCCAATTCCTAGTAGATTTTATCCATGACCAATTTGTCAGATTCCAAACAGAATAGGTGTTTAAATATTCCTTTGACCTAGTGTTTATGTTTTTATATTTTTAGGGAGACAAATTTAAGTTTGCAATGCAGAAATTGGATGATGATGGCAATCAACAGTCATTCATATTTTAGACTACCATGGTGATGAAAGAGCAGAAGGAATATTTGTACAAACATTTCATTGAGCTGTTTGTACATCCAGCAATCAGTCTTCTTAGGATTACACCTGAGCCAAGAGACAGTGAGGGTATCAGAAATATTTTACAGCTATCAGATCAAACAAAGGCATGTGACTGGTATTTATACCATAAGTATACATAGTTGAGGATTTTTGGCTATGAGCTTTCTCCCTACAAGCTCCCAAAATTCCTCCCAATGAGGATTTTTGCTTTAAAATACATCAGGAAAATGTTGAATGCTAATGAAGTCCGCTTTGTGTCATAAAAGAAGAAGTAACAATTCAGAATTAAAACACAAATAGGACCATTTATTTGCAATAGTAGGACAATAGGGGAAGAAGTAGATATAATTTTAAAGGAAATGAATTTCATCCTCAGTTTCACCTAGTCCTATGATCCACTAGGAACCATATCCAAACTAAGGGTAGAAAATGAGTCTACTCCTTACATTCATACACACAGGCCAGAAATTGAGAAGTATATGAACTAAATGGAGTGGACTGAAAACACTCTACAGGAGGATGAGGAGTAGTTAGTCTCCACTTCTACATCACAAACTCCTGTCCCAAAAGAGAAAGTAGGAAAAATACTGAGGGAAGAAGAGTCACCTTCAGTGACTGAAACTTCCAGCAAGGAATTCAATATTATGTATAGGAAGAGCACCAAGCTGAATCCTAAAGTTAACCCAAGTAAAGTTTCAGAATAGGAGGTCATCATAATCAGCAAGGAGACACCTACTTCTTCACAAGTTTGTGGCCAAACTACTCTCTCTCCTACCACTTCAACAGCTTCACAGGATCAACAACAAGCCATTGAGACAAGTAAATATTTCACATGAGAGAAAGAGAAAAACTTATTTGATAAATTCATGGAAATCAAGTTGAATAATGAAATCTTGAAGATTGACACCTATAATCAGTTTTGGAAGCAGACTTCCAGTTCTCAGGGTAGACTGATGTCAGCATTTTACTCTAAGAAAGGAAAAATGAAAATGGCCTTTCTAAAGGCACAAATTTCACAGCCCAAGACAATAGCAGATTACAAAAAGACTTCATTTGATTTTGACATCAAAGACATCCATACCATTGATCAAATGGATATGCACAAGCAAACAGGTGAAATGATTTCATCTGCATTGACTAATACAGCTATGAGTTTGTCTAAATTGGAGGTTTCCTTAGCAAACACTCAGTCACAACTGAAGATGGAGAAAATCTCCTCTATGGACAAGGATACAAGAATTAATTCTTTTGAAGACTTAGTGGTCAGAGTTGGATATGATCCTTCCAACATTAAAGCTGCAGAGGAGATAATAAAGAAGAAAAATGTTGACATAGCAGCATTAAGGAAGCAGCTGAAACTGTCAATCACAAAAGACCCTTTAACCAAGGAGATTGAAGAAACAGAGTCTCAGAAGTCGGACATGATGAAGCTCATCATGGAGAAAAATTCTCAATTGAGACAAATGGAATCATAAATGGAGAAAATGATCAAGGAGAAAGAATATGCGACTAAGCTTCCTATGGTCCCTTTGGAGGTTGTACCTCTTACAGCCATCCCTACAGTTATAGCTTCTACAACAAGTACATCAGATGGTGAAAAACAATTAACAAATGAAGTACAGAATCTGTCTATCGAGACAGAGGAAATTAATAAACTTCAAGATCAAGTTAAACTGTTGTAGGATCAGAAATCCAGAAGTAAAATTTCCCATGCAGCTGAAGCACAGAGAGCACATATTCTAATAGAAAGGTTGTATAAGTCAGAGAGAGTGTCATCCATTGGACAGAAATTGGGCCAAGTCAAAGAGATAATCTAGACAGATATCATTGAATCCATAAATGAAATTTGGCCCTACATCTAGATTATATTTGAATATAAGGAATTGATAGAGAAAGCTAATGATGCCATTAAAACCATCAAGGAAGAGCTTGGAGGTATGCCTACTACAGCCAACAACATCATCAAGTTCTTAAAATCCAAGAGCAGATATGAGCTGGATGACTTGGGAGTGGATGACAGAATAGAGACAATCTTAGAAGTAAAGAAGGTCCTTACTAAGAAAAACCTGACTATACAACTAGAAGAGAAATGCCACAACTTAGAGATAGTTGTGAATAGATACTTTAGTAGGATTGAACCTTTAACACAGAAGTGTATGCCTTCTCTATTTGTAATTAATGACACGCCGATGAACATACAATATTATGTGAAGAAACTAAATGAGATTGCCAAAGACATAGCCAAATTCTCCAATATCAAAGGCACGATGACAAGAAAAGAATTCTTGGAAGCATTAAGTCATTATGTTTTCATCCAGCATGAGGTAAACCACATCTTTGTGGTAAAACCTACTTTTTCCAGATATACTGAAGTGGATGAAATTTTCAAAAAGGTCATTAAGTTAACTATCCCAGATGAAAATCGATGGGATAAGTTAAGTGAAATTCAATAGTAAAGAGTAAATAAGAAAGGTCATTTTTAGCCAACACATCAACCAGCACTACAGCCAGCACAGCCCACAAATAGGTCTACTCAACAACTATTTCCTTAAAAATAGTGCTAGCATTCAATATCACCTCCATCGAGCCTATTTTTAATCATAGTTAGATTTTATTGTTCAAATTGAAGCTAATAATACACTGTCTATTGAGACATCATTTATTGTAATCATTTTTGTAATATTTTTGTATAAATAATTCATTGTTCGAAGTATTCTAGGTTGATTTCTGAATATATTTTTCCTACTGTGCAATTATAAATTCCAAGATTTATTGGGGAATCAATAATAAAAAGACTTATTTCAAGATTCATGTGGTGTATTAACTTGTGAAGTGCTTCTATCGTTACTGTGTTTTTCATTGTGTTTTCTTTTCTCTATGTATCAGAAATTCGTAATTGTAAAACAGAAAGTGTGATGAATAGGACTTGCTAATTAAAACACCTTATTCTGGTTTCTTTTACAATTTATATGTTTTCCACTAAAGTCAGGTTGAAAAATACTTAATTGCTTTTCAATATCAACTAAAATTCGCTTTTCTTCCATCTCCATAATTTATTTAAAAATCTAAAACTATCTAGTTAATTGAACCTAGCTTTCCCTGTTATAACTCTTTTAAATATTGATGCAACATCAAGTTTTATATTTTGACTCCATTGCCCAATGGTAATATAGAAAATTACTCAACCAAATCAATCAAAATCAAACAAACAACCAAGTAGCCTAATATTCGTTTAAAACAAAGTTAAATTATAAAGAGAGATCCCTCTATGAATCTGGCAGGGCTAGATCCCAGCTTCCAAAGTAGTTTTGATGTTGTCCTCTGTGTTTATTCTGCCAATATTTTAAATTACAGAATGATAACACAGAGTAGGAAAACCTTTTTCCTGTAGCAATGAAAATTTTATATTGAACCTATTGACCTACAACTCAAGGTCTCTGCATTTGTCCTCCAATTGAATCATCAAGTTCTTTTTTGTAAGACCCTCCTAAATTCCATGACTATTTTTGTCCTATCTGGAATGCTAAAATATTCTAACTGATCGCTGGTTTTGGAATTTAACAACTTAATGATATTTTGTGCCTCTTTTGGTCTGTGCTCCTAATCCACCTTTGTATTCTTTATTGTTTTCTTTACTCTTTGCACCAACTCTTCCCTCTCAAAAGTGATCAAAATTGAATGGCACAAATCTGTTATATTGCCATTTATGTTTTTCCAAATATTGGTCTTTGCCTCTGCCAACATTTGAATGATAAAGGACTTGTCCTCATATTTTTTTATTTTCTATATAAGTTTATAATTTTTCTGCATTTCTGAAAAGTATGCATTGTCAGTTTTGAGTTTATTTTCCCCCATACAAGATAATGTTGCCAACAAAATTTCCTTTTTAGTTGGAACTAATGGTAGTTCATCTAGAGTTCTAGTAATTTCTTTTGTAGGCTCTGAAGTTGTGGTATTTTCTAAATTTTCTGCTTTTGTACCTTTGCCCTATGTAGATTTTCCTAATGCTTCCCACTATTCCTTCTCCTTCAAAAGTGCTTCCATGGCTTGATCCATCTTCTGTATTTGTGCATTTTTCTCAACTACTATGGTAAATAAAATTTCTTTCTCCATTTCTATACTAGAAACCTCCTTAGCTTGAGGATGCTTTGTGGAGGGTAACTTTATTTGTTTCCTTAATGCATGAATGTCTGCCTATTTTCTCTTTATTATTTCTTCTGTTACTTTGGAATCCTTAGGATCATGCCCTAGCTTTATTATCAAATCTTCCAGATATTTTATTTTGTTTTTATTGCAAAAAGAATACATTTTTTTTATCTTAAACTGAGAATTGATATTATTTAAATATGATTGTAATCTGGATACATTCATGGATGAAGTTGTAAGTGATGAAAATATCATCTCCCCTATCTGCTTGTGTAAATCGATTTGATTGATTTCATGTATCTTCTTGGCATCAATTGAGAAAATGGAGGCTTTATATTCTTCAACACTCCTGGGAGTTGGAACTAATGGCTCCATGAAGGCCATTTGGAATTTTCGTTTCTTTGAATCAAATGCAGATATTAGTCTATGTTGTGTTTTAGTAATCTACTCAAAACTCAAAGTATGTGGAATCTTTCAAACCTTCATTCTTCAATTTTATTTCCTTGTATCTTGAAAATATACTCTTATGAGTTATAATTTGAGAAATAGATGACACTGGAGATTGAACTAATGCTCCTATAGTAGGTGATTTCACTGTTTCATCTATGTGAGTATAAGGAGGAATTGTAGTTTCTGTTGTAGGTGATTGCACTATCTATTCTATTCGAGTAGAAGGATTAGTTGGAATCTCTGAGTGAGTCTCGGTATTTATGTGTTGAGTGTCCCCCTCTTCTGGATACCCATCTTGAATAGTATTCACTTGAGGCTTAAACTAAGGATTACCTTGTGAATCTATTTTTTGAGAAATCATTGATTCCATTTTATTCCTCTTGAACACATTAAATTATGGATTTGGATTTTCTGAATCAGTAGGGAACACGGCTTGTCTTTCCCTTTTTAGTTACTTTTCTTTAGGAGCTGGTGTTGGCATACATGATTGGCTAATGATCCATTCTTCAGCTTCTTTCAAAGTACCCTTTGTTGACTCCTCCTGATTGGCATATTTTTCAATTTCAGGCCTAGGTATATGTGTGTAGGGGGTATTATTTTTTTCTGATCTGAGCTTTGAAATAATGCCCAAGGGATCATAGGACCAAGAAAAACAGATTTTGAGCTTCATCTGACTCAAAATGGCCTCCACTTCTCTTTCTACGGTTCTTGTATTGATGATGTAGGGACCAATATGTGATTTCAGTGTGAATTGTGCTTTCTTCTTGTAAATTAATCTCATCCATGTTGAGCATTTTCCTGGTGTATTCTAATGCAAACAATATGACTGGGACAAATTCTGGTAGCCCGTAAGGAGGCAACTATGATCCATATATCATTATCTCATTGTAATTCTAATATAAATACCAATCTCCCACCTTGGATTCCTTTGACATATGTAGGAATTTTTTAATCTCTCACGAAATCCTTGGAATATGGTCACTGCTAAACAAACACAATGATGTATGTAATAATTTATCAACAAATTTAGTATAGGTGTACTCCTCTGAGTTATTTCTAACCAGAGAAGTCCAGTGAATCATTGACCAAGAATGGCCCTCATTGTCTGTCTTCTATAAATGGAAATCAAACTTATATGACTAATCATATAGCATGAGATAAATTAAAAATGGCTGATACTTGAAATAAACTTTTACTTTAAAATTTACTAATTGATCATGAATTGAGTCTGCAAGAAATTTGTTAAAGTTGAAAAGAACTGATGGCTTCTTTCCTACTGCAAAAATTGATAGAAAACTGAAACATTCTTCATCTACCCACTGATCATTATGGTACCCAAGAAGTTGGGTGACCATATAAACTACCTGCTTGGTTATTTCAGGAAAAATTGAAACTGGATAGGGGGGATAAATTCAAGGTAATTGAAAATTTTCTAGAAGGAGAGACTCAAATATTTGAGTTCTTTGAGGGAAGGTTAACTTTTATATATTTCCATCAAGACCTAGATAGAAAAAGGATGATGAGAGGATTGCTATTCAATCTGCAAGGCCTCGTAAATTCCCTCAGGGTAAACAGAGAAAATTGTTGGGGCCCTTGTTTTGTTTAAGTTTTGAATTTTCAGCCAAGACATTTTTGAACTTGGACTCTTTTTGGGTTGCGGAGGAAATACACATAGCTAACGCGACCGCACCGCGTGACCAAGAGTTGCGGAGCTACCAAGGCGGTGCGGAAGCACTTGATAACTGGAGATGGAACAGAGATAAGTACAGATGAAAGAGATACAGCAGAAAACAGGAAGTAGAACATGCAGACATTAGAAGAGAAGTCGGGAAAAGCCAGAGCAAAGACGCAGAGAAGCCGCCAGTCGCGACGAGCGGGTGAATAAAAGGCGATCACCCGGCTGAAGAAGAGAGAGAGGTTGGTTGATCGGTTGCTGTTGAGGTCATTGTTGAGGGATGATTGAATGCGAAAGCAGCCGCGGAAGAATCAGACCTGTTCTCTCCATTGGTTCCTACTTTCTATGTTCGTCCTTTCTGTTCTTAGACCCATCTGTATCTGATTTATGAGTTATCAGAGAAGGAAGCTATGTAATCATGTAATTGGCTGAAGAATAATATAAAGAAGGATTGTTGTCTCTATGTTTTGGGTTATGGGTTATGATGTGTTTGCACTACTTTAAAATTTTTAAGTTGCGACTGTCTGAATACTTGATTAGTGATCTTGCATGAACATTCTGGTATATGTAATGGATTCTCTTTCTTTCTGTGGTTGCGAGTTTATTCCTCACCTGTGATCCCATCCCCTTACTCATGTTGTCGCGGCACGCCTCGGGTGAGACGCTCTGCTCTCCCAGATCAGGGTGAAAATGCCGGCGTGTTACTAGACTACACCGGACCCCTTGTTGGCCACAATCCTTTGAACCTGGGTCTTGCCCGCGAGACCTGACTTTTCGCCAACAAATGGTTCCGTTGCCGGGACCCGCATGTTCTGAGGTGATCTAGATCATGGTCTCGAGGATCTTTGAAGGAGCAATACGGCGATGGTGGGATGATCATCTTGACCATTTTATTACTCAGCAGGCGGAGCTGATCAAGAAAAAGGAGGCGGCGGTCAGGGAGCTTGTTCTTTTCTTTGACTCAGCTAGCGATACGTACGAAATTTTCTGGGGAAGGTTTCCCGCAGATCTTTACAACTGGTTGTGGAGGTTGCGAGCGAAGGCGCTCCAGGACGGCTTGCGGAAGATAAACCGCAGGTGGGCGCACGAAGATCTGGTAGCGCTGCACCGGGTAGATACTGAACTAACCCGCGCAGTGGATTTTTGGGTAAAGACCACGTTGGAAGGATACGTTGTGGAGTTTGCCGCTGAGTGCTACCAATCTTTCTCGAAGGCTGAGGCTGTGTTTCACTCAGGGTTGAGGGGAAAACTGTTGAAAGAGATTCCGCTGTGGATCAAAGCCCTAATGGTGGACGAAGGGTTGATTGAATTCCACAAAACGAGTATGGAAGCGTAAACCACCCGTACTAGGGGAAGGATTGAGGGGACCGATGCTGTGTAGACTGTAGGAGTAGGGAACGGGGGATGGACGTTGAGGCCGCATGCAAGTTGCGGGAGTCACGTGCACATCGGCGGGCACAGATCGCCGATAGGTGGCGAAGAAGGGTAATGAGAGATTTGAAGAAAAGGGAGATCGAGAGGAGAAATCAGAAGGAGGTGCCTCAGAAGACAAGAAGCATGGGTTTGAATACCCGGACAGGAGACGGGACGGCAGCAGACGTACAGTGGGTGCATGGGAGCCCAATGATGTGAGAAAGAGAAGTACCGACTAGCAAGGATAACGAAAAGATGCAGCTCGAAGAAAGTTCCGATGACGAATGGCACGACGTGATGCAGCAGATGTTTCAGGATCAGACGACACCCACCCCTCCAGGTAGCCCTACGTCCCACCTTCCGCATGGCCAGGATCCCGACCTTCCCCTGGTACTTTATCAACCTTTAAGAAATATTTTTGTTCAGTTACAAGCATTAAGTCAGTTATCTAGTAATTCAGTGGCGTCGGTAACGCCCAGTAGCAGTAGCGTTACTAGTAATAGTATTTTCCCCAGTGGGACCGTTACACAACCAGGACCCGGAGGATTTATCCTGGTTAATTCTCCGCCAGTATACATGGCTGGGTCCTTCACCCGGTACCCAGAGTTCTCTGGTCGGGGGAATGATGACGTAGAACAACACTGGTATCTGTGCGAAGCTATCTGGAGAGCTCGACAGACACCGGATGCAGGGAAGTTGATAGAGTTTCAAACCACGCTCAGAGAGAGAGCTCTGCGTTGGTTCATCAAGTGGTCCGAGGCGCACCCTAACCCTGTAATTGCGGACGTGAAGCGGGATTTTGTCCGCGAATTCAAGCTTCCCCAGACAGACCAGCAGGGCCTGTCCGAGCTGTGGGAAATTAAGCAAAAGGAAGGTGAAACTGCGTGGGAGTTAATGCGGCGATTCAAGGATGCGATCGGGAAACTGAGTTACCCGATCGATCCAAACCACCAGAGGGACTGGTTCATCAAGGCTCTGCTCCCCTTGACACGAACCCCTCTCACTCAGCAGAAGATTGATAATCTGCAGGATGCTTTGGAGCAGGCCATGAAGATTGAAGCCATGGCGGGATACCCCCAGGAATACAAGGGGGGGCTGGCTCCGCAAGACCCTTCGCTGATAGGGTTGCAACACCAGATCGCCAGTTTGACTGAGAAGCTCAAGGAAATTCAGCCAGCAAGACCAGCGCGACCGAATGTTTGGTGTACTCATTGCCTGGTTGAGGGGCACGTCGCAACCGAATGTCCTCGGTTGCGCGGCGCGGGAGTTGGACCCTCAGTTGCGTCTATCCAGGGGGGTCCACCACCAGGGGGTGGCACGGCAATGAACCCGCAGGGAGTATACCAGACGCAACAGGCCTTTGCGGGGTTTCCACCGCAACCGGGGTCCTCCACCCCAGAATACTGTGAAATTTGCCGAACGATGGGGCATCCTCCTCGGATGTGCCCGATATTACAGAAGTACTCCACGGTGCCGAATAATGTATACTGCGAATTCTGTGTGTCCACGACGCACAACACGGAGCAGTGCAGGGCGCTTGACGCACTTGCGGATCGACTAGATCGCCCCTCGTACAGGGTGAACGAGGCTGCGAGGGGAAGAGGTGGCGGCATGCGGGGAGGCCGAACAGGAGGACGCGGGCCGGTAAAATGCTACAACTGTGACCAGGAGGGTCATGTAGCTCGAGAATGTCCCCTTCCGCGACGACCCTAGTGTTCCCAGTGCCGGGTCAACGCCCACGCCACTGAAGACTGCCCAGAACTCATCAAGAAGTGGGAAGAGCGGGCGCGGCAGAGGGCCACGAATCTGATAGGCTCAGAACCGCGAGGGGTCGCAACCCCTGACATGCAGAATGTTGCGATAATAACGAGAGGCGGAAAGAAGACTGGTGAGGATGCCCACGAGAAGGAGCCAATACGAGTGGTGCAGCCGGCATCCCCAAAGAAGTTGATTAGGCCCGAGGTGCAGAAGAAGTACTTTCAGGAGGCGGTTGAGGCATTCGCCCAGTTGCGGAAAGAAGGAGGGCTGGAGGAGCCCCAGCTGCCGGAAACCGGTGATCAGCACGCCGCAGATGCTGTAGTTGCGGATTGGCTCCGGCTGTTTCTCAGGATTGTTGATGACACCGTGCTGCGGCAGCAGCTCAGACAGGTGTTGGACGGAGCGCTGCAGGGGCGCGCAGAACCCAGAAACTTGGTAGACACTACGCCTCAATACGTGCAACGTGTCAAGCGGAACAAGCAACGAATGGGCAAAGAATTTCGACTTAACACGCAGATCGCAGGATTCCAAATTAGCGACACGATGTTGGACCTGGGGTCCGACGTCAACATATTGCCACGAAAGACATGGGAGGCTCTTGGAAAGCCCCGGCTCGCCTATTCCCCAATCCAACTCAGGATGGCGAACCAGTACTGTATTCTGCCAATCGGCCGACTCAAGGGTGTCGAGGTTGATGTTGCGGGGGTGAAGACATACACCGACTTCGAAGTTATTGATATCATGGGCGATAAGGACCCCTATCCTGCTTTACTTGGCATTGATTGGGCTTTTGAGAATTATGCGATCATCGACCTCAAGAAGGAGCTGATGATTTTTGAGGATGGGGAGGTAAGGGTCACTTAGCCTCTCGACCTGTATCAGGGTCCGCAATACACAGAATCGGTGGACAGTCGGGAGGATGCTCGGATGATGGACCACCTCTACCAGATGACCGCCGGGAGGCGGGACGATTACATCAACCCGACCGCAACAGGATCTATCAGTTGGCGGAGTGTGCAGAGCTCGGAACTCGGATCCGAGCTTGCGTGGGAAGACTGGCAGCAAGGGGGATACGAGACCACCACGCGGCGATGTGCCGCCATCGCGCAGGTCCGGTGGGTGGGGACCGAGATCCGCGGGTACCCCACATTGTCAAACATGCAAGCAGTGAATACTTTTATCCTCAAGGTGGAAGACCGGGTCCCAGAGGAATGCCGGATACCCCTATTGGATGTGGCTTTGAAGTCAACATCGGGACGATGGTGGAACAATCACCGCAACACTCTGTTGCGATGGGAGCTGGTGGCGGATGCATTACGGGCACGCTTCAAAGAGGATGAAGGGCCCTGCATTACACTCAAA
The DNA here is from genome assembly GCA_034641835.2 of Pinus albicaulis. Classification (NCBI taxonomy): domain Eukaryota; kingdom Viridiplantae; phylum Streptophyta; class Pinopsida; order Pinales; family Pinaceae; genus Pinus; species Pinus albicaulis. The sequence continues at coordinate 671,611,251 of CM076581.1, forward strand.
CACCATGGAGCTTCAGACCCGCGACAGCACTTGCGGGCGTGCGAGGAACAGTGGCGCAGCGCCAGGTACCCTGAGGAATTGTGGGTCCACATATTTATCCACTCCCTGGGTACAATCCCCCAGGCCTGGTATCTAGAGGAAGAGCGGAAACGGGGGACCCGCTCTTGGCAAGTAGTTGCGGAAAAGTTCGTCCAGAGCTTCTCATTCGAAGGGGAGACGGCGCAGGAATCTCAGGCCCTACAAGCCATCAAGGAGGTTCTGTTTTTCCGCCATTCCGAGCCCGATGAGGGCCCGGTGGCGTCACGCTCAGGGGTCAAGAGCGAATTGGTTTGCCAACGGGTTGACGGCGAAACAGGGGACGACAGTTTGGAGGATCTGAGGCATCTCTACTTCGACGAGAAGGAGGGCGAGCGGAGTGTCCGTGACGAGCCGACGACAGAAGGAGTCCATTTGCAGCCCCTAAAGACGAAGAAGCTGAACATAGGAACGGAGGAGAAACCGAAACTGGCAACGGTGGGAGATTACTGGGACGCGGAGACGACCAGACAAATTTTCAGCCTCCTTCGGGAGTATGAAGATCTATTCCCGTCTTCAGTTGCAGACCTGAAGGGGATCAAAGGGGATTTGGGCGAGATGCGCATCACACTGAAACCAGGAGCCCGGCCAGTGAAGCACCGACCTTACCGGTTGAACCCACGTATCAAAGAGAAGGTCAAGATGGAGATCGACAAGATGCTGGCTACGGGACTCATCTTTCCGGTAGAAGAAGCTGAGTGGGTAAGTCCCATTGTCATCCAGAACAAGAAGGACAAAGCAGAAATCCGTGTCTGCGTGGATTATCGGAGTTTGAATAATGCTTGCATTCATGATCCGTTTCCCACTCCATTCAGCGACGAAGTTCTAGATCACGTCGCGGGCAACGAAGATTATTCCTTTACTGATGGGTTTTCGGGCTACCATCAAGTGCGCATCGCCGAGGAAGACAAAGCGAAGACAACATTCACGACTGAGTGGGGATCATTCGCATACCACGTCATGCCGTTTGGTCTGAAGAACGCACCGGCTGTGTTTTCTCGGATTGTCATTGCTGCTTTCCGGGAGTACATTCACAAGTTCCTGGAAGTCTATATGGATGATTGGACCGTTTACAGCCTGCTGAAGAAACACGCCTCCCTGTTGCGTGTTATGTTCGATCGGTGTCGCCAGCTGCAGATTTCCCTGAACTTAAAGAAATGTATTTTTGCAGTACCATTCGGCACACTCTTGGGTCACGTGGTGTGTAAGCAAGGGGTCTGCGTTGATCCCGCCAAGGTCGCGGTTATTGTCCACATGGAGGCCCCCGAGAACGTGAAGCAGTTGCGGGCACTGCTAGGGCACACAGGATATTACAGGCGGTTTATCCGCAACTACGCCAAACTCACTGCCCCTCTGGAGAAACTGTTGCGGAAGTCCGAAGCATTTGAATGGACAGCGGAGTGCAGGACGGCACTCGACACATTGAAGGAGAAACTGGCGACGGCTCCAATACTGGTCCATCCGAATTGGGATAAGCAGTTCCATGTGCACATTGACGCGTCCGAGATTGCACTTGGCGCGGTACTGGCGCAACCCGGGGAAACGACAGTTGACCACCCGGTATACTTCGCCAGCCGCCGGTTATCCAATGCGGAGAAGAATTACACCACGACCGAGCGGGAGGCGTTGGCGATGGTGTACTCTCTCCAGAAGTTCCGCCACTACCTTCTGGGCGGTAAGTTTACATTTTTCACGGACCATTCGGCATTAAAATATCTGGTCAATAAGCCCGTGTTGGAAGGAAGGATCTGCCGATGGCTTCTACTCTTTCAGGAGTTTACGTTCGATGTAATTGTTAAACCGGGCCGGCTGAATGTTGGGCCTGATCATTTATCCAGATTGGAGTCGGGGGAAAACGATGGTCCGGTAGATGATCAGCTTCCGGATGCTGATCTATTTCGAGTTGAAGCGGTCCCAGACTACCTGGCCGACATTGCCACGTATCTGACCACGGGACAGTGCCCCGAGGACTACACGCCGCTTCAGAAACGCCACTTGGTTGTCCGGGCGGCCGATTATCAATTGATCGCAGGGCAGCTATACAAGCTGGGCCTGGATGAGGTGTTGCGCAGGTGTGTTCTTGACCATGAGCGGGAGGCCGTGATGTGGGAATGTCACAGCGGTGTTGCGGGAGGACACGTAGGGGCTAAACCCACCGCAAGAAAGGTACTTCAAGCTGGCCTCTGGTGGCCAACGGTGCATACAGACTGTAAGGCCTATGTGAAGCGTTGCGATATTTGTCAAAGGACGGGACGGCCTTCACACAGGGATTAGCTTCCGCTACACCCCGTGCATGTGTTGCGGCCATTTGAGAAGTGGGCTGTCGATTTTGTAGGGCCCATTGCACCAATCGCTCGCCATTCCAAAGCTCGGTACATCATTACGGCGACTGATTATCTCACGCGATGGGCTGAAGCAGCAGCGGTACGCGACTGCTCCGCTGAGACCGCTGCTCGATTCATCTTTGAGCACATCATCAGCCATTTTGGTTGCCCCCGAAGCTTGACCAGTGATCAAGGCACGCATTTCATTAATGCCACGGTCAAGTCGCTACTGGAGACATTTATGATACAGCATCATAAGAGCAGTCCATACCACCCGCAGGCCAATGGCACGGTGGAAGCCTTCAATAAGATTCTGGAAAAGGGCTTGACGAAAATTTGCAACGCTCAGCGGGATGATTGGGATGAGCGGATACCAGCGACATTATGGGCTTACCGGACCACGGTAAAACGTTTGACAAACCAGACGCCATTCCAGCTGGTGTACGGCTGGGAAGCTGTGATTCCCGCCGAGTTCACCGTCCCCAGCCTTTTGATCGCAACGTCCCTTCACTTCTCCGAGGATGCGTCCCTGAAGGAACGACTCCACGAGCTGCAGGAGCTGAATGAGGCTCGGTTTCTTGCAGAATTCCACCAGACGGTTCAGAAGGCTAGACAGAAAGCATGGCATGACCGCCACATCAAGACTAAAGCTTTCCAGGTTGGCGGCAAGGTTCTCTTGTACGACAGTCGGTTCCAGAAGTTTCCAGGCAAGCTCCAGATGCATTGGCTGGGACCGTACTTTGTTATCGAGATCCGCGACTCAGGAGCCGTTCGATTGGCACAATTGGACGGCTCAGTTCTTCCAGGATGGGTGAATGGCGCACGCCTGAAGCCCTACCAGGAGTAGGTGCCTTCTCCCTTTCCATCAATAACTCTCGCAACCGAGAGCACCCGTAGAGTAGCGTAGTTGAATAACTCTCCCGCAACCGGGATGAGTATAGTTAGTCTTTTCCATTCCTTTGCAGACAGTCAAATAAACCGTCAGTTGCGGCATCCATACCGCAACCGCCCATGGCGCGGAGCGGGCCAGTCCAGCGTGTCGCAACGTCAGTCCAGCGTGGCGGCGCGCCAACCCAGTAGGACGCCGCTCCCAGTCCAGCGTGTCCTGCACGAAGGATCTGTCCTCGTGCCAGCGTCAGTCCAGGTCATAACCGTCAGTCCTTTTGTCAGTCCGTAGGATAGCTCAGATTTTGGTCATAAATTCCCTTAATGGACAGTAATCATACCGTAATCATTTCCCATCAGTCGCAGTTCTCTCCGCCGTCGGGTCCGCCCATCTCCCAATGACGCCATCAGCAACTGTCAGATTACACACAGGCCTACGATTGATCGCACGATTATCGCAGGCAAGAATGATAGCAAGAATTAATTGCCGTTATGGAGTCTCATCAACCCCGCGCGTGCCAGCAGATGGCCCAATTTGCATGAAGGCTATCGGCGCCGGGATGACGGACCAATTCAGTTTGGAAGTTTCAGCGACTCCGGAGCACTCGCAGTACCAGAGCACTCAGCACTTAGCAGAAAGTTACAGACGAGTTGTCCAGGTCTATCAGAGGCGCGCCAAGATGCCGAGAGCTATTCTCTCCGTGCTTGAACCAGCAATTGATCGCAGAATTCACCGACTTGAATCACTGGTCGGCAAGTACGACAATGCACCCTGCATGGACGCTAACTTGTCCGACCCGGCTGAGTTTCCCCATCTGCATTGGCAGACGTTCATGGAACACCATTATACACCAGGGAGCAGCTCTGACAGTCGAATGAAGGACGAATTCCAGGGTCTCCAGCAGTCGACGTTGATGAATTTGCGAAGTCTCCCTGTCTTCGGCACCACCGGACCAGTGCTGCAATGCACCCGGTTCCTCCTCAGTCGCGTGCAGAACGGGTCCCTATGGTTGAATGAGGAAATTCCAATACATGCAGCAGACATTGGTCGACTTACGGGGCTCTGCCAGACTGGTGCAGATGTTTCCTCTGCGGGGCAGACAGCCTCCAAGCGCGCCCGGAAATCAGCTGAGGCGGACCTCTACACAAAGTATGGTACTCGCCGGGGTGGCAAAGGTGCCAAGATAGATCTGATCAATGTACCAGCAATCCGGTTTGCTTGCTACTTGATAGCTAGCAAGTCCATGCGCCATTACACCAAGGGTGAGTGCACGTTGGACACCATTTCTATTGCGGAGCACTGCGTCAAGGGGGCCCGCTTGAATTGGAGTGCGTTTTTATTGAAGGAACTCTTCGCGGCCTACGAAGACAATTACAGACGGACCACCAGTTTTATCTATGGGTACTTGCTCCTCGCATTCGCCATGTGGAAATGGCATGTTCCTCCGATACGGACACCGGCGGAGCTCACCGGGAGCCAACCGTTCGCGATGCGATATTCTCCCTGGCAAGTGTCCACGGCCCCCAGCACCAAGCAGGTGAACGCGGAGGCGTTCCGTGAATGGTATGGAAGGATGATTGATGTGGTCGCTTCTCAGCAACGGGTACCCCGGAACCTGCTGGATGAATATAGCGAACAAGTGTGGTTTGGCGTCAGCCATAACCACACTTTCATCCGGCCGACTTGTGTCCCGCATCACACATTTCATATGGCGCCCTTGCGCTTCCAGTTGACTGATAATGTCTTCCACAGAGAGGTTTCTACATGGCCAGGGGTCATCCAGCACTCTCGGGATGGAGTCATCCGATACAACTTTGATGGGATGCGGGCTGCACAGGAGCCTGCCGCGACCAGTGCCGGGGAGTCTTCCCAAGTTGCGGTGGCGACGACCACAGACGCAGCGGGGACCACAGACGCAGCCCTGCCCGAAGAGCTGGTCCCCGTCGTGGAGCATTTCAATGACCAGGCTCGGGGATTCAACGTGGTAACCCAGGTTGTTTCTAGTGGCGCCCCTATATTTCCTTCCTTTAGTGAATTTCGTCTTAATCGGTCACTTGGTCTCTCCACCACCGCTTCCCTCACTTCCCCCATTCCCACGCCCCTGTTCACTTCTGCCACCCCCATCATCATGACAATGGGCGAACCGGGCCCCGAACCCGATTCCTCTGGGCCACCTCCATCCAAGAGGGCCCGCACCACAGATCCTGTGGTGGACCTTACGGAGGATGATCCACCAGTCACGCCGCCCACAGCTACCCTGATTCCGGAGGAACCGCTGATTGATCCAGCGGATTTCCTCAACCTTCGTTTCCCTCCCACCTCGTTCCGTCCATCCACCGCCCCCTCCACCAGCAGACCACATGCCACTTCCCCCAATCTTTCCACTTCATCAGCCACTGTGTCCGATTCGTTGATCCGGGAACTCTTCGGCGGTGACCACGGGGCGGAGGTCACCTCCAGTACTGCAACTGTAGTACCACCTGTTGACCCCGTGGCCACATCCCGGGATCCCCTTGCCACTATATTTGTTCAGCCAGCCAGAGTTGGGGTTGATTCAACCGCCCCGTCCACAGAGCCAACCACGCAGCAGGACCAGCCAGAGCCTGATATGGCCACTTCGGTACAACAGCAGACGCCGGCCCACCTTCTAGAGCCTTCAGACAGAGCAGCGGCCATGGGCCCATCTTCACAAGAACAGACGCCCGAGCAAGGTGCCCCGAGCACAACGAATGCAGAACAACTGAGTCCAGCACAGTTATATCTGCTCATTCGGCGGGCGGCTTCCAAGGCCGAGCAGATTCATACGGAGCTACAGCGGCGATGCACCGAGCAGTGGAACCAGATCACGGCGCTTACTGAACAGCGCAATCAGCTGCTGCAGGAGAAGGCCTACCTCCAGGAACAGGCCAACATTGTTAATCAGGCGCTCTCCAGCGTATGGCCGGAGGCACGGGCTCACAATGCCCCACTCCCTGCTCGCATAGAAGAAGACAGCATCGCTTTACAGGCTCGCCAGCTCGGAGACGTTTTCACCACCATTTGCAGAGAGAACCAGGAGTTACAGGCAGCGTTAGCCGCACGGCCTACCCTACCAGATCCACCCACTGATTATTCCGGACAGGTAACTGCCAAACAGGCACAGGCAGTCAATCTACAAGAAACTCTCCATTCCATGACAGCAGCGGCTTCGGCCCTTTTACGCAGCTTGCAGGAGTGCTCCCTCGCACTGACAGTCAAAACGCAGCCCATTGCTGCTCAACTGCAACAACTCGCCACCCAAATTCAGGCGACCACGGACCAGGCCAGATTAGACCAGCTCTACGCTCAGACGGACGAGCTGGAACTTCAAATGCAGATGACCGAGGCCGCATCAGTAGCAACTAAGCACACTCTCCGGGAGATGCGGCCGCCCCTTCGCACCCATGCCGAGGCAATGCATCAGCTGGATGCCACTGCCGAGTCCCAACTCGCCACACTGTTCGGGGATGCCCCGACGCCCATCGACGAAGCTGCAGCCAACCGAATTGTTCAAGATGCTGACCTGCTTATGCAGGAATGGCAGCAAGCGGTGGCAACTTTCATAGAGCTTCGAGATTCAGCACTCCGCCGGGTCCCGGAGTTGGGGCCCTTGTTTGAAACAGCAGGTGGCAGAGCACAACAAGAAAGGGCAGCAGAAGAAGGAGCAGCAGAGCAGGGCACAGAGGCCGGCGAAGGTATGGAGGTAGAGACTGTCATTTGCGATTGACTCGCGGACGAGTCAAAGGATTGTGGTCGGGGCCTGTTGGGGCCCTTGTTTTGTTTAAGTTTTGAATATTCGGCCTAGACATTTTGAACTTGGACTCTTTTTGAGTTGCGGAAGAAATACACATAGCTAACGCGACCGCGCCGCAGCGACCAGGAGTTGCGGAGCTACCAAGGTGGTGCGGAAGCAATTGATAACTGGAGATTGAACAGAGATAAGTACAGATGAAAGAAATACAGCAGAAAACAGAAAGAGGAACATGCAGACATCAGAAGAGAAGTCGGGAAAAGCCAGAGTGAAGACGCAGAGAAGCCGCCAGTCGCGACGAGTGGGTGAATAAAAGGGCAATCACCCGGCTGAAGAGAGAGGTTGGTTGATCTACGTCATGGAGGTCATTGTTGAGGGATGATTGCATGCGGAAAGCGCCCGCAGGAATCAGACCCGTTCTCTCCATTGGTTCCTACTTTCTATGTTCGTCCTTTCCGTTCTTAGACCCATCTCAGATTCCATTCATGAGTTAATGAGAAGGAAGCTATGTAATCATGTAATCGTCGAAGAATATAAAGAAGGATTGTCAGTTTCCTATGTTTTGGGTTATGGGTCATGATGTGTTTACACTACTTTAAAATTTTTAAGCGTAAACGTCTCGAATACTTGATTAGTGATCTTGCATGAACATTCGGGTATATGTAATGGATTCTCTTTCTTTCTGTGGTTGCGAGTTTATTCCTCACCTGTGATCCCATCCCCTTACTCATGTTGTCGCGGCACGCCTCGGGTGAGACGCTCTGCTCTCCCAGAGCAGGGTGAAAATGCCGGCGTGTTACTAGACTACACCGGACCCCTTGTTGGCCACAATCCTTTGAACCTGGGTCTTGCCCGCGAGACCTGACTTTTCGCCAACAAAAATTGTCTGGTTGTTATGGGAAATAATGGTTTTTTTACTAGGAAAATCCCTGAGATGACACCATGTAGTGAATTCAGAGAAAAAATAAGTTCGGGGGAAAATGAATTGAGAGAGATTGACTCTCGGATGTTTATATCATCACTTTTTTCCATAAACTTCTGTTTGGCCCAACCATGGAGTTCATACAAGTCTAATTCTAATTGTGTTTTAGCGATTGTGTACTGGGTTCTATCAACGATACTTTATCAAAATCCAGGACTGGGGGGGTTCATGTGATTAGAATCGGTGATCTTCCCCTTTCCCTTTCTGTTTGAAAATTTTGAAATAAGGCAGGGGAAAACAAATTAACTAGGTATATTACAAAGGAAAAGAAAATATTTTGACATGAAAGAAAAGGTTGCAACAGGTTACCCATGAAGAATTTTCTTTTTGGAAGAAAAAATTATTGGTGTAGACAATCGATAATAGGGGATAACTCTTTCTTCAATCCTACAGAACTGATGTCATGGTGAAAGGGAAAAATTGACTTTTTCACATATTTTATAACTGTTGGATCAGTTGGGCAATGGGAAAAATTTAATGATTGTGCAGCGGGGTTTATTTTCTAACGGGAATTTAAACGAGAAACTTTAATGTAGGGAACGTGTGCAAATAGGTTTGGCTGCAAATTTTAAACATTGAATGACTTTCTATGATGTGGCAGGGAGTGATGTGGTGGTACAGGTAGCAATAGTAGAGTGGAGGGAAGTAACGGGTATGTGGCAGGTGATGGATGGTGGAGGAGTGGGTGTGTGGCAGGAAGTGAGTGGTAGAGGGACAGAGCATTGGCAGGAAGAGGAGGTGGTAATTTTGAGGGGGGAGGGTGATGGCGGTAAGCAGTATTGGGAGGGGACCCCGTGGAATGCCTCACGGGTTGCCACGTACGATGGAGGGGTTTCAGCTGAAACCATTTTTCTGTGCCCTCCCCCTCACATTAACCTTCGAGAGTGTGGGGGGGGGGGGGGTCTGGAATGCTTCCTCCTCCATATATCTAGCCGAAGGGAGTTCGCATCGTAGATCTATGTGTGCTCATTAACACAAAACGACATAAGTATTATGTCATATTAGCAAAAATTAAAACTTTATATAAAACTATGCTTTTGAAATCAAATAAAAATGCATAATTTTTGCTAGCTCGCTACAAAGGGGATTTTTTTCTTTTTCTTTCTTTTCATATGTATATATAATCATTTTTTATATCCCCTATTTTATTTTTTATTTTTTTATTTTTCCTTTTTCATTATTTTTGGATTTTTTGAAAATAATTTGGAAGAATGGAATAATTATTTACAATCTTCTCATAGCAGAAAAAATAAACAAATAATCATCAATTGATCCTATAAACTATAGGACCCTAACAATGGATCCAAAGGGGATGGAAACCTCCCTGTGAGGTGTCAATAACATTGTGAATCAGTAGCCTTTATCCATTGGGTATTTTTTCTTTTATTCCATAACTACACTAATTATCAGCAACTCAGCCAAAGCTTATGGCCTTCCCTGCAGGCTTCAATTCTTGATGAAATCTCTTTCACACTTGCAATCTTTGAAATAAAAAAAATGATATATACAACGAGGTGTTTTTTGACCAGTTGAGTTCAAGTGAAGTAATGTTTGAGCAACCTGCCATTAACAGACCCTCCTAACATTGTTTCCCCAGTTAGATCATATAGAAAATATGCATGAATTCCTCTGATAGTTGCAACCTTGTAGGGACCTTTCCATAGATCATCAAACTTTCCATGTTTTCCTTTGTCTTCACTTCTAGCATCCCATATTAGAAAAAGATCATTTAGTTTGAAATCATCTACTTTAACTCCTATCATGTATCTTTCTTGTTTTTTCTTGAATGACTTGTGTTTTATTATAGACTTATTCTCTTGTTTGTTGCATTTGTATCATCTATTTTATCCTTCTTTGTGCATTATCTGGTTCTAGATCTATTTCCTGCAACAATTTTAGCACTGGAATACCTATAGAAACAAGAAAATTACATATTTTCCATAAACCAACTGGAAAGGTGACATTCTAATTGACTTTTTTTGTACTTATTATGTCAGCCCATAGAGCAGTAACCAACATCTTATGCCAATAATTTTTATTTTCCTGCAATAGTTTCTTTATTATGTTGACCAAAGACTTATTAGAATATTTTTCTAACCCATTTCCCTGAGGATAATAGGCAGTAGAATGTCCTAGCACTATGTGGTATTTGTTGCGGAAACCTATCATCTTTTTATATTAGAAAGAAACAACATTATCAGTGATTATTTTGTGTGGAAAACCAAATCTGGATAGTATATTACCTTCTAAAAATGAATGATTACATAATTTGTTGCATGTCTCATTGGAATGGCTTCAATCCATTTGGTGAAGTAGTCAGTGGCAACAAGAATTTATTTATGTTGAGTTGAGGAACTAGGATGAATTTCCCCTTTGAAATCCAATCCCCATTGTTTGAAAGGATTTTCAATTGAAATGGGTTTCAAAGGTAAAGGAAAGAGTTTCATTTTTCCTTTAAAAATATGGAATTGATGACAAGTTGATACCTTCTTATGAATATCAGTAAACAAAGTAGGCCAATAAACCCGCCCTTAAAATTTTATTTGTTGTATATTTCTAGTACAAGTGTCCTCCAAATTCTACTTCATGAAATTCATTCATTACCCTATCAACTTCATCTTTCAGTAGAAAATTCAACAAAATCCCACCAACACCTTTCCAATACAAGGCTTGATCTAGGATGAAAAATTTTACAACTTTTAGTTTAAGAAAACTTGCTTTAGTCTTTGTCAAACCAGGAGGGGCTTGTAAATTTTGCAAAACATAGACAATATTTTAATATCAAGGGGAAGTAACAAAATTTTCTGAAATTTGTGGAGCCATCAGCCCTTCCTCTTCATCCAGAGTAGTCATAAAATTTATGTCGAATGCATGGAAATTTGAGTCAGCCATTATCTTAGCCAATCCTTGGCCTTTGATAAGCTTTGTTGGTTTTATCTCAACATCATATTCCAGGATTATTGTTATCCATTTACCTATTTTTCCATCTATATCATTCTGAGTGAGAATATATTTGACTATTGCATTTGGGACATAAGAAATTATGTGAGAATAGAAAACAAAAGCTCTGAAATCTTTTAAGGCCTTGACTAAAGTAAAAGTTTGTTTTTCCATAATGTTATATTTCAAAGAGGCATCCCTTAACCATCTAATGAAAAAAACTATAGTTTTCTCATGTACTTCTTTATTTTCCTGTAATAACACTACAAAAATAGTATGTTCAAAAGAAAAATAAAATATCATGAAGTCTTTGGTATAATCTGGACTAATCAATACAGAAGCCTGAGTCAATGTTTGTTTACTTCATCAAATAATTTTTTTTCCTCTTTATTCCATTTTATTTCAGTGTATTTTCTCAACATATTGGTTATGGATCTCAAGAGCTCAGCCAAGTTAGCTATGAATCTTCTCAAAAAAATTATCCTACTAATAAAATATTACACTTCCATTTTATTTCTTGGAGGATCAATTTTCATAATTGCTTCAATTCTGTTAGGATCAATTTTAATGCCATCGTTTGAGATTATACAGCCTAACAACTTTCCTTCTCCCATTCTGAAAAGAGATTTCTTCAGATTTAAAGATATGCCATAGTTTCTTCATCTCTCAAAAACAATATTTAAGTGATGCAGATGATCTTAATCAAAATTGGAGAAAAAATTATTGTCACCTAGATATATAACAATAAATTTTTCCTTTTCATCTGCAAAATCAATATCTATTGCTCTTTGAAAAGTTGTTTGTGTGTTCATTAGCCCAAAATGCATTTTTACATACAAAAATGTTCCCTGAGGTGTTGTGAAACCTATTTTGCCTTGATCATCTGGATGCACCAATATCTCGTTATAACTAGAGAAACCATCCAGAAATGAAATTTTGCTTGATCCAACTACTCTTTGAATTATATCATCCATTTCTAGCAAAGGGTAATTGTCTTTAAGTGAGACTTTATTCAGGTTTCTAAAATCCATACATAATATTATTTCCCTATACTTTTTCCTGACAGGAACCAAATTTTACACCCATTTAGAAAATTCAAGGGGCACTACGATCTTTGATTCAAATAGTTTCTTAACCTCCTTCTCAAGTAAAGGTAATAGGTCAAGATTGACTCTTCTCAACTTCTATTTAAAAGGCTTTTGATCTTCCTTTACAGAGATAGAATGTCGAATTACAGATTTATCATAAACCTTTAAATCCTGATATCCCCATGCAAAAACACATGGATATTCCTTACACAAATCAATGTAACTTTGTTTTTCCTTTGGAGATAATGACTTTGAAAGTTTAACAATTTTGGGATTTTCTTCAGTGCTAATATTGCAATCTTCTACTTCATATCCAGTTGAATGAATTGAAGGTTTTTTTATCACATCATTAAAGTTAAACAATTCTTCAAGTGGTACAAGACCTCTTGGGATTGTATTATTCTTGAGTTGTACTATTTCATATTCCTCAAAATACTCACTAGTTTGATTGAAAATATTCATTTCTCCAGAGTCGTCAACAGCTTATGCTATGTTAATGTTTAAATTTTCAAAATCATCTTTGAGTTGTAGGAAATTTTTATGTTGTTCATCATTATCAAATACTTGCCAATATCTAATATTATCAAGAATGGCAAGTCGATGTTTGACATTAATTTCTAACTTTCTTCTTGCTCTAAAGGGTATTTTACATGTACTTGTAGAAGTAGCTAATGCATTAGCAAATACATTCTGATCTCTAGAAACTAATGAGAGCTAGTATTTTTGGAAACATTGTAAAGAGTCTAAAACAACATTCCTATATGTTCTCATTCTAGGATATTTAGCTACCTATTCTCCTTTAATTTTTTTTATGATTAGTTTAGAATCTCCATGAATTGAGATTTTTGTACGTTTTAACCTTGTACAGAAATTATCTACAAATGAATCTTAAAACAGAAAATAAACAACAGCGAGAGCATAAAACATAAACACTGATATTTTCCCTTGGATCCCAAATCGGGACGACCAGCTTGATTTTTAATTATATTCCTTTTAGTGTTACAACATATATATACATGCCGAAGCATACATAAACTCCAATCCATTAACCCTGGATTAGAACATAATCATAGTTCCCTTGACCAGATCTACAAAATACCAGGGGCCGAAAACCATCGTACCCCAAAACCATGTGCAAACCCATGCACAAAACCATGGGTGGGCCTGCCCACCAAAAAATAAGGCCCAAAAAATGTTTCCCAGGGCATTGCCCCAGACCCCGACAGGGGGGGCTGTCGCCCCCCCTGTGACCCCCCTGCTGCACCCAGCGCAATGTACAAGCGGGACTATCGCCCCCCCGCACGTGGCTAGTCGTGGAAAGAATATAACACATACCCAAGATTCTCCCACTTGTTGTTTTCTTTCCACAGGGGGCCATAGGAGAGATTAGTCATTATACCAGTTTTGCAACACCCATTGTTTCTCTACACCAAGAGAACTTTTGAGTGATCATAGACTTCGTCAATGCGTCTGCAACATTCTTCAACGTGTCCACCTTTACCAGCAACACCATTTGAGCCTCAACCATACCTCTCACAATGTGATATTGAACATCATTGTGCTTTGTCTTTGAATAATAAGCAGGGTTCTTAGCCAAGAAAATTGCACTTTGGCTATCACAATCTATCATTATAACTTGCTGCACCAACCCCATATTTGAACACAATCTCTGCAACCAAACTGCTTCCTTGCTTGCATGAGTGGCTCCTATGTATTCTAGCTCTATAGTTCAAAGAGCCACTACAGACTGTCTTTTACTCATCCAACTGACTGTACCTCCAAATAGGCCAAACACATACCCACTTGTAGATCTTCTTTGCTCCAGATCTTCAGCCCAGTCTGCATCAAAAAAACCATGAATGTACAACACTCTTTTCCAATCTTGGTCTTCCCTGGTAGCACAAGCCATAATCACTAGTGCCACGCAAATATATGAAAACCCGCTTCACTGCTGTCCAATGCTCCTTCCCTGGGTTTGACATAAACCTGCTCAATACTCCCATTGCATGTGCAATGTCTAGTCTAGTACAAAACATTGCATACATCAGGCTACCCACTGCACTTGCATATGGAACACAGGACATATCCTCCTCTTCTTCTTGTGTCTTGGGACACTGTTCAGCAGATAGCTTTACACCTACAGGAATCGGAACATTCACTAGTTTACTATCCTGCATATTGAACCTCTGCAATATAGTCTCAACATACTTCCTCTGGTTTAACTAGAGCTTTCTCTTTGCTCGGTCTCTCTTAATTTCCATGCCCAAAATATAGTTTGCAGCACCAAGATCCTTCATGTCGAATTTGGAGAACAGTTGGGTCTTCAAATCTTGGATAATTTCTTTGTCATTTTGAATCAACAACATATCATCCACATACAAGACCAAATAAATAACACAGTCACCAATTAATTTAAAATAAACACAGTGATCCTCCTTGCTTCTGTTGAAGCCAAGTCCCCGTATATAGGTATCAAAATTCTGATACCACATCCTTGGTGATTGTTTTAACCCATACAGAGACTTCTTTAACTTGCATACCAGTTCTTTCTTCCCCTTCACCATAAATCCTTCAGGTTGTTTCATGTAGATCTCCCCTTCCAGATCCCCATGAAGAAATGTTGGCTTCACATCCATCTGTTCTACCTCAAAATCAAATGCAGCAGCAACAGATAAAAGTAATCTAATAGAAGTAACTTTGAAAACAGGAGAAAAATATTACCAAAATCAATTCCTGGCACCTGGTAATAACCTTTTGCCACCAACCGAGCTTTATATTTCTTCACCTTGCCTTCTACATTCATCTTCTTCTTAAACACCCATTTTCTCCTGATGGGCTTCCTTCCACTCAGCAACTCCACCAGATCCCATGCCTCATTTTTATGCAAGGATGCCATTTCATCAACCATGGCCTCCTTCCAGATTTTTCCATCCTCTGAATATACTTCCTCCCTGACAGTTATGGGATCATCATTGGTTATAGTTAAGGCAAAATTTGAACAAAAAGCATATGGACTATACCTTTCTGGTTGCCTTATTTCCTGAACTGATCTTCTCACAGCTGGAGTTTGTGGCTCTTCCTCTTCTGAGTCTTCTTCTATTGTAGAGTCTGATTCATCCTCCTTTAGCTCAAACTCTATCTTCTCAGGTTCCTTTGGTAGGAATTCATGTTTAACAACATATTTCTAATTCTCTAAACACCTGCTGTCTCGCCTTGTACACAACCTTCCTTGTTTCTAGGTTCCAAAGCTTGTAAGCCTTTAAACCATCCTTATACCCAATAAAGATGCACCTTTCAAATTTATTATCCAACTTGGTCCTTTTCTCCTTTGGAACATGTACATAGGCATCACATCCAAATACCCTCATATGTGAAAGAGAGGGTTTCTTACCAATCCATACCTCAGGAGTCTTATCTCCAACGCCGATGAAGGTTCCCAACAGGCTGGCAATATGGCCTCCACTACCAATGCGCCCTTGCACTCTTGTCCTCAAAATCACTACTGAGCATGCTTCTTGCCTTTTCCATCAGCGTTCTGTTCATTCTTTCTGCAACTCTTTTTTGCTGAGGTGTGTATGGAGTAGTCTTCTGCCATGCTATACCACACTTATTATAGAACTCTTTAAATTCCTTCTTGTAGAACTCCCCACCATTATCTGTCCTCAGTACCTTTATCTTCTTCTCTGTCTGGTTTTCCACCAGAGCCTTAAATTCTTTAAATCTGTCAAATACTTCAGATCTCTTCCTCAAGAAATATATCCATGTATTCCTTGAGAAGTCATCTATGAATGAAAGATAGTACATAGACTTACCCAGTGATGGAACCTACACAGGTACAAACACATCACTGTGCACAAGCTCTAATATCTTTTTCGCCCTCTTAGCACCAGAAGGAAAACTCACCCGATTCTGCTTCCCATATACACAATGTTCACAGAAATCGAAATCTAGAGAGCTATTAGGCATACCTTCTACCATACCATTTCCATGCAGTATCTGAAGGCCCTTCTCTCCAATATGTCCAAGCCTTTGATGCCAGAGCATGGTCTTTTCTCTAGAGACCACTAGGCTTTCCGCTCCACTTTTGGGAACCACAAAAATTTTTCACCCATCAATAACAATGTTGCCCTGAAGCTTGTACAGAGTTCCAATCCAAACTCCCTACATTAATGCCAATGCTCCCCAAATCATCTTACGGGTATCTTTCTCGAACACTGTTTTTACACCTGCATCATCCATCTTGCTTACAAAAATCAGATTTTTGGCCAATGCGGGAATGTACAGAACACTAGGAAGTGTTCTAATCCTTCCACCTTGCAGCTTCAGCTTGACTTTTCCACATCCAACGATTCTGGCCTTCCTATCATCACCTAAGAATACATCACCACCATCATATTTCTCATACTCACAGAAACACTCCCTATGGGGAGTGAAGTGAAAGGATGCACTTGAGTGAATCAACCATGACTCATGATCTACATGTGTATTTGAAGAAGAATCCAAATACACATCCCCACCTTCATCCGAGGTGGTTTTCGCCTCTGCAGAAGGAGCATCATCAGATCCCTTTCTTTCTTAAGAGCTTTAGGTCTACAGTCATTTTTTGTAGTGCCCTTCCTTTCTGCATTTCCAGCACACCTTTACAAAATTTCCAGGAGATTTAGATCTCCCTCTAGATTTAGATCTCCCACTTGAAACCTTATTCTTGTTTCTATTCTGGGACCTTCCTCGTATAGATAAGGCATCTCCATTCTGACCCTCCATATTTCTCCGTCTCATTTCCTCCGACAACAAGGTTGAGACAATGTCATCAAAATTCAAGGTATTTGTATTGCTACCTATTGCAATAATGAGACTATCCCATGAGTCTGGTAGAGAACACAACAAACTGATGCACTTATTTTCATCTGAGATGTTAATATCAACAGATGACATTTGACTTACCACAGTATTGAAGGCGTTCAAATGATTTGTCACTGAGTCTCCATCCTTCATCCTCAGGTTATACAGCTTTTTCTGCAGGAACAATTTATTCACCAGAGACTTAGATTGGTACAAAGTCCCAAGTTTGTCCCACAAATTCTTCGTTGTATCTTCCCCAGATACATTCAACAATACCGAATCTGAGACACACAACCGTATTGTGCTCTTCACCTTTCGATCCAACTTTTTCCAGTCTTCATCTGACATTGCCATTGGTTTAGTACCTGGATCTACCATGATCCACTAATCTTTATCCACCAGCAGATCCTCCATCTTGAGCTTCCACAACTCAAAAATCTAACCATTAAATTTCTCAATCTCTATCTTTCCACTGCTCGCCATATTCTTTCACCGCAAGAATCGATCCTGCATATCTCCCACTGAACAGGGTCTACCACAGGGCCGAGCAAAAAACCCTTAACAGCAAAGGCATCCCCTTGAAGCCAAAACTGCTCTGATACCAAATGTAGGTTTTAACCCTATACAGAAATTATCTACAAACGAATCTTAGAACATAAAATAAATAATAGCGAGAGCATAAAACATAAAACAAATAAACAGAGAGATTTTCCACTGGATCCCAAATCGGGACGACCAGCTTGATTTTTCATTATATTCCTTTTAGTGTTACAACACATATATATACATGCCGAAGCATACATAAACCCCAATCCATTAACCCTAGATTAGAACATAACCGTAGTTCCCTTGACCAGATCTACAAAATATCAGGGGCCGAAAACCATCGTACCCCAAAACCACGTGCAAACCCATGCACAAAACCATGGGCGGGTCCGCCCACAGAAAAATAAGGCCCAAAAATTTTTTCCCCAAGTGTTGCCCCGAACCTCGACAGGGGGGGTTGCCGCCCCCCTGCTGTGCTCGGCACAACATACAAGGGGGGCTATTGCCCTGCCGCGTGTCACTAGTGGTGGAAAGAATATAACACATACCCAACAATTCTCTTAGCTCCCATTTGTTTCAAATTTTGAAGTCCTAATAATAAAGCTTCATATTCAGTTACATTGTTTATGCATTCAAAGTTGAGCTTGTATGAAATTTTTTTGGATGTACCTGATTTCATGTTTGAGATCCACACTCTAATTCTAGCTCCTTCTTTACTTACGGCTCCATCAAAGCCCATGTTCCATAATTCATCCTGTTTTTCTTGATATTTTCTTCCCATTTGTGCTTCTCCATCACCTATCACTTTAGATTTGACAAATGCAACCTTATCTTCTTCTTCCAAACAATTTTTTTTGTGTAAAATGAAAGAGTCCATGTGAGAATGTACAGATTATACTGGATAATTGTTGGGTTTGTCCTGACTACTCACCATATAT
Organism: Pinus albicaulis; assembly: GCA_034641835.2. Lineage (NCBI taxonomy): Eukaryota > Viridiplantae > Streptophyta > Pinopsida > Pinales > Pinaceae > Pinus > Pinus albicaulis. Next base: position 671,629,641 of record CM076581.1, read on the forward strand.
TTCATTAGAGTTTCTCTATACAATCTTCTTTGCTCACCAAAAACAGGAATTGTTGCATATGTCATATTCATTTGTAATTTGCGTTGTAGCTTTTCCCCTCGTGATCTTGACAAAAGAATTCCATATTTGGGAGGAATATCAGCTACAACAATTTCCATCACTAGACTCTTTGATGGAATTTGAGTAAGGGAAACACATAAATCCTTAATCAATCCTATACATTTCACTCTATTTGAATAAAATGAATAAAGGTCTTCGTAATGTATAGTGATATCTAAACCTAATTTTTCCATAATTTCTTTGGGCATCAGATTGTGTGAAGCACCAGAATCCAGCATGGTATTATGCAGAAAAAAAATCATGGATATTCAGACTAACATAGAAATGAGGAATATTATCATCTTATAGAATTCCATCTACTTCAGGTCCAAATAGTAATTTAGGTTGATCATCAGTCACATTGACACTATATGTTCCTTCTTAAATTTTCAATATTGCTTTTACAACTTGATTCCTATAAACATCTTTCTTTACCAACTCAAGTAAAGGAACATGGATTTTGACTTTTGAAAGTTCATTCTCAATATCAAAAGTAGGTTGAGGTTTTCCAATTTCCTTAACATTCACATCTTTCTTTCGAGGAATATCTTTTTGAATTTTTTCCTTCGTTTGGCTAGTGGAAGGTGTATCACTTTGAGAATTTTTGGGAGGATTTGTTGCAGTCTTTTTACTTATCAGATTGTATTGTTTGTGTACTTCCATGATAAAATTTTGATATCCTTTTTGATAGTCTACTGATTCTGTAGGAATAACCTCTGGTTGAGACAATAAGAAAAGATCTTGTTCTTCCTTGGTTAGAAAAATAGTATCAGTTTCTCCCTCCCCAAAGAGATTGGTTTGATCTTCCTCTAATTCTTGTACATTTTCTTGTTCTTCTTCAGCAAAATTTTCTTGATAAGGGGGTTTTATTTGTTGTTGGTTAGCTTGGTTTCTTTGTTCCCTTTATGTGATTTGAGGTTCTTGTCTTCTAAAGTTTGGATTCCTAATTTGAGGTCCCCCTTGAGGTTCTCTTGGAGGGGCTCTATCAGTCACGGTCATTTTATCCATCATTATTTCCATAATTTTAACTAAACTGTTTATTTTTACATCTGGTGAATAAGTAGAAGGTTTCTCTTTTATGGTCACTCTTCTCTCAGTTCTTAAATTTTCCCTTTTGGCTAACAAACTATCTTCTACACTAACAACAAGTCTTTGCATTTCTTCAAGGGTAAGTGGATTCCTTTCTCTTAATTGATAAGCCATATCAACATCAAATCCATCTGGGAAATGAATCAAGGATCATCCTAGTGGGGGTTTTATTGCTACTCGGATAGAATTGTAAACATTATTAAATATAATGCAATAATCTTGAACACCTTAATTTGGAACTCTCCTTAATCCCTCATATTCTGCAAGGATCCGAAGGGGATTCTTTTTCACTTCCCATGTAGAAAAGAAATTTTGGTGGAACTATTAAAGTCTACAATGCTTCCAGAAGGTAATCCTTTGTACCATTTCTTTACTTTTCCAGCTAAACTTTGTGAAAATAATTTGACTTTTACATCATCACGATCAATTTCCTCTAGATATGAGAAATCATTCATACTTTCAATGTGTTGTTGTGTTGTTAAAGGACCTATACCATCAAATTGTGGTATTATTTTTTCATAATTTTGTGGCATGTCATTTAATGGTGTCTGTAATGTTAAAGGATAATATCGTCCTGCCATAACTGGGATATGTGAAGAGGATGATACTACAGTAGTGGTTGATGGAGGGGGTAATAAATTTTTTGAGGAAGATGATGATATTTTTGTATGTGAAATTGAATTATTAGAGGTAGAGGTGGAAACATAAGTCATATTAAATGATATTGGAGTGGTTGATGGGTGGGGTATGAAAGTAACAGTTGGAAATGAAGAAGAAGTAACAACAAAAAAAAGTTGGTCAACACCTTCTATTGTTATATTTAATATTTTAACCAAGTCCTCAATATTTTCAAACTTTCTTAAAGCATCCTTATCATACTATGAGACAACTAGTTTTTGAACTGCATGGTAGGGTCTTAGTTGAACTTTATCCAAAATTGCTTCAGGTACAAAACTTTCCGATCTAGATCTGAAATTCTATGCTCAAACTGCAAGTCAAATTGAATATCTTTAACAGTTACAAAACTCTCTGGAAAATAATTGGTTATTGATAGAGAAGTGTTACTGGTTTGAAATTTTGTAGAAATTTTCTTCCTTAATAACTTTTCAGGATCTTTCACAATTTCTGGAGGATTTGGATGCGGATGAGATCCTGTATGAATCCTTTTGGGAGCCATATATTCTAGTTGGTTTTTTCACAATGTAATGGTATTCACAAAGGGGAATATACAAATTTTAGGTGAAGAATTTCAGCCTTTCAATTTCTACCTCGCTGTCACATACAGGGAAATAGTGTTTGAGACTTTTGAACTCGAATTTACCAGGGAAAACCTTTGTTATGAGATCCAACTCCCCAGTATGGTCGCCAAAATGTTATCACTCCATAATTTTCCAAGGCTAGGAGGAAATTTCATAGGTAACCACAAAACTACTTGTAAAGTTGAGATCTAGCCTTTCTAGCTTCAGAGAGGGATCTCTCTTTTCTATTTATATTTTTGTCTTAAGATAGTAGGCTAGATATGAGCTTTAGAGGTTGGTTTTTTCAAATATTTGGTTGAAAATGAAAGGAAAGTCCATTGGGTAATGGAGTCATAAATCTTAGAATGATCAAATACAAAAATAATAGCTTAGAAGTAACAGGTCAAGGTAGGCAAGATTTTGGATCTTTTAGATCATTTGTGGGGTGAATAAGATGAAAATGATTAGGAATCAATTAAATATAGAGCATGTTTAGATGAATTCTATACTTCACATAATATTGAAAACATGAATACTGTTTATAAGCTAGATTAGAGTGAATTTAAACAAATTCAACCCTTTATCTTCTTTAAAAATAGAGAAAAAAACATATGGAAAATTGGGAAAATAACAACTTCATATAAGAAGATACATCGCCACTTTCTTGACCCAGGAATTATTAAACAATGCACAACTTTACATCAAAATGCAGACCCTTTCTTCATAAAATTTTCAACCTTTATTAAGCCCTTTTACAACATATTTATAGAGATTGCTTTACATTTTTGTCTCAGACTTGAAAGATTTTTTTTTTTACAAAACAATATTTGTTAAAGGAACAAACACTTTAAATATAAGAGAGAAAGATAGGTAAAATCTAGAAGTTTGTTGTGTTGTCGAGAATATATAGGAATTTGATGATGACTGTAACTATTTTTCTGCAAATGTTGTTCCTTTAGATGCTAAAAATTATGAGCCCAAGTTACACTTCATTTGATAAACTCAAGCAATCGGTCCCATATTTCTTTAGTTGGAAGGGAAAATTTAACCATATTTCTGAACCTTTCATCCACTTCAGTGTAAATGTCAAAAGTGGGCTTATTTACAAAAATGTAGTGAATTTCATGTTGAATATTTAAATCAAACTGTAATCCCTACATGAATTCCTCTCCACTAATAACTCCTTTATCATTTACAAACTTGGAGGCACCCTCACCTATCTTGCACAGTTTCTCTTGGTAGTTTTTTAATGGGATCAATTTTCCATTAGGATCCTTCAGAGTAAGAAAACCTTTTTCCTACAGAAATGCAAATTTTCTATTGAACCTCTTAACTTGCAACTCATGGTCTTTGCATTTTTTCTCCAATTGAATCATAAAGTTATTTTTTGTAAAGACCCTATTAACTTCCATTACTACTGTTGTCCTATCTGAAATGTTCAAATCTTCTAATTGGTCGTTGGTTTTGGAATTTAATAGCTTAATGATATTTTGTGCCTCCTTTGGTTTGTGCTCCAATTCCACCTTTGTGTTTACTCTTTGCACTAGCTCTTCCTACTCAAAAGTGATCTGAATTGAAGGCCACATACATGTTATATTTCCATTTATGTTTTTCCAAATATTGTTCTTTTCCTCTGCCAACATTTGAATGATAAAGGATTGGTCCTCATATTTTTTTATCTATTAGATAAGTTTATAATTTTCTTGCATTTCTGACAAGTATGTAGTGTCAGTTTTGAGTTTGTTTTCCTCTATCTGAGATAATGCTTCCAACACCTTTTCCTTTTCAACTCAAATTAATGTTAGTTCATATAGAGCTCTAGTAATTTATTTTGTAGGCTCTAAAGTTGTAGCCTTTGCTGAATTTTCTACTTCTATACCTGTGCCCGATCTAGATTTTCCTGATGCTTACCATTGTTCTTTCTCCTTCAAAAGTGCTTCCATGGCTTTCTCCATATTCTGTATTAGTGCATTTTTCTCAACCACTATGGTAAATAGATTTTCTTTCTTCATTTATATACTAGCAACCTGATGCTCTATGGAGGGTAATTTTAGTTTTTTCCTTAATGCATGAATGTCTGACTCTTTTCTCTTTATTAGTTCTTCTACTGCTTTGGAATCCTTAGGGTCATGTCATAGCTTTATTATCAAATCTTCCGGAGATTTAATTTTTTTTTCCTTGGAAAAAGAAGACTTTTTTTCGATCTTAAACTGAGAATCGATATTATTTAAATATGGCTGTAATCTAGATACATTCATGGATGAAGTGGTAACTAATAAAAATATCATCTCCCATGCCTTGTTGTGTAAATCAATTTGATCGATTTCATGTATATTATTGGTATCAATTGAGAAAATGGAGGCTTTATAGTCTTCAGCACTCTTTGGAGCTGAAACTAATGGTTCTATGGAGGCCTTTTGGAATTTTCCTTTCTCTGAATCAAATTCAGGAGTATTCTATGTTGACTTCTAGTAGTCTACTTCAAAAAATAAAAATAGGTGGAAGCTTTAAAAGCTTCATTCTTCAATTTTATTTCCATGTATCTTGAAAATATACTCTTTTGAGTTGAAATTTGAGAACTGGATGACACTAGAGATTGAACTGCTTCTCCTACAGTAGGTGATTTCACTTTTTCATCTATTTGAGTAGAAGGAGGAATTGTAGTTTCTGTACTAAGTGATTGCACTATCTCTTCTATTTGAGTAGAAGGAGTAGTTGGAATCTCTGAGTGAGTTTCATTATTTAGATGTTGAGTGCCCCCCTCTTCTAGAGACCCATCTTTAATAGTAAGCACTTGAGGCTTAAACTCGGGATTAGGTTGTGAATCTGTTTTTTGAGCAGTAATTGATTCTCGTATCTTCATCTTGAGCACAATAAATTATGGATCTGGATTTTCTAAATCAGTAGGGGACATGGCTTGTCTTTCCATTTTTAGTTCCTTTTCTTTAGGAGTTGGTGTTAGCATAGATGATTGACTAATGATTTGTTCTTCATCTTCATGCAAACTACCCTCTGTCCACTCCTCTTGATTGACATACTATTCAATTTCAGACATGGGTGTATGTGTGTAGGGGGTATTCTTTTTTTTTCTGATCTAAGCTTTGAAATAATGCCTAGGGGATCATAGGATCAAGAAAAACTAAGTTTGAGCTTCATCTGACTCAAAATGGCCTCCACTTCTCCTGATGTAGCTATGGTATTGATGATTTAGGACCTAATATGTGACTTCAGTTTGAATTGTGCTTTCATCTTGTATGCCACAAAATGAAGCTCATCCATGTTGAGCATTTTCCTGGTGTATTCTAATGCAAACAAAACAACTGGTACAAACATTGGTAGCCTATAAGGAGGAAACTATGATCCATATATCCTTATCTCACTGTAATTCTGATATAAATACCATTCTTCGTCCTTGGATTGCTCTGACAAATGTAGGAACTTTTTAATCTCTTGTGAAATCCTTGGAATCTAGTCACTACTAAACAAACACAATGATATGTGTAAAAATTTATCAACAAATTCAGTATAGGAGTACTTATCTGAGTTATTTGTAACCAGATAATTCTAGTGAATCACTGACCAAGGATGGCCCTCATTATCTGTCTTCTATAAAGGGAAATAAAACTCATCTAAGTGATACTATAGCATGAGATAAATTAAAATTGACTGATACTTAAAAGAACCTTCTGCTTTAAATTTACCAATTCATCATGAATTGAGTCTAGAAAAATTTTTAAAGCTGAAAAAAGAACTGATGGTTTCTTGCCTACTGCAAAAATTGATAGAAATCGAAAATTGCTTCATCTACCCACTAATCATTATGGTACCCAAGTATTCGGGTGACCATAAGAACTACCTTCTTAGCTATTTCAAGAAAAATTGAAATTGGATAGGGGGGATTAGTTTGGGGTAATTGAACATTTTCTGGAAGGAAAGACTCAAATATTTGAGTTCTTTGAGGGAAGGTTAACTTTTTATATATTTCCAACAAGACCACAACAAAAAAAGGATGATGAGAGGCTTGATATTCAATCTACAAGGTCTGGCATATTATCTCATGGGAAATGGAGAAAATGGTCTGGTTGTTATGGGAAATAACGACTCTTTGACTATGAAAATACCTGAGATGATAGTATGTAGTGAACTTAGGGAAAAAATGAGTCTTGGGGGAAATGAATTGGGGGAGATTGGACTCCCAGGTGTTTATATCATCACTTTTGTCCATAAAATTTTTTTTGACCCAATTATAGAGTTCATACAATTCAAATTATGACTAGGTTTCAGTGATTTTGTACTGGGTATCTATAAAGGGTAGTTTATCAAAATACAGGACTGTGGTGTTCATGGGATTAGAATCAGCGGTCTTCCCCTTTCCCTTTATGTTTTATATTTTTTAAATAAGACATGGGAAAACAAATTAACTAGATATATTATAGAGCACAAGAAATTATTTTGACGTGAAATAAAAGGTCGCAATAGTTACCCATCAAGAATATGTTGTTTGGAAGAAACAAGTATTGGTGTAGATAATCAACAGTAGATGATAAATCGTTCTTCAATATTGTAGAACTGATGTCGTGGTGATAGGGACAAATTGTGTTTTTCATAGATTTTATAACTTTTGTATCAGTTGGGCAATGGGAAAAATTCAACGGGTGTGGAGCGAGGTTTATTTTCTAATGGGAATTTCAGCGGGAACAATTAATGCAGGGAATGTTTGTAAACGGGTTTGGTGGAAAAATTTGAACGTTGAATGGATTTGTGTGATGTATCGGGGAGTGACGTGGCAGGATAGGTAGCAGTAGTAGAGTGGAGGGAAGTAATGGGTATGTGGCGGGTGATGGATGGTGGAAGAGCGGGCGCATGTCAGGAGGTGAGTAGCAGAGGGACAGAGTGTTGGCAGGAAGCAAAGGTGGTAATTTCGGGGGTGGAGGCTGTAAGCAGTATTAGGAGCGGCATGTTAGTGTCAATATTGACATACTATCACTAGTGATAAAATAGACTCTTATCATGCCTTGTTAGGGTCCCATAGTCAATTTTTCGTCATTTCACTAGGTCTTCAAGCAAAAATTTGGTCACTGGTCATTATAAGGTTTAGGACTATTCTCCACTCCTTTCAAAATTTTCAAATTGCTAGTCCATGTCATCACTTGGCTGAGTGTATCATCATTCAGATATTTTCATCATTTTTTTCATCATCACCATGATTTCATTCAGTTTCATGTCTCCATTAGGTCATTATGGTTTCAAGGTCACCAAAACTCTCATTTCATGCATAAAATCCAACAATTGGAGGAGTGGTAATAGCCAATTTTCTTCGCTAAATTTTGATTTCAAAAATGTAATTTTACGTTTCTATATGTAATAATTACTTCCTCTTCTTAAAATATGCAGCTCAAGGTTTCAAAAAGATTCAATGTTCTAAAGAAACGCCCAAAATATAGTTGCTATAGGAGAGTTGCTATACTTCTGGAGTACTCTTGGGAAAATGCATTTTCTTTGTCATGTAGTGTCAAAATGACCTTTTTGATGAGTCAAATGATAACTAGACATAGATATCTTTCAAATGAGCTATCATGAGCTCAATTTGGAGTTCAGGAAGGCCTCCAAAAGTGACCTGCAACTTCACGATGCACTTTTCGTAGGGGTACACTGCGCTTTTTGACTAGTCTTAGGAGAATTGATTTTTGAGGGGCTATACTTGATCATTTTTACTGTTGGAGGGGTCCATTGTGCATAATACAAATATATATTTTCAATAAGCTGTCATGATCTCAATTTGGAGTTCAGGAAGGCTTCCCAAAGTGGTCTAAAATCTCACGCTGTGTTTTTTTCACTGAGCACGCTGCGCTTTTTGCAGGGTTCACTGCGCCTTTCTCAAGCTCGTTATGATTTTTGTAGTGAAGGAGATACCATCAAATATTGTCTCCAAGGGCTATAAACATCAATCAAAGGTTTATTCACTCATTTTCAAGTAATTTACATCCTCTTGGCCCCTCCTTTTGACTCATGGTCATATTTTTATGGTGAAAACTTCCTATTTCCCTCCATGCCATGTTCTAGTAATTAAACCCGATTTTTCATCTATGTAAGGTTAATTTTTTTTTCCCTAGACTCATATACTTACCTCACACTCTAATTCACTCCCTAATACCCTCACATCCCTTCATTCCCCATTCCTAAGTCATATTCCCTAAAACCCTACCCCTACGCTACGCTTTTCTAAGCAACTAGACTACATCCCTATAATTGAATTCCCTACCCCATTCCACTTGTCATTTCAACTCCCTATCACTTCCCTAAGTTTCCTAACCCCATTACACCCTTTCCTAAATTTTCCCTCACCTATCCCAACTCCCTAACCTCATCATCCCACTCCCTTTTCCTTCCCCTTCACCCCTAGAGCTTCTAAGTAAACATAAATATCATGGAGGAAGATAGAAACATAATGGAGGAGGAAAGAAACACCACCGAAGAAGAGAATAAAACATAAAATAAATGAGGTATAATATTGATATTATATCCATTAGACACTAGGGAATTGATTTCATCACCTTTACCAGTCAAATGTTTTCAGCATGTAGGTTGTTTTGAGTTTTGTGAGATGGTCCAAAGAGTGTAGAGCCATCCCAATATGACCAGGATATTAATCACCAACCTAAAAAAATACCAAGTCACCATTGTAGGGGTGACATTCACCATTTCAACAAATTTTATTACATCAGCTACAGGGATACCAAACCATGGTGACTATTGGTTCAAAGGCATGGAAAAAGACCTTGAGTAGTACAAACCCCACTTGAAATCACAGTGCAAAGGAAAACCTAATTTGTAAAAAAGAGAAGGATAAGTTGGAGATACTTGTTGATACATCCATGATAGAATAAAACACCTTATTTCGCATATTTGGAGCAATTTTGAGGAAATTTGGAGAAAATTTTGAAATTTTGAAAAAATCCTTGAAGGCACATTTTCCAGAAATGTCTTGTTTAGTCATCTTTTTGCAAAACATATTATGGCCAAAGAAAGATGAATTTCGGGAAATTTGAGGATATTTTTGTTCCTAATATATAAAGCTATAATAAGCTACTTCAGATTTTACACAGGTGTTACAGAATGAGAGATCCATTCACATCTTCATAGCCTATTTTTCTGACTATGAAATGTCTTGTTTAAGTCACTTTTTTGCAGAGAATATTGTGGACAATCAGAGAAGCATATTGGGAAACTGGAGGAGATGTTCGTTACTAGCATCCAAAAGAACCAAAAACTCTCTCATTTTTGTAAAAAAATTCATGGTAATGGATATATCGCTCCATCTCTGAGGCCTATGTTTGCAGAAAACTCAGAAATGTTTCACAGTCAAACTAAAAAAAGCGTAGCGTGGGCCACGCTGCGCTTTTTCTGGATGCCTATAAATGCTAAAAACTCTACATGGTTGGATATATAATGGTCTCTACATCAAATTTTGACTACTATCACTCCAAAAACTGAGCTTTTTACAGGTGGAAAAGGCCAAAACCCTCCTAAAAGCACATTTCTGCCATCTTTTTCAGCCTCACGCTGCACTTTTTCACCAGCCTTGGGAGATTTCATTTTTTAGGAGCTTCAATCCATCATTTTCATATTTTTAGGAAATTTTTGAAAACTATACTAGAATATCTTTGCAATGAGCCATCTTAGGCTCAATTTGGACTTCATTAAGGCACTCAAAAGTTGATTTGAAGGTCGATGTTGCGCTTTTTACCACGCACACTAAGCTTTTTACAAGCACGTTGTGTTTTTTAAAGTCTATTGATTTCTTCAGAATTTTCACTTTTTCTCAATTGATTGATGGATTCCAAGGATTTTACCGATGTAAATGTAAAAATTAAATGTAATTATGTCTTGTATAGTTATTAGAGGTAGATAAATCAAGCAATTAGGTAATTTTGTGTCAAGTGAATCAGTTTCATCAAAGATAGGGATGACTTTGTTGACCTCCCTAGTCATTAGGATTCCAGTTGAGGACTTTGGGGATTAGCTCCACAAGTCATGGATTCAACCCATGAGGGAAGAAGTAGTTTTTATTCTATATATTTCATTTCCTTTTTCATTGCAAGGGTTGGATTCTTTGTAATTGATCTTTGAACACTAGTGTATTCAGTCATTTTGGCAGGAACTAATAAACAGAGTTGCAGCTATTTTGGTGGGATTATGTGGTATGTGCTTTAGCAGTGTTTCCTCATATGTTTTCATATGTTTGAATGTATTATGCTTTCCATTTTCATGTCCATATCTCAATGTGATTGATTACTAAGTTAGATAAGAATAATTCATTATTTGATGCTCTGTTTTGAAGGAACTATCATAGTTGTGTTTCACTTTCTTCTGATAAAAAATTATTCATGATTTTCATGCTCTTTTTGAAAACCTTAACAATCTCTCGCACTCATAAAGATACCTGAAAGTGCTAAAGTGTGTGCCTACCTTGCCCCATGAAATCTCTGCAATTCTGATCCTTAGTGCCCTAATCTAGCTCTTCCTAAACGTAATTCACCATTCAGCACCCAAAATCAATCAATCAAACCCTAGAGCTTACTATACCTAGCCTAAAATCCTCATTATCTAGTTAATTTAGATGTGGTCTCACGGAGAGAGCCCTCTCTTACCTATTAGGGATAGCTACTAGGCCAAAGCAGTTGTGGTTACCTTTTTTGGTCTCCTTCTCAGCCTTCGAAAATCCGGTGGAGTGATAACAGGGCCCACCCGAAATGCCTCATAGGCTACCACGTACCGTGGAGGGGATTCATCCAAAACCATTTTTTCATTTTCCACCTCCCGCCCTCGTATTAACCTTCAGGAATGCGAGGGGTGGAATGGTTCCTCCGTCGTATATCTAGGTTGTTGGCTCGAGGGAACCTGACCCAGGTTCGGTAAGAAAGGTTTGCCAGCAAACCCCTATACTACTGGCCCTTTCGGCAGTGACCTGCTTTCGCAGGTTAAAGTCTCACCCGAAGTAGTATGGGTGGGTGCTGGAACCAGGTTTCCGCACCCTGAGAAAGGATGGGTAAAGCAAGCAGAGTAGTGCTAGGTCCTGTAATCCCTGATTACCTTATTCTACCCAGAGCTAATTAAGTCTCTATTCGCATCCACGTGCACTAGATCTATAGTTATATGCTTTTTATAACATCAACACAGAACTACATAAATAGAACATAACAGATTTAGATCCAAGAACGCAGTATACAGATCTTTCGCAGCTTAAGGACAGAAAACGCATAATACAGTAATTATCATTAATTCACATAAAATTACTCACAGATTCAGTTCTTTAACAACCTTTCGCATTCATTCATTCATCAATTCTTCCTTACAATTAAAATTCCCTTCCCAACCTACGCACACAACAGCAGGGTGCACACACAGCTGGACTTGGATCTCCGTGCACACAGCCAGCAGGAGTCTATTCCCCAAAACCCAAACAAATAGCTTAAATCACAATTCGCATTAATAGCTCATCATATCTTATCCTCTACAATACAAAATGCATCCCTGTTTATAAAAATCTAGCCTCGACTTTCCTATGGTTCGCAACCCATCGTTTTCGAACCCCTAATTTACCCTTTGACTCATTACAATGCGTTCGGGGCTTTGACCCACCCCAAAATCCCTGTGCTAGACTAAATATAATCAAAAATATTCAAAATAGACTATTTCCGCAGCTTGTTAGGAGACACCGTTCCAACAGTCCCCCAAGACAATCTTGTGACTTGCCCGAGTCACTGCGGTGGTGCGGCTTCTATCTACAACCGCAAGGTATCAAGAGATCATCTGAGCTAAGGGAGTACATCCTGACTTTGGGCAGCAACATTCTGTGCAAGAGCGACCAGCTTTTGGGAAGGTAGATCTTCAGGGATCGTGGTAACGCTTTCAAGAAGCTGATTAAGACGCTTGGTTGCGCCATTGATGTCTTGTGTTAATCGGAGGGCGGAGGTAGTCCAGGGCTTTAGACGTTTGGCCATGACGTGTTGTTTATGCCAGAGTTTCTCAATCTCGTCCTATAGGTCGGTACTGGTTTTCAGTCGTGCCAAGCGTTGGGTAGGTACCAAGGTAGGTAGCGTAGCGTTGATCTTTTCAATGGCTTCTTCTTTTTGTCTTAAGTCTTGATTGATTTGTTGGAGGACTGGATCGCGCTAAACCTGAGTCCAGAGCTACATGGTTGACTCCAGCAGCGTGGCACTTTGAGCAATTTTCCCTATGATGGTCGTTGTTGCATCTATGATTAGATCGGCACGCTGGGCACAGACTTCTGAGGGAGTGTCGGGCTGTAATCTGGCCTGTAAGTCTAAAATCTGTTGTTCCAGCTGAGTCTTGACAGTGTGCATTTCCAGTCGAGAGGATTTGAGGGCAGCAACCAATTTTTCCACCTTATTCCAAGATTTATCCTCAGCCGTGATTTCCTCTGTGACTTTTGTGTAGAGCTGGTGGATCACAGTCTCAAGCTCCGCCTGTTGTGACACAACCTAGATTGCTTCATCATTCTTCTGCGCAATGGTGCACTGGGCTGCCGCAAGCTATTGTGTTGCAGATTGAGTGCGGTCACAAATCTCCCGGGAGATAGCGTGAAGGAGACTTTCTAAGGCGGAGTGGGGTAGCTGAGAGAAGTCCAGCTGAATTCCTGTGACTTTCAGGGGTTGCGTTTCGACTAAGGAACCATTAGGGATACTCCAGAGTCAACTGGCTTCCCTGATTTGTGCGAAGCTGCTGTCGAATGACAGGGGTGGTGCCTGGCCTTCACCAGATGGGGGGTGATGCTTTTTGGTCTGGAGAGTGCAGAGGTTTTCCTGAAGAGATTCGACCCTTACCTTCCACTGGGTCGTGATAAGTGCCCAATTATCCTACGTAGCCATGGTGACCGCGTCCACGATCTGCTCCAGGTCTCCGTCCGTTAATGTGACTATTGCGTCGTGCTTCTCACGACAAGTGTGTTGTTTCTTCCTTGGTCCTAATGTCGATGCCCTCGTCCTCTTAGTGCCGACAGGAGGGGTGGTGGCGGTATCTACCTGGATCAGAGTTGTATCATTTTGGTGCGGCGAGTTACCTCTGGGCTCGACTGTAACTGATGTTGGAGTGTCGGGGAGACCTTTTTTCTAGGTGGGGGGGCACAATGAGATCATTAGATCAATTTCCTCATCGGGTACCATATAAGGGAAATCTTTCCATTTATGACTGGCAAGGCTACGAATCCGGACCTGGTGCATGGTGATTTGAAATGCAGCAATATGATTGTATTTGTCATATATGGTGGGGGATAAGCGAGGTCGAGAGTTTATGGTAGTGGCGACACTGCTCTTGAAGAGGACCCAAAATACCTTGTTATCCTCGATGCGCTGCTTATCCTTAGAGTCCCATAAGTGAGCATACCGAGCACCTTCGCACATCCCAACAGGGAGCTCTGGAATGACTGACTCCTCTAGTTTGTCCCAAGCAACTAGTGCGATGAGAAATAATAGCCACAAATAGAAGAAAGATGTCATATGCTCCTGAGACTCGCAGACATTAGCAAGAAATTCATCGCACAAGTATTGAGCCCAATTAAAGAACACACCCTTCGCGCACTGGCCGGCTAGCTGGGTGACATAGGCGGGGACAGTCGCAACCTGGCACCTCCGCATGAGTTTGCAGGCCAACATTCGAGTGCCCATCTGTGTAGCAGTGTCTTTGATGGTTTAGATCACAAACCCTCGCTAATTTTTCTGTACTGCATAGGTCTCCCGAACAAACAGAGTGGTAGCGGCTTCAAACTTCTTTCCGACTTTTGCGAGTAGGTGTGGCCCCTGCATTGGGAGCCCTGTAATCTTGTGGATCAACTCCGCATCGATAGGGACCCTGTCACGAGTCCATAAGTAGCCATTGTGAATGAGGGTGAGTAACTGGTGCGCCAACCGATATATGATGTTGTAACGACGAAAGTGGGGCATACGGAGTAGATTCAGGAGTCTGGATCCCTCCAAGCCGCATACCCATCGTTGAGGTACTACCATGATTCCATCATCCTTATAGATTGTATCAAAGTATAATGCAGAGGCCAATTCTGAGAAAGCATCATGGTCCACCAGATCATGATCCTTGAACTTCACCTCATGGAGGCATCCACAGGGGTCACCAATGATGGGGACCTCTCCTGGGGTTAGCGGAGTCTGTAGGTAGGTGATCAAGCCATCCAATTTTTCTGTATTTTCATAGACGGTCTTCGTGGTCGAATGAAGGGGGGTAACTAGTTGATCGGGTTAGTCGGAAGAGCCCCCTCCTGGTCATCTTGTTCTGAGGGTAGAGTCTGGGTACATCTTGGGGAACTTCGGGGCCTTTTTGCTGCCTGTGGGGTAGTCCCTGAGCTCTGAGCTTTCTCCTTGCCTTTCCTTGTGGTCCATGGAGGGGGGACTTCTTCTAAATCAAGCTCATCTTCCAAAACTTCTTCAACCTTAGGTTCAGTTGGGGCGGAGGTTTCGGCAGGGGTAGTAGTCGGCATCCTTGCGCAAAAAATGAATCCTGGCTCTGGGTGACTACTACCTGACGAAGGGGGTTGACTATTCAGGACAGGGGTGTTGCAATTGTAACAAAGTTCGCTGCTTGATTGCTTCTACAAGACACTTAAAGTAGGTCGCTTTCTTACATGAGACAATATCGCTAATCGGACTATCCTGCCCCCTTTTAAGCATTGTCCATTGGATGATAGAGAGATATATTTTACGTGGGGCAGGTTTCCCATGGAATGGTAAAAAGTTCCTGTAACTTGACCTGCCAACGGCTCAAGAGCCACTTCTCTCAACGGTAACTTCTGCTTTTTACCAAAGGGTATATTCCCAATGGCTAGTTGTTGCGTCCTCATTGATTTAGGCGTACTCGTTACACTATGGTTACCAATATGTGACAGCTGCCTGTCTTCCCCCAACACAGGCTTGCTCCCTAAGTAGCTCTTGGCCCAAGACCAACAGATTTTTATTATTTGTTCTACTAAGGCTTTAAGGGGGGCTGATGTCGGAACCAACTGCCTGACCCTTGGCTATGTTGCCATCGTCGGGGTGGCTTGATGCATGGGACCGCTACTTGCGGAACCTACAGGTGTCATAGGGAGCCTGTTACTCACTCGTGGGTCGACCGGTCCCATACAGAGGGAGTCCTTTGATATACGAAGACAACGCAACGTAGAGGCTTCTCCTAGCCGAGCCTGCCAAGCTTCTAGATCGTTACTGGGATCCTCAATATCCCCCTCGTAGCATGGTACAGTGTCCTGGGTTAGGTTGTCCCTATCGTGCACTGTCAATTTATAGATATAATCCCCATCACCCTCCTTAGGTATAGGTTCTGCATAACATTTTCCTTCTACCGAGTCTAGTGGTACAATGACCCGTGTGCCCTTGTTTTCAAATATCATGCTACGATTTTTGAGATTGTTGATGCCCCCCATGTCTATAGCCCAATCCAAGCCGAGGAGCGCAGGGTAGGGATCCACATCTTCCACAATTTCTATCACTTCAAATTCAGCTAGGATCCTTACCCCTGTGATATCAACCATGACGCTGGGGAGTCTACCTAGAGGAATGATTTTTTTTTATTTGCCATTCAAAGCTGGATGGTGGGTCGCTCCAGCTTGGGTTCCCCCATGTGTTTCCAAGTGTGCTTAGGTAGTATATTGGCGTCTGATCCGAGGTCTAATATAACCCGATCCATCTCATAGTCACCGGTCTGGACTATCCGTTGCATTTCCCTGCCAGTGTGTCTTTGATATTGTATAATTTATGCACATCCTTGATGTCGGGTGGCCTGGCAGCTCATGTTGCGCAGCTTTCTAGTAAAGCCTGCAGATTTCTTACTGCCTGAGGGTTGCGCAGCAGCCTCACACATGCTTGTAAGAAAGGTTTAACTTCTGCAGTTACTTCCTCAGCTCTCGAGTGTGTAGATGACAGAATTTTAGTCTCAAGGAAGTCATTTTGAGCCTCCATAAATGTTTCCCTTGCTTTGCCCAGTTCTAGTCCTTCTTGGTTGCTAACTGCCCTGTGGATCAGTGAGTCAGTTTCATCTTTCTCCTTATCCCACCCAGTCACCAATCCACTGTGCGTTACCACATTTACCTTGGTATCCTTTCCCCTTAGCCCGGTCTAGACCCTTCACACCTTCTGCACAGATGGGAGCTTCTTTTCCTGTATCTTTGATTTTAAGGCTAGGCACTCTTCCAGCATATTTCCCCACTACCTACAATATCTACAGGACTGTCGTCAAGGTTTCAGACAATCCTTCGCCAAATTCCCCATGCCCCCACAGTTATAGCAAAGTGATTGGCCTCGACCCTAACCTGCGCTTCTGCTCTGGCTCCCATCCCTTCCTCCACGGGGGGAGTCATCCCTACCCGAGGGGGTTCCTTGCGAGGTAGGGTCTTTTCCCCTGTTTATTATTTCATTAGGGCTTCAGCGGTCCTGCTCCTCATGGCCTATCGATCAGCAAGACCGGCACCAGCATCGCTTTGGTTTGAAAACAGGGGTACCATTACAAGGCCATTGGTGGATACTACACAACCTTGCTGCGCAGCTCCCTCCATGCCAGAGCGTAGGTTCCCTTGAGCCCTACTGTCCCAGACCACATGCTCCTGGTCCCGGGTGGCCTACTGTGTGATCTAGTTCCGTGCCAACCCCTCTTCCTCTCTCCTGCTGTAGATTCTGAATTTCCTGGTGCATAGCCTCAAGCTACACCTGGATCCGTTGTACTTCTACCGTAGCATCCTTTAGAGGTGTAGCTTCTAATTTCATCGCAGCTCCCAAGGCCTCATCCTATGAGTCAAAATTCTAGTAACCCATGCGTATGCGTAAGTGAGGGAGTAGCATGGCGATGAATCATTCCATAAGATGTTGGTCGTCATACCGAAATCCTCCTTCTCTGATAGCCTTTTTTAGGCATTGATCTGCTTCACATACAAACTTAGTTGTCCCCTGCTTGAAATATTTTAATTCTGCTACGACCTGAGAGTAGGATTTAGGGTTCCGTAACTTCTGTTCCAAGGCATCCTTAATGTTCTGGATAGTTGCGTCCTTATTTTGCGATACATATCCCATATACTAGTCCATAGCCCTTCCTTCAATGGCTAGGGATAGCTGGGCTTTTTTCATAGTGTCGCCCATCACGCCCTACCAACCCATACCGACTCCGTCACAAACCAAAACCGCTCCATGTCTTCATCGACCATGCCCTTGAAGGTAGGTATCTTCAAGTGCACTGTCATGGTTTCCTAAGGGCCCTTTGTAGGTTCTCTTCTCTAGTATTCTTTTTTCAGTACCCGATCCCTTTCTCACATTCCTTCAGTCCCGACAATGGAACCATTTGTTGGCTCGAGGGGTCCTGACCTAGGTTCGGTAAGCAAGGTTTGCCAAAAAACCCCTATAATACTGGCACTTTCAGCAGTGACCTAATTTCGCATGTCAAAGTCTCACTCGAAGTAGTATGGGTGGGTTCTGGAACCAGGTTTCCGCACCCTGAGAAAGGATGGGTAAAGCAAGCATAGTAGTGCTAGGTCCTGTAATCTCCGATTATCTTATTCTATGTAGAGTTAATTAAGTATCTATTCGCATCCACGTGCACTAGATCTATAGTTATATGCTTTTTATAACATCAACACAGCAGTACATAAACAGAACATAATTGATCTAGATCCAAGAACGCAGTATACAGATCTTTCGCAGCTTAAGGACAAACAACGCATAATACAACAATTATCAGTAATTCACATAAAAGTACTCACAGATTCAGTTCTCTAACAACCTTTCGCATTCATTCATTCATCAATTCTTCCTTACAATTCCAATTCCCTTCCCAACCTGTGCACACACTAACAGGGTCCGCACACAGCTGGACTTGGATCTCCGCGTACACAGCCAGCAGGAGTTCGTTCCCCAAAACCCAAACAAATAGATTAAATCACAATTCGCATCAATAGCTCATCATATCCTATCCTCTACAATACAAAATGCATCCCTATTTATAACAATCTATCCTCGACTTTCCTATGGTCTGCAACCCACAGTTTTCAGACCCCTAGTTTACCCTTTGACTCATTACAATGCGTTCGGGGCTTTGACCCACCCCAAAACCCCTGCGCTAGACTAAATATAATAAAAAATATTCAAAATAAACCAGTTTAGCAGCTTGTTAAGCGACCCCATTCCAACATGGGCGAAGGGAAGCCATGTCATAGATCTACACTTGCTCATTAACACAAACGAAAAAAATAATTTTTCATATTATCAGAAAATAAAACTTTATATAAAACAATGCTTTTGAAATCAAATAAAAATGTGACAATTTTTCTAGCTCGCTGCAAAGAGGATTTTTTTATTTTTATTTTCTATTATTTTTTTATTTTCTTTTTCTTTTCTTTTCATATGTATATATCATCATTTTTTTTATATCCCCTATTTTTTTTTCCTTTTTTTTTCTTTTGTTTTTTTTTGTAAGCTTGGCAATACCTTTCTATTAATAATATGTAAAGTAGGTTACAAAATACGTATCCAGTGACCTCAACCTGTCCGTAGGAAACTAGGTCTATTGGCCACCGATCAACATCATAAGTCGTATAAAATTTGAATAGTTTAAGCATATACAACCAAGCTTTCAGAGCTACCATGTCTATTTTCCATCTATTCTTTCTACTATAAATGTAAATGCTATCTAAAATTATTAATATAAAACAACAACAAAAATTTAATACTCCATGACTTGCAGAAGTCAACCTTCAGATGATTCGACCGGGGTCGTGTCCTTAGCACTCGATCCCCACATCTCATGCTGCTGCATACTCTACAATTGATTTTCCATGCATCTGAGATGAACATTCTCGTGAAATAGTTGCACTTGGACTGACTAAATTTCCTTTTGAATTAATGACTAGCTCGAATCTTCTTGCAGGGGCTAGTGAGGTACTTCCCGTTTTTGTTTCATATCTATAATTTCTCTCACCAGGAGGCTTTTCACTCTGCCTTGAATATTTCCCGAATCAACTACCAGGGGTTCCCATTCTTCCGCTTGGATCAGTTCCTATGTTGCCTTCGCTTTCAATTCTACTTCCCATCTCAAAATTTTCTCTTTTACTTGTGCTAGGGAGCCTTCACTATAAGCATGCAGAATGTTTTGCATAGTTTCCTCCTTGTTTATCCTGTCTCTTTTCCTTTGTGGGCGGCTGGTGGAGGCATGTGCCTTCCTTTTCCCCCTACTCGGGTTTCCACTGCCTCGACGATCCCTCCTACCATCCGCTGCCTCAACCTTCATTCTTTGAAAATATTATTTTTGGATTTTTTGAAAATAATTTGGCATAATGAAATAATTATTTACAATCTTCTCATAGCACAAAAAATAAACAGATAATCATCAATTGATCCTATAAATTATAGGAACCTAACAATTCCTTCGAGAGATAATTCTTCTTGAAGTCTTCCTCTTCATGATTTCCTTGAAAATTTCATTTTTCCTTCCCCTTGACAAGAAATTCCTTCTAGTGTTTTTCCATCTTCCTTCATTTTTCACCTTAGGTCTGATACCATGTTGGAAAATGAAAAGTGGAAACTTATTAAATATTATTTTCATTTTCCTTAGTACTTTCCTGTGAACTTAGTAATTCTTATTCTTATGTTATTTAGTTATATATTTTCATCAAACAAATATCAAGAATGAAACAACAACAATAGAGGACACAAAAATTAGGCTCTCAGCCAGGGAAAAACCCCTCCAAGTGGAATACCCAGAAATATTTCCTCTTCTTAATAAAATATGCTTCAAGTGAGACATAAAGACCGAAACCATAAATCAATTCCTTCTTCAAGTACCAAGCCATCCCTCCAAGAATTATTTCCCTGTTTCTACACCAACCAGCTTTAACCCATCGGCTTCAATACAACATCTTGTACTGCTACATTGATCCCACAATTTTAGCCTTGCAACATCCATGGAAACCCTAATTATGGCTCCTCATGAGACCTTCCTATAGCAAGCAAGTTCTTCCCAAGGTCAACTAGGTCAAGGTATGGTATTCTTCCTTCCAGCTATAATATTTTTCACTTTTTCTTACTAAAACTTGGATCTACAACTTTGGTCTCCTTCTGCAGCACCATAAACACTAGAACTTTGCACATGTGAGAGAGATAGAGCCCAAAATAGAGATTTTTTGTCCTTTCTTCTCTTATATCTTCGTTTTTCTTCCTCTTACTTCCCATCTACATATCAAATTATTTCTCGATATATCAAACTTGTGGATTGAATGAGTGCTAAATGAGGTCGAACTTCTTCTTTATATATCCTTCTTAAGGGGTTTAATTCCCTCCTTTAGTCTAACTTGTAATTGTTAGGGACGACTTGTACTTTCATAGTTTCCCGAACTTTGTAGACTCAAAAATAAGTATTTTTATAGTTAAATTTTTCCCGGAAGGGTATTATAAACATGATGTTGACTCCTTGGACTCATGACAATAAATCCTAATACCTAACAAAACCTAGAAGCATGAAGGGAAAAATTTTACCTAGAAGACCATCAATAAGGCCAATGAAACCCATTCTTTAATAATAATATTTTTTTTCTTTTCGTCCCTTATTTGTTACATTGGATACATATTGAAATGAGTACAACAACAATTAGGAAGACCAAAACTAGTTACATTTTCAACACTCCCTCTTAACTAGGGAGGTAATCATAATTGTACAGCATCATTCCCAAATTGAAGAGTTCTCATAAGAAGACTCAGATTGGTAATCCATATTATAATCATCATCATTATTACCAACAATGTATTTGAGGCCTAACTAGAAAATCTCTACTTTAATTAAGAGCATTATGTTGGGAGGCTTTACTTGTGATATCGAACTACCTCTACAAGCCACATACCCCATTTGAATGTTCACAAGGTATGTCCTTTATTGGACTATTCTTATCTTAGATGTCCATACCTGAGTCCTAAAATAATATTGGTCCTCTTTGACCACTCTTCTCTTGAATTATTGTACCATTCTAAAAGAGTGGCAGTACTTTCCTTTCTTGGATGCTTTATCCTCAAGGAAACCACATATTCTTATCTAAACCTACACCATTCTCTCTACATCATCTGAAGAAGAGAACACATATGATTTCCAACATCACTCTCGCTCAAATAAAGAGGACATACATATTCCCCTTTTGATTAGAGAAAATATCCTTACTCCAATTCAAGGAGACTCCTTTGATCTCTCTCAAATATATAGGAGATTCCAAACTTCCTTTATATTTGGGAAGTCAACACCACAATCCTTATAGCTTGTCTTCATTAGAGTACCACCTACTTGATATTCATAGCTACATGGATCCCTCTTTCTTCTGCATCTCTTTCATTGAGCTTGCTTCCTTTCAAGGAATCATGGAGCCATCTTCTCTCTTAATTCTTATGGCAAGATCCAAGTCATATTTCTTGTTCTTCACTTTCATCATCAACATGAAGGAATTGCATTGAGCCTTTTCAAACTTCAATTCGATCATAGCTACCTTCTGAAAGTGATCTCCTTTGACCTTCAGGTAATCATATTGTACATGTACCTTTCGATCTCAAGTTGGGCACACCTTGACTTCGTAGCTACCAAGTACTAGATACTGAGATTAACTCAACATTCTTGATAAATTTCCATACATGCATTTAAAATTTCCTCAACTGTCATCATGTATCCCTGCAACATTATTCTAGGTATAAAAACTAACATGTTATCGAGATAACCAAAAAAATTAAAATCATACTTTCCTCATCATGACAACCGTCTCGTTCTATCAATATACTTATGGTCCATCTCCATATGAATCCCCCATGAATCAAAGTTCCCAAGGATCAAACTTAATTATCAATTTAGAACTTTCTCTTTCAAAGATCATATTAGATGCCAATCATTATTTTATATATTCTAGAGAAATTACTAATCTTGTATACATCATTAAGTAAGTTAAATCTATTTTTCTTTCAAACATCACATATCCATATACTTAAGCATATTTTATGACCAACTTTATTTTCACAAGATTCTATTATTATGAATTGTATCCAAAGGCTTATATCCAACACACATTCCTATGCTTTCAACTAATCATCTAGTTATCTATCCTAAAGTGAACCTGCAACATTAGCCATTGCATTCTTTCATCCCTTTAACAGTATTGATTCCACATTACATGGAATTTCTACTAACCTTGTCATGATGCTTTTCCAAAGTACCTTCCAAAATGATGGCCCTTCCTAAATAATGATGATCCAACTAAGAAAGATGAAAAATTCTAACATAATGTTAGATAATACCCAGATGAACATTATGAAAAAATGGTCTATCTATCCATCTATCAAGATGATCTCTACAAAGAAAATTAATCATGTAAATTCTAGGCGTGCTAATATCATATGCTTCTTTCTATGATGTTATGCAAAAAATACTATCCTAAAGGAAATATTAATCCTTATGAAGAATATAATAGCCTTACCCAGATGAACATTATGAAAAAATGGTCTATCTATCCCTCTATCAAGATGATCTCTACAAAGAAAATTAACCATGTAAATTACAGGCGTGCTAATATCATATGCTTCTTTCTATGATGCTATGCAAAAAATACTATCCTAAAGGAAATATTAATCCTTATAAATAATCTATCATCCTTATTCAGTAGTAAATATCCTTCACTTCTTCCTTCTTTGACTTCTTCTTAGGTTCTCCCACCGCCTCAACTACATGAGCTTCACTTCTTTCCTTTCTCTTGTTGTTTTCTTTTCTTGAAAAATCCCACTTAAAGTGTCCAAACTCATTGCACTTAAATCATTGAACCTTGTAAATGTCTTTCTTCCTGAAATTTCCAAACTTTCCCTTCTTCATCTTCTTGACTCGAGCTAGAAATGATTGATACTGCTCATATGATCCAATTGCATCTTTTACCTTGATCCTTGATTCTTCCAGAATGCATTAAACCCACAACTCATCAAAATGAGTTGAATATTTCTTGGAGTAGATGCTTGTTGCAAAGTTGCTCCATTATGGTGGAAATGCATTTGGTACATAGATGGTCCTTTCAGAATCAAAATTTTTTTCCCCAAGTCCTTGCAGATGGTCTCTCAACTGATAGACTTTCATGAGAAGGATGCCATATCCTCATTGTTTAAGTTCTTCATTCTATATAACTTATTCCATAAAGACATATTTTTTCCTGGTCTACTTACAGAGTACAATTTCACTAGCTTGTCATACATAGCCCTGGAAGTTTTGAAGTTTGCAACAAATGGAAGAAGAGAATATTTAATGGAATAAACTATGATAGTTTAAGCCCTTACTTCCCATTTCTTATACTTTACTAGATCTTGAGTCTTTTCTTATCTAGGTTCAGTAATTTCCCCAGTAACATACTCTATTACTTCTTTTTTTGTGAGTATCAGGTCAATCATTTTCTTCCATGCTAGATAGTTTGATGCTCCAATGAGCTTATTGTTTTCCCTACAGAAAGAACCCATATCACACGTAGATTCAAACATGATGTGATAATATGATACTTACTTGATAACCAAGATTTTCCTTGATGATGTCTCCAACCTTCTTGATTCCTTCAAGTTATTTAAAGAGACTTCCTTGAAATATGTTCCCTAAGATTCCTCCAACAACAACTTCCAAGAGTGATGAATGATAAGATCATTTGAAGCTTCCTTCAAAGAGGTCTACCAATGATTCTTCAATTAGATCCCTTCAAGAGATAATTATTCTTGAAGTCTTCTTCTTCAGGATTTCCTTGAGAGTTTCCTTTTTCCATTCCCTTTACAATAAATTCCTTCTAGTGTCCTTCGAACTTCGTTCCTTGTTCACCTTAGCTTTGATACCATGCTGGAAAATGCAATGTGGTGGCTTATTAAATCTTATTTTCCTTTTCCTTAATACTTTCTTGTGAACTTAGTTTTTCTTATTCTTATGTTATTTAGTTATATGTTTTCATCAAACAAATATCAAGAATGAAATAACACCAACAAAGGGCATAGAAATTAGGCTCTCATGTAGGGAAAAACCCCTTTAAGGGGAAAACCCATAAAACTCTTCTCTTCTTAATAAAATACGCTTCAAGTGAGACATAAAGACACAAACCCTAGATCAAGTCCTTCTCCAAGTACCAAGTCATCCTTCCAACAATTATTTTCCTAATTATGCACCAATCAACTTCAACTTGCAACTTCAAACTACCAGCTTCAATACTGCAACTTGTACTACTACTTTGATCCTGAAATTTTGGCCTTGCAGCTTCTATGGAAACCCTAATTCTTCCTCTTTGTGAGACCTTCCTAGATTAAGGAAACTCTTCACAAGATCAATGAGTTTAAGGTGGTGGTATTATTCATTCCAGCTACAAGATTCTGCACTTTGTCCTACTGAAAATCAGACCAGAGACTTCTACCTCCTTTTGCAGCATTAGAAATGCTATAACTTTGCATGTGTGAGAGAGATAGAGCCAAAAAAAAAAATTCCTTATTTCTTCTCCTAAACCTTCGCTCTTCTATTCCTCCTTTCTAGCCACATATCAAATTATTTCTTGATAGATCAAAGTTGTGGATTGAGTGAGTGCTAAATGAAGTCAAAATACTCCTTTATATAGCCTTATCAAGGGGTCGAATTCCCTCCTTTAGGCCAACTTGTAAATGCTATGGTCAGTTTGTACTTTTGGAGTTTCTAGGACTTTCTAGACTAAAAAATAATTATTTTTACAATTAATTTTTTCCCAAAAGGGTATTATAAACATGGCATTGACTACTTTAACTCGTGAAAATAAATCCTCAGACCTAACAAGCCCTAGAAACATGAAAAAATTGCTTTTACCCAGAATACCATCTATAAGGAGAGTGAAACCCATGCTTTAATAATAATAACTTTTTCTTTACTTGTCTTGTTTGTTACATAGGATACATATTGAAATGACTACAACAACAATTACGAAGACCAAAACTAGTTACAATTTCAACACTCCGAGCGCTTGGGGAGCATGGACCTTATCCTGTCCACTTTGTTTTTCCATGGCAATGCACCTATCACAGAGGCTTCTCGACTTCATAGCCGCAAGTAGACAATTTTAAATGTGACTCCTTTCATGCGTCACACTCTTAAGGCTCACAATGGGTATTCGCATTAAAATATAGGAATGGCCACATCCCGGTGGATTAGGTTCCAACAACACATACGAGGGCATTCTCAAATGGTAACCAGGGTAGGGAGTTGGGCTTTGAGAAAATCGTCTAGTGCAAGGCTTGGAAATTCTCCTCTCCATTCATGGTATTAGGATGTGAATAATAGTGTTTTATCAAAGTAATCTCTCATTAGTGCAATTTATTCTCTTCTCCAAACTCAATAATTTCCCTCCTGCTGCTGCAAATTTGGCTAGGGAGACATCGTTTTGCGATAATCTTAGATGGTGCAGACTATTGGAGACAACGTGTTGGCATATGGTAGGCTCTGCCTCTTCTCCACGAGGATTAGTATGTAAACGATCTCTCTCAACAAAATATTTGGTATGGCAATTCCACCGACCTCTCCAGAAATGCCACTTGGCTCTTGGTTAGTGTGGAGGTGGTACGACTCCTAGTGACTTCGACCTCCCCCTAGAGGCCCTTCCTACATGTTATTTCTCTTTCAAGGTTGTGCTCATCAGCAGAACTTTTTGCAACTCTTCCAGCTCTAGGTTAAATCTTTTTTCTCATTCTAATTGTCATGGATGACTCATTTTGGCACTAATGAAATTGTAATTTTCATGTCAATCTGAGCTTCCTCAATTTTTCTCCTGGGTTCATGAATATAATTAAGAATTATGTGTTTTGTATGTTTACTAAATTGCTAAAAGGGAAGATCCATAATCTCAAGGTTCTCTATCTGCAGTATTGGTCCATCCTGTCGACCAATAGTGCAATGCTATATCCTATGTAATACTATATTCCAGTAATGGAGAGACAACTTTTAAAAACAATGAAAACATCAAATTTAGGGTCTTTTTTTGGCCTTGGATAAGCATCTTCCTACATTTACTTTTGCCAAACTAAACCTACTACTATTTTGATGGTTTCACATGAGAGTGACCTAAGATGTTGCCATTGATGTTACCCCCAACCCAACCCTTAAGAATATTGCTAAAAAAGGCGGTAAGACAACCACACTTCAACCTTTCCATGGAAAGGATCTCCCCATTGTGAGTCTTGAATCAAACTTTAAACTGGAAGGCCTCAAGAAACTTTGCAATCTATTTTTTAAAAACATTATAATACTTAAAAATAACTACCTAGTATATATAACCTATTGAGTCTTTCACTAATAAAAAAACAAGTTACATCCATATGCACAATACCGAGGGTCCTAAGCTTTCATAACACTACATTTCAATGTATCTTTTTATATTGGTTCATTACTTGTATATTTCTTTGGTTAGAATCTGCAAGTGGATATGGTTCATAAATTATGTACACTCCATCTAATAAAATACAATTGTTCCTGAGCATAAGATGAAGATTGGTGCATTAAATTAAATTTGAGAGCCCCACTTGCAATTCCATTGAGCCTTCGGGCGATAAATAAAAGATGATTTGGAATAATTGGATCGTACTGTGTACAGCTGAGCATTTGCATTGATGTACGCAAACGCATTTAAGGAGAAAAATAAAAACTAAACAATACATTTAAAAGTGTTAAATGCAAAGTGAACTTTCAATATCACATATATTACAAAAGATTCAACGATGTGTATTGGATTGTATTGGATTTCAAATTGTCAGGGTAAAAAATCTAACAGAGTATTAAATGCTTTCTTTATAATTGGATGATTATTGTTCAGCTTTTTAAAATATATTTTTCAAATAACATTAATATAATACTGAAAAGTATATATCTCATAAATAGTATAATATTCAAGGGCCCATATTAAATGCTTTGTAATTGGATGTTTATTGCTTAACATCTAGAGATACATTTTACCAATAACATTTAATATAATAATAAAATGTAACATCTTGTTAGTAACAACATTTAATATAATAATAAAATATAACACCTTGTTAGTAACATTTAATATTAAATTTTATATCGTATGATTTAAATTTAAATAATATAAAACCTAATACATAATATAAAATATTTTTTTTGGTCTCTTTCTTTATATACATTTCAACGAATCAAATATGTAACTGAAAAATATATATTTATAAAAATATTAATCACACTATAATTTCAAATATATAAAAATATTAATCACATTATAATTTCAATATATATATATATATATATATATATATATATATATATATATATTAAATAACTAAGTAGAGAGGTTCATTGATCTCAAAGATTTATTCTATAACCCAGTGTGAAGGTGATGTGTAGGTATGTGTAGGTATATTTGTTTCAAAATAAATATAAAATATTCTCTAAATAGAAAAACAATGTAAAATATATATATATATATATATATATATATATATATATATATATAATTAATTGTGAATATGAATTTAATTAGAAGTAAAAAACAATATGAGTAAGATTTTTAATACTTGATATCAATTTCATATATATTTATATATAGAAAAAATGTTAAATAAAATATTTAATATTTTATAGAATGAAATATCCAATGTAAATTATGAATTAGAATTAACATATAGTTAAAAATATATTAATAATAAAAAAAACAATTTAATGTAGGTTGATAAAATGACCCAATGCAAATGTTATATAATCTTTATATTATTCAAAAATACAATTTAAACAATAAAAAATTACACATCATCTTTTGCACTCTAAAATAAATTTTAAAATAAAATACTTAATTCATATTAAAATTATATTAATATAAAACATATACCTAAAATAGTTCATACAAATTAAGTAATTACATCTCATCAACAATATTTAAAGTGATACTGAAAGGGACATATACCTACATAGAAAAACGTTGATCACACAATAACCCATCTACCACTACAATGGGAACAGTGTCTCGTTTCGAATAAATTTCCTTGGAATGGGCAAATTTTTGAAAGGTTGAAATTCCGAGATTTGTGACTGGACTCGTAATTTCGCCCATCTGGATTCTGGATTGATTAACAAACTTCATTATACCTCATGTTCGTCGTTTCCAGTCGAGTTTGCATTTTACAGAATATATTATCTTTATGTCGTAAGGCATTTTTATTTGAAAACAACTCCCCTAGGTGCTAGGGTGTCCATGTCTGAGCCATTGGATCAAATGTTAGATGATTGAAATGTTTTAGGCCATTAGATCCACAAGTAAATAGTTTTATATATATTTTTTATAATGTTAGTTTTAGTTTTTTTCTTTTAATAAGTTAGATTGAATGTAGGTTTTGGTGACTTTTAAGTTATAATGTTGGTATTAAAAATTTGTATTTTTATATGTAAATGTAAATATTTTTTTATGTGTTTTTTAATAGTATTTTTTTTTCTTTTTAATAAGTTAAATTGAATTTAGGTAATAAAATAAAATAACAATAAACTATAAAAACAACCCATGATATTGACCCATGGTATTCATGTGGAATATAGTTTATTTAAAGGGGGAAATTAAGATGGCCTAGATCAATCTTAACTCTCCAGTATTTGTTTGTTTTTTTTTAATAAGTTAAATTGAATTTAGGTAATAAAATAAAATAACAATAAACTATAAAAACAGCCCATGGTATTGACCCATGGTATTCATGTGGAATATAGTTTATTTAAAGGGGGAAATTAAGATGGAAAATATCTAAACTAACTATTTAATAAAATTATTTTTAATTGTTTATAAATTATAACCATTATTCTTTTAAAATTTTACTTAATAAAATGTATCTAAATTTTCATACATCTAAATATACATAGTTTTTCTTGTTTTATATTATTTTTGTTACAACTATTTTATTATTCCAAAAATACATGGTTTTTTTCGTTATATATTATTTATGTTACAACTGTTTTATTATTCATGGGTAGTATTTCTTAATATATAAAAAATGAAATTAATAATGATGAATGTTCATAATTCTCATTTCTTAATTAACACTAAATTTACCTCTAATTACTTAATTGTAATAGTTTGTAACTACATAACCGTTTGTAAATACATACATACTCTTTCAATTTTTTTTGTTAATGAATATCAAATTTCTTCTATTAAAAAAAAACTATATACATATCTTTAATTACCTAATTGTCGCTAAAAAACTTACATGTTTTTTACTTTATAATCATAAGCTAATTTCACAAGTTATTAGTTTGTAACCTAATCCAAAATCAAAGATAATGGCTAGGGATGTCACAAGTTATCATTCACATAGTGATTTATTGAAGTTCTAATTCAAAATAGATATTAAAGTTCTCAGTTGAAATGGATCATATTAGATGCATGGTGGCCAGAGACACTAAAAAATTCAAAATAGATATTAAAGTTATCAGTTGAAATGGATCATATTAGATGCATGGTGGCCAGAGACACTAAAAAATAGATATCTGTTATGACATCCATATTGTCTACAAACCATCCAAATTTCCCACATTATATGATGTCAAACTTACTCAACTTTTTATTTTGAAATTTTAAACAAAGTTTTTCTCTACATAATTTTATCTTTTATAATTTTTTTATTTTTCAATTCCAAACAAAACTTATAAAAGAAAAAACCCACTCAGTCCTTACTGTAGATTATAGTTTTACCAAATTGACACTATGTGATTAACAATAGAGTACGTTGAGACAACCCTAAAGAGTTTTTTGTACATGTTTTATCATAATTCCCTCCATCCAATATATATTGTAGAGTCTTTTGAAGAGAGAGTGTATTCTAGTTTATAACCTGATCCACAATCAAAGAAAATGGCTAGGGATTTTACAAGTTATTAGATTGTAACCAGATCCACAATCAAAGAAAATGGCTAGGGATGTCACAAGTTATCATTCACACAGTGATTTATTGAAGTTATTAGCTGAAATGGATCCTATTAGATGCATGGTGGCTAGAGACACTAAAAAATTCAAAATATTTATTGAATTTCTCATTTGAAATGGATCATATTAGATGCATGGTGGCTAGAGACACTAAAAAATTTAAAACAGATATCTATTATGACATCCATATTGTCTACAAAACATCCAAATTTCCCATCTTATACAACAATTTCTAACAATAACCGCTCAATTTACTCTCCAATTTTTTAAATCCCCACCCATGTTAGGGAGATCACAATGTAAAATCAAATGTTCCTATGGTCTATTTAAAGGGTTCATAAACAAAACAGACAATGAGAAAGTCAATATTGTGGTATAATAATTGATTTTTAAATCATTGTGACAAAAAAAAAAATCACATTTGCTCACGAAATATATCTAATGCTATAAAGATCTAGAGAGGTATTCACGGCTAGCTTGGAAAACCAGGCATGAAGATGCTTCTAATTTTCTATGAAGTAGTCTTCAAAAGTTCCTAGCTCTATTTTAATTGGATAAATGTATTGAAAACCAACTAATAGTATTTACTTCAGTTGTTTTATTTGGACATGTTGCAAGCTGATATTTATTGCTATACAAGTTATGCATCAAATTATTATGTAACAATTGTGCCAAGAAATTTTTAAATTATTTCTCTTTAGTATCAGTGTAGTATGTTTTCAATCAAGAAGAGGCTTCAGAGTTTAATAACTATATCTTAGATCTGAGCACGTGATTTTATTAAAATTTATGAAACAAAATCATTTTTAACAACTTTTATGTTTAAATATGTGATTTTGGAAGTGATGATGGCTTCTTTAGACACTTGATTAGTATTGTGGAAGAACTTTGGTTATATCATTAAGGACTGTGAGTAGTTCATCTAGCAGTTGCATTGCTTATAACATATTTTCATATCCTTTGTATAAGCTATTGTATATACAGTTCTAACACATTTCCCTAGGACGTTAGCTATATGGTGAGTAGTTGATGTAGAAATTGCATTACTTATAACAGATTTTTATATCCTTTGTATGAGCTATTTTATCTACAATTCTAACACATTTCCCCCAGGTGTTACCTATATGGTGCCTGAGTGATGATGGCTTCTTTAGACACTTGATTAGTATTGTGGAAGAACTTGGAGTATATCATTAAAGATTGTGAGTAATTCATGTAGCAGTTGCATTGCTATGAAATATTTTTATATCATTTGGATAAGTTGTTGTATATACAGTTATACTATGATATGGATATACATTCCCCCAAGCATTACCATATTGTGATTGTTGTCCAATTGTTGATATAGAGAAATATAATTAAATGATTGATGGTTTTGGAACATCAAAGTTACTATGATGACATTTTATCTTAGGATGACTCCTTAGTGTTGATATTCAATTTGCATGACGAAGATGCATAGATCGCTTCACAGGAAAACCCTTTTGCCTATTGATAGTATGTGGTAGTTGTATGAATGGACTAGTTATATTTTCCTCATTGTCATAAGATTCAACACAACTATTTTTTTTTTTTGATACGTATATATACAAGTTATACATATTTTGTAGTAAGAAATGTTCTTTAATAATAATAGTCACTGAAAGGGGAAATGATCTCAATACACCCCTCTAGATATACAATGTCTCATGGTATTCTTCTCATTTGGTGACACATGGAAATTCCAATACCAAAACTCTTTCACAATGTTTCTCCCATTATACGAAAGTCTATAAGGTTTCCTACATATATTAGCTCAACATGCAAGTTCATCATTCTCATGTTATTGAATCCTAATTTTTTAATGCCTCCATAAACTTTTGCTTAATGTTTTGTAGATTATTGTTTTCATTGACATCAACCAATATGATGTAGTTATTTTTCCAACAACACCTGTCAATAATTCCCTACTAGCACTTATGCCATATTGAGATTGATATTTTGCAATTTTTCCAGGGGTTGATGTCATATTTCTTGATACTAACTCATTTACCTTCACCTCTTTGGAATTTCTAATGCCCAATAATTGAACTATATTTCTTAGATATGGTGTCATGAGGAAATTTTTTATCTTTCATGTCAATTACCTTTTATAACTCTAGGAGGTTCTTAATATTGCCTTTTTTTTTAATAAATGAAACTCAATTATATACTTAAAAAGATGATTAGGTAAGAGAATTTTAGGATTATAATTTTTTTTTCGTCCAAGTTGACAATGTGAATGCTTATTTACCTAAAGTTGGTTCCCATGTTCAATACCTCCCCATGGGGTTTGAAGATAATAGGTAATGAAAATTGAATGACATATAAAACAAATAATTTATACGTCAAAAAATCAGTTCTATATATTATAGTAGTTATTGCTTGAGTAATATTTCAATTTGACATTCAATTCTTTATTAATAAAGTTGTTTTATTTAGTAGGGAGTACAATAATTTTGTAATCAAATAATAGGATAAACATATTCACAATATAATTTCTTTGAATGAATAAATGTGTGTAAAATATTTTAATAAGAAACTAGATTTGTAATTATAAAATATAAAACTATAACTTAAATTTGTGAAATTACTTTGTATTTTTTTCCTTGCGTATATAGAGAAAGACTGAACCAAGTTTGGAGTGAAGAAAATAAACCATAAGATGAATAACACTATCTCCTTCCAAAAATGTCTTTATATTAAAATGACATTCACTTTCTTGTATACCAAGACTATTGTTCTTCATACACAATTTCTGACAAGCATGCAATTTGTGCTCGGATATGTAGATGAACTTGGAGTAAACTCTATTTATGTTAATAAAAATTCTCTTTATTTACATCAATGCTAGATAGATTGTACTTGAATATATTTGAAATATCGTATTTGAGTTACATGCTCATTTCTTGCTTGTTTCAGAGGATTATTAATCACCAAAGGATTTTCACCCCAATTTCCTATTTCAATATCTATAACAAAATTTTTATATGTGTTAACAAATTATGTTGGTTTACATATATGTTTTCACTAACAATTTCCTATTTCAATATCTATAACTCTGGTTCATAACTCTTATAATCAATATCTTTGAAACCTTCACGACCTGCTTCCATGGAAGAAAAATTTGCCTTTCATTCCTTCATGATGGCTCCTTCTCTGCAACAACTTATTTAATTATGTTGGTTTACATATATATTTTCACCCACAATTTCCTATTTCAATATCTATAACAAAATTTTCTAGTTGATAACTCTCATAATCAATATCTTTGAAACCACGACCTGCTTCCATGTAAGCAAATTTTCTTTTCATTCCTTCATGATGGCTCCTTCTTCTTCTACGCTACTCTTTCCTATGCTATTGCCTTAGGACATTTCTTTTGCAACATATGGTGCAATTGCTAGTTAATTTTAAATTAACAGTCGAATCTGCATTTCATCGAATAAACTATTTTTAATTTTTAATTAAATTTGATTATAGATTCTATAAATATTTAGAAATCTGATACCTAAGAACTAACTATTATCCATCATATTTTAAAATCAAAAAATCCATTATTTTTAATTTTTAATTAAATTTGATTTAATTTTATTAAAGATTCTATAAATATTTAGAAATTTGATACCTAAGAACTAACTATTATCCATCATATTTTAAAATCAAAAAATCCATTCTAAAATCGATAAAAATATCTAAAAATCCATTCTAAAATCGATAAAAATGACATTAATTATGAAACCATATTCTTTATAGCTTTTGGTTTTAAGATATTTGGTAAAAATGAAATTTGAAACAGCTTTGGGTTCTAAATTAAGATATTTGATAAAAATGAAATTTGTTTTCAATAATACAGATAATAGTGGTGAATACGAGTTCTCTTTACCTTTTTAATAAATAATTAATTAAGTAAATTAAAATTTAATATATATATATATATATATATATATATATATATATATATATATATATATATATATATAATTAAGTAAAAAGTAATTTTTATAAATATAAATGGAGAAGAAAATTTAAATATCTTGATATTTAGGTGAATAGTGATAATGGTTGTGATTTAATGATAATTCTTGCCTTCTTTTCTTAATTCCACATGTCTCCTCTTCTTTTTCTTTGTCTCCTTTATTTTCATTAATCATTTTTTTTTTTTTTCAAAATTAATAGCATATTTTTATTGTTTTGCTTATTTTTAGATTCTCATTAAAATTAAAAATTTTCATTTATATTTATAAGGTTATTAAACTTATATTCTAGTTCTTTGTATACTTTTTAACTCGTGTAATATTATTAATTTTATTTAATTTCTTTAATTTAATATAATTAATGGAGATTTATATAATTAAAATAAAATAAAAACTAAATTTATAATTAAATATTAGCTTATTATTTGATAATTTGTTATTAACACCAAACTCCTAATCCTGAACCCTCTAATTTTATTATTTATTTAATTTTTATAATATTTTAAATTAATTAATTTAAAAAATATAATTAAAATAAATAAATTTCTAACCACTATTTTATAACTAAATAATATTTTCATAACTAATTCCTAACAATTAATTTATAATATTATTTTAATTAACTTAATAACTAATTTACTAATGGCTAATTCCCCACTTATTCTTTAGGATCAATTGATTTTTTCACCTTTTTCTCTAGGATGGACCACATTAATTGGTTCATGATGCATTCTTACTATTTATTCTTTAGGATCGATTGTTTTTTTCACAGTTTTCCTGATAATGAACCACATTAGTTGGTTCTAAACTTCAACCTAGTGATGTGATTAATCCCAAAAACGTTATTATTTACAATATGGATCACAAAATCTAACATGTAACATTAAATAGTATTTACAAGAAACCAACAGTGTGCTCTCTAATACCATATAATAGCATATAGTCTTAGTGTCATGCTTGAGTCAAATACTATATTCATTTACATTTTAACCTAATGCTCAAGAAAATGATAATTCTCCATATTTATGTTAACTTCTTGCATTTTCTTTATGTTTTCTTTAATTTGGCGAAGGGAGTTTTTAAATATGGTTTATGTTATGTGAATGGAGATAATATTACATAGTATAACTTAATAAGTGATTAATAGTATAACATAGATTATTAAATTAATTATATATATATATATATATATATATATATATAGATTTGGATTAATGATTAACAGTATAATTAGATCACTTTTGTTTCTCAATTGATTATACTGTTTCATTTTATATCAATTTTTATTAGAAATGGCTTTTCTAACTGCCATAAAGGACCATTCTCTTCTTCTCCATGCTTCAATAGCTATTACTAGGATTTGTTCCCTTCTTCTTCAAGTTTCCATAGTCATTACAAGGATCCATTCTCTTCTTTTTTAAGTTTCCATATCCCTTACAAAGATCCTCTCTTATCTACAACCAAAAAAATATTATTAAGTGTCACACATGGAACCTCATAAAAGCAATAAAGTGGAGATATCTCTCACACAAATTTCCAAGGTCGTTTATTCTAATGACAACGCCATTTCCAAGCAATAGATTCAACTTATCTAGTAACATAATCAAGTTATCATTGTGTTAATAAAGGAGATATTAAATATGCAAATTAACAATTCCAAATAATGCCTCCATCTACCTTACATTCATTAACCACTAATTTTTTGAAATGTTCTAAAGATCGATACAACATCAAGGTTGTATCCTCGGCTAGTGTTAGTTTAATTCACAACTTACATCTCACTAACTCATATGATCACATATTCCTTGAACTCACTCACCAAATGACACAAACATATGATATCAAGAATAATCATATAAACTAGTTCACTTCGTCCTTTATGTAGAGTAAGATGAATAATATGGGTATAAATACCAATTATGGTAACATCACTTTATGTTCAATAATGATGCAATTATCACTACTATAGGTCCTATACATCTAAAATAAGATATAAATGTGCTTACAAATTCTTAGTCTTTGAAGCTCTCTATAAATCAAGCTTATAATTTTAAATTAATATAATAAGAATTTCTTCCAAAAAAAATTTTATAAAATAAAATTAAAATAAAATATTTTGATTTTGAAATGACTTATGGTTTTTGGGAAGTGGCATTGAAAAGTTATGGTATTAGCCCATGGTATTGTAACAAAACATATTTACTAGTTAATAATATCTATGGTAAAATGCAGGTAAATATAAATGGTTAAGAATTTTGTTATATTAGAAGTATTAAGTTTTAATTTAAAAAATATTATAAAATTTAATTAAAATAAAATATTTATAACATATTTAGATTTTGAAACGAGTTTGATTTTGGAAGTATTAAGTTTTAATTTAAAAAATGTTATAAAATTTAATTAAAATAAAATATTTATAACATATTTCAATTTTGAAATGAGTTATGATTTTTGGGCATGTGGTATTGGTAAGACATGGTATTGGCTCATGGTATTGTAAAAAAACCACACTTAGTAAATATATATATATATATATATTTTTTTACATTTTTTATTTTTAATATACTTTTATATTTGACAATTCAATTTAAAACCACATAAAAATTAAAATTTATTTTTAAATTTTATAAATATTTAGTTTAATATTTAAACTTCATAAAATTTGTTTAGAAAATCTAAAACTAATTGAAATATTCAATTTTCTTTAGAAAATTCAAAACTAATTGAAACTCAATTCCTTTTGACGAAAATAAAAAAACAATAAATAATATAATTGACAACTATCATAAATGATATATGAACTAAAAAGATAAATGATACATGAACTAAAAAGATAATAGAAAATTTTTATTCTATATCTGTATATATGAAAAATTAATAATATTAAACATCAAAATTGATGCATAGATTTTTATTTTTTTTTGTTGATGAGAAAAAAGATATAGATATATAAATGTTCCAAGAAAGAATTTTTAGTTATTAAATCCATTCAAATTATATGTAATAATAGTTTTTTTTTTTTTTTATCTATTATATTGTTTTATTCCATATCAATTTATTACTAATATTATTAATTCTATATCAATTTATTATGAATACTATTAATATTATAGTATTTTAAAAATAAAATTAATTTGCATATCAATTATATCTAATATATAATAATATATTTTTATTTTTATCTATTATATTATTTTATTCTATATCAATTTATCACTAATATCATTAATGTTATATTATTTTAAAAATAAAATTAACTTGCATATCAATTTAATTTAATCAATTATAATTAACATAAAAATTTAATTCAAATTTTATAGGGAAAAGTTCTCTATAAAAATAATCAATTCTAGTATAAACTTAATAACATCTTTTTATTAAACAAATAATTTTTTATTCGACATTAAAACTAATTCCAAACTTAAACACCAGATTAAACCCTTCTCACCGCCTAAACCAACTCTTTAAAAAGAGAAAATTCTTATTCTCAAATTAACTTTATAAGTAGTTAGTAATAATTAGTTAAAGGGATATTTGTTGTGATAAC
The DNA here is from genome assembly GCA_034641835.2 of Pinus albicaulis. Classification (NCBI taxonomy): domain Eukaryota; kingdom Viridiplantae; phylum Streptophyta; class Pinopsida; order Pinales; family Pinaceae; genus Pinus; species Pinus albicaulis. Next base: position 671,667,579 of record CM076581.1, read on the forward strand.
ATGGTTTCCGCACTAAAGTAAAATGTGGAAATTTTGTATGGTTCTATTCCACGCCAAAAAACTAGTACCCACTTACGCTAAAGTCCCATGCGTATGGATTTTTGTCCGTTTTCATTAAATGACAATGTTGTTGAAAGTACATACACATAATTTGTCTATATGACAATGTTGTGGAAAGTACATGCACATAAAAACTTGTGTTTCTTACTGTTCTGGTTGTGAGTGAGAACAATTTATGTACTAGCAAGTCTTGTGGTTGAGTGATGGCGAGCTTTATTTCAGCTTCCATAGGCCCATTAATGCGGCCAGGCAGCTGATGTCCGCCGTCGGATTAAAGCCGTAGATCATCGTGCGGCGGGCATCAGCTGCCTGGCCGCATTAATGGGCCTATGGTAGCTGAAATAAGGCTCGCCATTGAGTGATTGGCTTTACACGTTGCAGTTGAAGTTTTGTCACCGAAGAGTAATTTTATCCCTGCAAACCTGTTATTTATGTGAATATAATCACATAAATAGAAAATTATTTTTTTATTATTGAGTAAGGATATATATATATATATATATATATATATATAAGAATTTATTAAAAATAAATTTATTAATAATTTTAAGAAATATATATATATATGGAATATTATACATATTGAAATTGATTTTTAATTTTAAAGTGTAATTTAAAATTAGTTTTAATTAATTAAGAGTTTGTTTTTCTTTGATGGAAAGCAACCATTTAAAGAATCATAATATTTTTTTTTTATAAGAGTGGAAGTTCATCTTTTACAAAACATCAATATGATATTTCAAGTAGTTAAATTTATTGCATCCACAATGATGTTGTGCCATGTAAGAATATTGAGTTTGTATAAATAAAGATCAATATTGTAAAAAAATTTCTACATTGTAAAAATAAAAACATATTTTTATATTCATCAAATAGATTAAATATTAATTTACTTATCAAGTGTGGAGAGCTATAGAATTTCTCGAGTTGCATATATTTTTTTCAGTGCAAAATTTAATTAAAGGTTTACACCTTGGAGATTTAATCTCTCTATCCTTAATGTTGAGATTGCAACAAGATGATGAGCTTAGTGAAAAGAAGTCGTCTTCACTAAGTGGGCCCGCAAGCTATTTTTGGTGCAAAGTCTATTTTTAGACATATGGATCATGTTCTATGAGTTGCAGGATGCTATTTGTGGATGGTTGGTCAAGTCAGAAAAATAGATGGACTTCTATTTTTAGACATACTAGGCGGAATCTATTTTTAGATTTCCAGTCTAAAAATAGATATGTCGAATATTATTAGCTCTTAATAATATTTGGACTCTAAACATTATCTTATTCTCTTGGAGCACTTCAGTTAAGTGCACAGATGTGACACAGGAGCTGACAAAAGGAATTACACTATTCCCGAGGGTTAAGTGGAGCTATTGCATGGAGACTTCATTTATAACTCATGTGACAGATTTTGGAGTTATTGAGGTAGTAGGTGGAGTTGTGTTCAGTTTAACTCAGTTAAACACAATTGAGCTAGTTGTATCTAGTCTAACTGATTGATACACTAGTTAGAGTGGTGTGAATTAATTATTAATTAATTCACTAAATATTAACTCATTAATCAACTAAAGAATACATCAGTTAACTACAGTGCATGGACAGTTTCAGTGGAGACCAGTGGAGAGGTAGGTGAAAGAGCAGGTTAACTATCAGCTGTGACTATACAGTTGCTATTTGCAACACACAGATAGGTGGAGAAGCCCATGAGGATTGCACAGTACAAGCCAGGTGGTTTATCTATTTAATGAATCCATCCCATAGCATTGATAACACAATAGAGGCTGGCTATCAAGTGGCAAAAGATTGGAGCATGTGTTTTGCTAGATCTAGCTTGATAGTGTGTAGCAATTGAGGGTGTACATGAGAGCTTGTGAGGAGCTTTGTACTATGATTGTTACATGATATCCATGAAATATAATATACGTATAGTTGGGGTTTTTAAACTTTAAGCTTTCCCATTAAATATCGTGTTCATATGTGTGATTGCTATGGTTTTAATGTATGCATGCAATTGATTTTATTTCCGCATGTAATGATCAATGGTAGAAGAGATTCTCAGACAGAATGAAGTTAAAATAGTGTGTGATCGTGGAGAATCTCTGTGAATAATATATCGCTTATTCAAATTTCTACATGGTATCGAGCCATATCGTATCATTGGAGCAAGCTTTATACATTGAAGCGTTTGAGTTTTGAGTCAGGAATTCCGAATTTGCGGTGTTTTCTGGTGTCGAAGTTGAGATGTCTTTCAACGGACAGATTGGAGTATGCCCTTGAGGGCAGCTCGAATTATATTGCATGGAAGGACAGGATGGAGGCAGTGTTGGATGACAATGGGTTGAAGGAGTTCATAGATGCAGAAATTCCAAAGCCTACTTCTAGTGATGCTGTCGTACTTGACGCATGGCAAAAGAAAATAGCAAAGTGTCGAAGGATTCTGTTGGAAGGTGTGAAGGATCACATAGTATCCAGCCTTCATGGTAAGGCTTCTCCATTCTTGATGTGGAAAGCCTTGACAGATTTATTCCAAAGCAAGAGCGACTAGAGGAAGTTGGTGCTCAAGGATAAACTCAGAAACATAAAGATGGAGAAAGGTGACAGTATGCCCAAGTACCTCACAAAGTTCACCCAATGCAGGGATGAGCTGGGAAGTGTGGGGGTTACTGTTGATGATGAGGACTTGGTGATCTTGGCTCTCCTTGGGCTTTCGAAGAGTTGGCATTCCTATCAGAACTCTGTCAATGGTCAGGAGAAATTGCCAGGATGGGAGCGACTTTGGTCGGATCTTGTGCAAGAGGAGATAAGGTGAAGTACCAGGGACGGATCTTCATCAAATAACTATGATGAAGAGAATTGCGCTTTGGCTACCAAAGCAAAGAAGGGGAAGAGCAAGAAAGCTTCTCATTCCAGTGCGAAAGGCAAGAAGCAGGACATGTCCAAGGTGAAGTGCTTTCACTGTCACCAACACGGACATTATGCCACAAATTGTCCGCGGAAGAAGAAAAATAAGCAGGCTGCTGGATCTGCAGCTGGAGAGGCCTTAGCCTCGCAGTTTGAGCTAGATTTTTCACTGATCGCATGCTTGGTTTCAAGTGTGATGGGTTCAGTGTGGTTTCTGGACAGTGGTGCGTATTTTCACATGACAGGAGATCGAGATTTGTTTACTGATCTGGATGAGAAAGATCTTGGAGTGCACATCGAGATGGGCGATGATGGTAGATACAGTGCGACCGGTATCGGTACCATTTCCTTTGAGAGGGAGTCTGGTAAACCCTTCGTATTGAGGGAAGTGATGCATGTTCCAGGATTGAAGAAGAATCTTATCTCTGTGGCGATGTTAGAAGACAAGGGATATGATGTTGTCTTTAGCGAGGGAAAGGCTTTCCTGTGCAGTAAGGCAACTGGTGAGACCCGGAGGATAGGGGTTCGAGTTAAGAACCTTTATTACCGTGTGTAGATGGTTGCGCAAAGAATGGCGGTGCAAGGCGTGGCAGAGTGCTGAGCGGATGATGGCGAGTTGTGGCACCTGGGGGCCACCTTCACCATGGAGCTTTGAAGATACTGCAGCAGATTTCTATTGGGCTTCCCAAGGTTACTCTTGTGTAGTCAAATCAGTGCAAGGGATGTACCTTGGGAAAATTTGTGAAAGCCACCTTTCACAAGAAGGATAATCGCGCCACGACGATCCTTGAGAGAATTCACACAAACGTGTGTGGACCTTTCTCAGCAGCTTTGATAGCAAAGCATAGGTATTATGTGATATTTGTTGATAATTTTTCTCGTAAGTGTTGGATCTTCTTCATGCAAAAGAAGAGCGAGACATACTCAAAGTTCTGTGAGTTCAAGGCACTAGTTGAGAAATAATCGGGGAAGCAGGTGAAGGCTCTTAGGAGCGACAATGGTGGTGAATTCATCTCTGGGGAATTCAAGAACTTTTGCAGCGCAGAAGGATTTCAAAGAGAGCTCATAGCACCTCATAACCCACAGCAGAACGGGGTTGCTGAGCAGAAGAATAAAATGATCGTGGGTGCTGCACGGGCGATGTTGCATGATCAGGGCCTACCCATTCACTTGTGGGCGGAGGCATGCAATACTGCGGTATATGTGCAGAACCGTTGTCCTCACAGGATACTTGGCATGAGTACACACGAGGAGGCATTTTCTGGTAAGAGGCCTGATATTTCCCATTTGAGGATTTTTGGTTCACCTGTTTATATTCATGTGACGAAGGATGCCAGGAAGAAGCTGGAACCGACCGCGGAGGTTGGGATATTTGTGGGGTACACTGATACGCCCCACAACTATCATGTGTATTTGCCAGACAGTCGCAAGACTGTTGTGCGACGGGATATCAAATTTCATGAGGAGAAAGCCATGAAGTTTTCACTTGAGAGGGAGCCACACTTGCATGCAGATGAGGAGCTATTAGTTCCTAAGGATGAGCCTCAGGATGTGGATCAGCCACAAGAGGAGGTTCATGGAGTGGAAGAGACCACTCATGCGCGCTGAACCATCGTATGGCGGGAAGCGCACTACAAAAGCCGAGCGATCGTCTGTCGGTGCGTAGAAGGTTGTAGGAGCACCTACATCATTGGGCAGCGTACGTAGACAACAATTCGACCGTAGCATCGATATGGCTCTTGTGAGCAAGTGTATCATGACAGAGCCATCCTCTTTCGAGGAAGCTGTGGAGGACCCCGCATGGGTAGATTCCATGGTGGAAGAGTATGATTCGATTGTCAGAAAGTGTGCATGGGAGATTGTCCTGAGGCCGGAAGGGAAATTAGTGGTGGGTTCGAGATGGATCTATAAAGTGAAGCAGGTAGTTGACGGGAGTGTGGAGAATTATAAGGTAATATTTTTTGCCCGAGGCTTTTCACAGATAAAGGGGATTGATTATGAGGAGACCTTTGCACCTGTCACAAGGTATTCTTCAATACAGATGATCCTAGCTCTCTCAGTGCAGATGGGGTGGCACATTCATCAGATGCATGTGAAGACTGCGTTCCTCAATGGATTCATTGAGGAGGAGGTGTACATAGAGCAGCCCGAAGGTTTCGAGATCTTCAGCAGCGAGTCACATGTGTGCAGGCTCAAGAGAGTGCTGTATGGGTTGAAACAAGCACCTCGTGCTTGGTACACACGAATAGATAGTTATTTCACCGTACTTGGATTCTCCAAGAGTGAGGCGGATCCGAACCTATACCATATTGTGGTGGAGGGTAAGTTGTTGATCATTGTACTTTATGTAGATGATTTTATTCTGACAGGTGATGAGCTGTTTATACTTTCATGCAAGGAGGATCTTGCTAGAGAGTTCAAGATGAAGGACTTGGGCCTCCTTCATTATTTCCTGGGATTGGAAATTTGGCAGCGCAGTGATGGACTATTTGTTTCTCAAGGTAAGTATGCTCGGGAGATACTGGAGAAGTCTAACATGCATGGTCGCAAGCTCACATACTCCTTCCTGCTGGATGGAGGAAGGAGGATGGCTTCGTCGAGGTAGTGGATACCACCGTTTATCGACAGTCAGGGGTCGCTGTATTTATCAATACACGACCCGATACAGGCAGCGCAACTGCCTTCGCTGTGTTATGCGGTTAAGCCTACTTAAGCTCTTTCGGGAAGGCGGGAAGTGTATTGAGATATCCCATAGGCACACGGATATGGATTGTGGCATGCATGGGCCGAGATGAGGTGGTGAAATCTATGTATTTCATGGATGTGATTGAGTAGGCAACCCAACAGATAGAAAGAGCACATCGGGAGGGATTTTCAAGACGGCCGACAAGAAGCTCGGTACAAAGAGGTGCCAGTAGATCCGTGGTGACTCTTGGCCCAAGAGAGGCCGAGTATAGTGCGCAGTTTCACGTATGTGAGGCTATATGGATGAGGAATATCCGCGTTGGATTGTTCGGGTTGCACTTGGAGCCTACTGTGATTTATTGTGATAACCAGAGTTGCATTAAACTCTCGGCTAATCCAGTATTTCATGATAGATCAAAACACATCGACATCAGGTACCATCATATCAGAGATTGTGTTCAGCGGAGAATCATGTTACTTTCATATGTTCCCACGGAGGATCAGGATGCTGACATCTTGACGAAGGCGCTCACTCAGAGTACCCAATACCATAGAGTGTAGTGATAGTTGCGTATAATCCGTTATCTTGTTGAGAGGGGAGAGGTGTTGAGATTGTGAATAAGATGATGAGCTTAGTGAAAAGAAGTCGCTCACTAAGTGGCCCTGAAGTTTATTTTGGCGCAAAGTCTATTTTTTAGACATATGGATCATGTTCTATGAGTTACAGGATGCTATTTGTGGATGGTTGGTTTAAGTCGGAAAAACATTGACTCTCCTATTTTTAGATTGCCAGTCTAAAAATAGATATGTCGAATATTATTAGCTCTTAATAATATTTGGACTATAAACATTATCTTATTCTCTTGGAGCACTTCAGTTAAGTGCACAGATGTGACATAGGAGCTGACAGAAGGAATTACACTATTCCTGAGGGTTAAGTGGAGCTATTGCATGGATACTTCAGTTAGAACTCATGTGACAGAGTTTGGTGGAGTTGATTGAGGAAGTTAGTGGAGTTGTATTCAGTTTAACTAATCTAAACATAGTTGAGCTATTTGTATCCAGTTTAACTAATTCATACAATTAGTGAGAGTGGTGTGAATTAATTATTAATTAATTCACTAATTATAAACTCATTAATCAACTAAAGAATGCATCAGTTAACTTCAGTGCATGGACAGTTTCAGTGGAGACCAGTGCAGAAATAGGTGAAAGAGCAGGTTAACTATCAGTTGTGACTATACAGTTGTTATTTGCAACACATAGTGATTAGAGAAGCCCATGAGGATTGCGCAGTACAAGCCAGGTGGTTTATGTTATTTAATGAGCCATCCCATAGCATTGATTATGCAATAGAGGCTGGCTATCAAGTGGCAAAAGATTGGAGCATGTGTTTTGCTAGATCTAGCTTGATAGTGTGTAGAAATTGAGGGTGTGCATGAGAGCTTGTGAGGAGCTTTTGTACTATGATTGTTACATGATATCCATGACATATAATATACAGATAGTTGGGGTTTTCATCTTTAAGCTTTCCCATTAAATACTGTGTTCATATGTGTGATTGTTTGTGGTTTTAATGTATGCACGCAATTGATTTTATTTCCACATGTAATGATCAATGGTAGAAGATATTCTATATCGTGCATGAAGTTAAAATAGTGCGTGATCAAGAGAATCTCGGTGAATAATATATCAGTTATTCAAATTTCTACACTTAATAAATCCAAAAGTAAGATGGATCTAGATTGGTTATAATATCTACATATTTTGACTATTATATATTATATATATTTTTTCTCTTATGGTTATAAAATTAAAGAAGAAATCCCCTAGTACTAAGTACCTTCACATCTTTGTTTCCATCTTATCATTTTTAAATTTTTAATAGTTTTTTTTTTTTTTTGTAAATTCGGTGGGTCCATTCCATTTTCTATTTATATTTTTAAAGGTAGCCTACAAAATATAAAAGTTAACAGTTAAAGCTTGGCCTCAACCTGCTCGCAGGAAACCAGGTCTGTTGGCCATCTAAAAGCATGATAAAATTTTTAATAGTTTTATTAATATATATTAAAAAACAATATTATAAAGTCTTATTTTCGTTAATAATTAAGTAAGTAATTTTGCAAATCAACAATGAAATTTGACCCAAGTTGTGAATGATGACGATCTGCTTTGGTTTTGAAATTCTTTCATATATATATATATATATATATATATCTTGTGACTTTTACCTTTATATCTTATTATTGTATTTTATTTTTCTCTCATGATTATAAAATTAAAGAAAATGTCTTTTAATACTAAGTCTCTATGACATTTCTTTTATTACGCCGTAAGGCGTTATTTTTTTAAAACAACTTTCCTACCTGTCACTCTATCCATGTTTAGGCCATTGGATGAAATGTTAGACGATTGAAATGTATTAGACCATTAGATTCAATGCCTCCTTCAACCTAACTAACTAACTCTCTATATAATATATCCCTACTATCCCCTCATAGATTTCAATATTCTTGGGTCTGTTCTCTTTGTTTCCAAAACCGCCAATACATTTGCTGAAATCTACAATTTGTTTTTGTCAAGCCCTGCAATTGGAGCAGTTCACTTCGTTCATGGCTCCCACGGTGTCAATGAAGTTTGTGTTCTATTTCCATCCAAAGAAACCCAGATCATTTGCCACGAGCTCGGTCTTGTACTCCATTACAGCAGAAGCATGGCTTTAACTGCTTATTCCCTCCATATTTTGCAGAAAGGGGTTTCTCATCGCACACCTGAGGAACGGCCCAAGGCTGAAGAGGAAAGCACTGAATTTTTTGTTGAACGGAGATCGTGAGGCTTCGGGAAAAAGAATCTCCAAGTTCCATGGAAATAAATGTTGCCGTTTTATAGAGTTTACATTATTACTTTTAGATGAGCGGCTTAAGATTTCATCTCTGCTAGGATCCTTATTATCGTTCGAGTTATGGTAAATCGTATGCTAATTTTCCTTTTGTCCATTTTATTTTACATTGATGGCTTTAAATTAGCTTTTGGAATTTTAGAATTTCCATTTCTAGTGATTATAATGCATTCCCAAATTAGTTTTTGGATGATTCACCATTTGGCCTTTTTTATCCCTTATGGAAGGTGATCTCAGTATAACTAATTTTACTTTGTAATTTTTTTTAAGTTCTTCCTGTGATTAAGAACTGAAATGAGGTGAGAGAAAATGTTAAAAAAAATTCACCCCGTACTTGTACTCATACTGTACCTAAATCAATTGAGCAATATTAAAATTGGAGAAATATTAAAACCCAAATCAATTGAGTAATATAAAAGCAGAGTAAACTTTTGAAAAATTCTTTTTACATGCAGAATAAGGAACCATCTTATTCATTTCAAGAAAATCAAAGCAGATTTCATGACTTTGCTCTTAAAGAATTCTCAATAGGTATCTTCCCCAGCCTTTTTGAATCCGCCCATGAAGAAATTGCAGAGTTCATGACTTTGCTCTTAAAAAATTCTCAATACGTATCTTCCCCAGCCCTTTTGAATCCGCCCATGAATGAAATTGCAGATTTCATGACTTTGCTTTTAAAAAAAATCTCAATACGTATCTTCCCCAGCGCTTTTGAATCCGCCCACTAATGAAATTGCAGATCCCCTGTTAATAACATGTTTAGTAATGTAGTCACAAGTGGATTTTGTCTCTCACTAATCCCTATTTAATTTTTAATAGTTCATTTCTTATTGTGCAGAGCACCTGCATTTAGTTTTCTAATTATGCATTTGGTTTTCATGAATTTCTGATGTCATTGGTTTCACTTTTCAAGAAATAAAAGATTAAAATCGAAATGGAATTATTCAATTTTCTCATAAAAGTAAATTCAGTTTTAATATTATTCAATTTTCTCATAAAAGCAATAATGTTCAAATCATGTGATATTGGTCTTGTGATATTGGTGAAGTAAAGTTATTGTTAAAATATTATAATATTGGTGAGAATATACTTATTTATATAATTTGTTTTTTTGGTCGTCCATATATAATTAAATCTTATTTTAATTTATGTTATTAAATAACAAATAATTAAAATTTTAAATATAAATAACTAAGAGTTGAGGAATAGAATGGAATTATTCAGTTTTAATATTATTCAATTTGTTATACAAGTACTTTTTATAGATATATGTTAAATAATATGTATACAACCATATGTTGTAGATATTAGTGTTATATTTGCAAACCTATTGGCTGAGATGTCCTAGTTCATAAAGGTAATAATGTGATTATGTAATATTGGTGAAGTAAAGTTATTGTAAAAGGGATATACTTATTTATTTACATTTTTTTGAGTGCTTGATACATAATTAAATATTATTTTATTTTATGTTATTTAAATAACAAATAATTAAAATTTTAAATATAAATAACTAAGAGTTGGGAAATAGAATGGAATTATTTAATTTTAATATTATTCATTTTTGTTATACAAGAACATTTTATAGATATATGTTAAATAATATTTATATAACCATACATTGTAAATATTAGTGTTATATATGCAAACCCATTGGATGAGAAACCCTGATTGTAGATTTTAATTTTTTTTTATAATTGTAATGGCATATCAAAAAGTTGAACCCGTGGAAACAACGAAAGATCCCCTTGAAGAAGTCGAAAATTTTGTTCCTGTGAAGATCTTGAGCTTGGGCGAGTTTAAGAAAGATTTCGATTTGATGGATGGAATTTATAGTGTTGCTGAAAGGTGAAATTCGGTAAAGTCCAGTTGTTTTATTCATTGATGTGGAAAGTCGATTTAGGATAGGCTTTTTTATAATAAAAATAACTTTTATGTATCCAACATTTACCATCTGTACAGAGGAACGGTGAAGCATGCTCCATGGCATTTTGTTATTTATTATTTTATTTTTTTGTAGTTTAGACTAAATCCTATATCCACAGTTTAGAACCGGTGACCTTGCAGACAGAGTGCCTTAACAATGCACCTAGCGCCTTGCAAAAGGAGTGCCTTAACAATACACAAAGTGTACCTCAGCACCTATTACTCTACACTACATAAGAAAACTTTTGTTAATTTTAAATGTTTATATTAATATTAATATTTGGTTAAGTATTCATAAGTTCAATTATAATGGTCATAAATTCAATTATATTCGGAGATCACGTCAAGTTTATAAACACCTTTTTTTAGAAGAGATTTCATCTTTTTTTATTTAAGAATGATGCTATGAGGATGACGCTCAATCTGGGCATTTGCAACATCACTAAGAGGATAGGAGATGCATGCAAGGTCATAATTCTATCACCAACCCTTCATAGTGTTTTGATTAGTAGGGAGATTATTTTGTTTATCTCATTAATGCATTAATTATTTCTATTTCTAGTTTATCTCGATGGTTATTATATATTATATATATGGTGGCTTTTATAATTTTAGGTGCTAGGTTTATGGACATGACTAAGGTCCAAATTATTGTTATGTTTTTTTGAAACAAATTATAGCCATGATAGGGTAGGAAAAACCAGACTTATCTATTTTATTTGAAAAAAAATATATTTATATGAAATATTTTTGTAAAATATATATATGATATACTGTATGAGTTATTATTGTTTTTTTTTAATGTTTATATTATATTTAATTATATGGAATTCATTTATCTTCCATATATTTATGTTTTAATATATTTAATATTATGGATAACTGTGTTTATTTTGGAATCCTGAAATGGGTTTTTATTCACAACTCTGAAGTGACCGAGCATACAAAATTTCTACTATAGATTTGTAAATTTTAAAAACAAAGACTTAATTATCATTATTCAAACATGTTATCTTTATTTCTTCCATGTCCATCTTGATGGTTGTTCAGCATATGGATTTTCATATTTTAAAGACAAAGAAGTAATTATCATTTATCATTATTCAAATATGTTATCTTCATTTCTTCCATGTCCATCTTGATGGTTGTTTAGCATATGGATAATTCTTGTATTTTGTTAGAGCATTGTGAACAAAATTGTTATAATCCTTTGTATACACATCTTTCAAATTATATAGAATTTTCTTTGTATTGATTAAAGTTTTCTATACCTCGATGAAGTGATATAGAATAAATATGAAGGAATTGTACCAATAGTACCTTTGATTTTATTGTAGCACAATCCTTACCTTTGGTTGATATTTTATTTTTTTCAACAATTTAAAAAAAATATTAATTAGTGTTATATGCTTACGGCGTTTCCTTTGCAACATCTGGTGCAATTGCTAGTTTTATTAATTTTTAATGTTATTTTATTTTTTAAAATACAATTATTAGATATTGTACAATAATATAGTAAAAATAACATAATGTGATAAAGAGTTTATATCCTAAATTTTAATGATTCTATTAATATATATAAAACTCTTTGAAAACATTAATGACCTAAACAAAACTATATATATATATATATATATATATATATATATATATATATATATAAAGAATTGAAAAACCAAACTAATCATTGTCATGAGGGGTTATATATATATATATATATATATATAAAAAGAAAGAATTGAAAAACCAAACTAATCATTGTCATAGGGGGTTAAATTTGATACCTATTTACCCGTTTTTCCACTTTTTACCAATAAAATAAAATACAGTTTATTCTAAAACAAACAAGTCAAGCTTAACTTTCAAATAATTTTAAAAAGTGTCAAAGGGTATATAAAAATATCAGAAGTTTCAAATGATATATATATATTACTGGGAAATGTGGACCCTATTTCAGTTTCTTAGTTGGAATTTCTTACTGTAAACAACGCCAAATGCAGTGTATTTTGGTATGTTCGAGATAACTTGTGACTTAATAGAGTGAATTAGTCAAATTACAACAAAATAAAATGAAAATTAAGATTAAAACTAAATGAACTAAAATTATAAATTAAAATAAGATTAAAGTAAAATAGTCAATTTACCATAGATAGTTTTTGTACTCTACATTTTGAACATAATATTTTAAAATGTAATATTTGTATTTTAAAAAATAATTCAATATTCTTTAATATAATAATTTTTATTGTTTTAATAAAATTATTTATTTTTGAACTGAGAGAAAATAAAATGAAATTAAAAATAGCTCTATGTGAAAACATTTTTATTTGGTCCATGTAAAATTAAATTAATAAAAAAATAACTTCATGGTATGACAACCCATAGTATTCATGTGGAATATAGCATATTTAAAGGGGGGAATTAAAACATCTTATATCCATCTTAACTCTGAAGCTAGAGATCAAATACCCTTTCACTCTAAAGAGGTTTGCATCTCAAGAGATTTGATCCCTCTAGAGTCTCGGCCATTGATAGCTCCAGATTTAAGATGGATCTAGGATGAATCTAGGTTGGTTGTAATGTAATTTAATGTGTTGTTTATCCCTAAAAATAAAAATCACACTATGTGAAAACATTTTTAATTGACCAAAATAAAATAAAAGTAATAAAAAAATAACATTAAAATAAATTAATTTCATGGTATTCACCCATGGTATTGATACATGGTATAAGAACCCATAGTATTCATGTGGAACTTTTGTAGCTACTACAACAACACCCAAATTTTGGGTATATTCAAACTTTCGGGTCCCCCCTTCTACTCGCTTAGCCATTAGGGTTTTAACCCGGCCTGTAGTCAATGACATCCTCCCCCTCGTGAGCCTTCTCACCATCATGATGAGATACTCTTGTTGCAGCCACGCCATGTATGAGGGGATCATCATGCATATGCTCGAATAAAGACTTTTATGTGTATTAAATATGTACCTTGGGAGCTCTTTCACCATGGATCATTAGGCGTTTTATTTGGGTACTTCACCAAGTTCATGGTCCCATGTAGATTATTTGGGGGCATCACTATTTAAAGGGTAACTGTGAATTAATAGGTATTATGATGTCTTCTGCAGGTTAATCCCACGGGCAACGTCTTCACCACACCAAGGGAAAGAAGTTGAAATTAAAACAACAAGGGCGCAATTGCTGAGTATGACACTTTCATACCTTGTCCATATTGGGGTTGAGAATCAAGGCTACAATTGAAAAACCTCATCAAGGCCGATGACAAGGATCTGTAAAAATTAGTCCAGCTTTGCCAAGCAAACAAGTCGAGATTGTTGGTGAAAGTGAAAAGTCATTTAAAACGCTTTCATGAAGAATGTCATGATGCAACTGACAAAAGTGGATGGGGTAATACAGACGTGTAGCCATGTCAGGTTATAATGCTTGAGGTTCTTGACAATCTTCCACGTGACCTTATCAACAACGAAAACAAAAGTGCTCGTTGGGTGGAAATCCTATTTGAAGGCAACATGAGTCTTCCATCTCGAAGATATTCAAGCCCTTGCAAGATCCACTAGTTTAAGGATTCATAGACATTATCAAAAGGGAACATGTTGATGCTGGTCGGGGTGCTAAAGCTTTTTTTTTTTAGCAGCGACAAACATGTGTTCAAGGATTGCTCCAATATCACGAAGGGTTTGGATTCCTACAAGTTGCCTGCAACTGTTAGAGGTGTTGCATGGAGCACTGCCAAATATGTTTTAATTGCATCAGATTTCAACTATCTACCATATGTAAAATTCTATGGTGAAAAAGGCCCCCTTAGTTTCAAGCGAGAAAGGTGGTTGCACTGAAGATTATGTTTCTTACCTTGAAGCTAAGGGAGATGCAAGCATATTCTTCCCAATAGATTTTTGATCCTAGAACACATTGACCATTACCATGTAGAAGTTGGTAGTGAACTGGTGAATGATAAAACTCTCAAACCAATCAAGATGCAATGGTCAACAACTCTTGATGCGACTGATTTTGTGGTAGATTTTGGTCTTCCATCTAGGACAAGGGACAAAAGATGGTTATAGTCCTCTTTTGGGTGATTTTAAGAATGCCAAGATTTACCTCAGTGTGCCTACGTATAACAAGATCCAAGACAAGTATTCTATAAAAGGAATGAAAAGAAAGAGGAATGCCTAAGAGGTTAAAGACGCAGCTTGATGATATTCGTTAACTGCCCATATTAATGTCTTGACTTTTCTCTCCATTCACGACATCATGTGGAAGTGAGACCTATTTTTCGATTATCGATTTTTCTCTAAGAAAATAGTTCAGGCTTTATCTGATTGGACAATTAGTTGTAAGGGCCACCAAAATACTCAAAATTCCAAATAGTCGAAATTCCCCAAAATGTGCCTTTTAAGCATAGCCTCCACATATTGTAAATCCGAGGCGTTTTCATATGCAACCCTAGTGCATCGACATAATTATAGATCGAACTGCTAAAGGCCGGATAGGTTTTATATTCATGTATAAAAGGGGTTCGAAGGTCGCCCATGATTGAATATAAAAGGGGTCATGATGTGGCATTAGCACAAACCTGTATTATTAAACGCGCACCTTATTAACTAACCTAAAGATCTACATTTTCCCAGTGAAAACCATTGGCAGCCAGCGCACTTCGAAGGAAAGAGTAAGGTTGTGAATGATGCAAGAGGTTTCTAACTGATGAAAGAAAATTCATAAGTTGAAGGTGCATGCATAGGGTATGCGGAGAGGAACTAGTGGATCATAGTCCATCGAAGGATGCACAAACTTGTAAGCGCACAGTCGCATTTCTTCGCAGCAAGGGAAAATGCGACCCATCCCCAGTGTGTGACTGTGTGACTTCTGCCGAGTCACAGAGTCGTGAACATGGTGCTAGAGGGAATCTACAACATTTGCGATTGTGCGACCTCCACCAAGTCACGAGGTCACATACATGATGCCCAAAGGAGTCTACCAACAGGTGTGACCACCCGAACATGCGAATTCCATAGATTTGCGACCTCATGAGGCTAGCACACATTTGGTTTACAGGCCGATGATTATCAAACTGACATCCATGACCACGCGACTGTGCGATCAGGTCGCCAGGTCGCAAAACGTTCGGAATCATCTAAGATGCGACCCCCAAGACCATGCGACTGTGCGACCAGGTCACCGGGTCATAGAATGTGTGGAGTCATCCAAGATGCGACCCCCAAGGCCATGCGACCAAGTCGCCACGTCGCAGAACATGCAGAATCAGCATTGCAAATGGGCTTTTTAGGGTTGTTTTATCTGTTGGTTTACTACTGTAGAAGGGCTAGAGCATGGCGATATGGCACTGGTTGGTTGAGAAGTTTTTTGTGCCCAATGCATGCCAAGAGCCTTGTAACTCTGAAGAGGCAAATAATGCGAAAATATTGGTAAAGGGTGCTAAGAAGTGCATGCAAAAACATGCTATCACGTCAGATATTTGAGACAACAGGCATCAAGAGTTTACTGAAATTATTATGAATGATATCCATCATCTTCCTCTTCAGGGAACTCAACATCTCTGATGACATAGTGGTAAAAAATTCAACCACACAGGGGTCTAAGTTTATTATTTTCACTCTTTCAATTAATTAAACATGCTCCTAGCATTACTATTAGATCATGAAGACATGTGACCCATGCTATGTGATTGCAGGTGGAAGCGTTTGGATTACACAAAGAGCCTTTCCTAGCAAGCAACGGGACCCTTTGCAAATCAAGGTTGATTCTCACAAATCCCCAAGAAAATCATTTCAAGCTCAAAGGCGCCTAGTCATTCTCACGGAACGATGATGCAGGAAAGAAGTCTAGCTGTGAAATCCAGAGCTCAGCAAAAGAAAGAGCACGGGTCGTAGATTTTTCAAGGTTGCAGGTCGCGAAATCCAGGGAGGTCGCAGGTCACGAAATCCATGGATGTCGCAGGTCGCAACATGGGCCAAATTCGCAGGTCGCAAAATCTCCTGAGTTGCAGGGCAGCCCAACGGTCAGGGAGGCGAAAAGTCAGGGAACCCCAAAGGGCAAGTTTCGTTCTATAAATACTTCCTTCAAGAAATTGTAAAAGGGCTTTTTTTTGGGACCCAAAGAGAGAGAGAACATTGTAATAGAAGGACTACACAATTTGAATATGAATACAAACACTTGCTAATTTCCTTTTGGATCTAATGAGGGTTGATGTATGAACACTATGAGTATTCTGTTTTCAGTTTCTAACATATTTTGATTAATGAAACTGTTTCGAATTACATCATTTATGCATTATAGTTTTCTAAACATGTATTAATGGTGCTAAGTTCATATTTATTTGTCGATGAATGTTAATGACGTTGTTTGTTGACATTCATATCATTACCTAAATCGTTTAAAGAGGTGAAGGGTATTCTGCCATAAAGAATTGTTTCTTCTGTGGTTAGAACAACTTTTACAAGAATGGCCCTAATGACATGTTGTTGACAGCATTTCCTTTGGCCCCATGCTTTATAACTAACTTTCACTACGCATAGTGTTGTATGGTCATTAAAACTCATCAATCATGTGTCTTGTATCATCCGAATAAGAGTATGTCTGCAGGTTCATAGAGTCCTACTGAGACCCAGGGAAAGGTGAATTTAGCGGTAGCCGGACCCACACCTCGGACGAGATCCCTATTCCAAACCAGGGAAAATTTTAAGAACCCCCCTAAATTTATATATATAATAAATAGGCGAATCCCCATGATACATAGGAAAAATGGAAGGCGATCTTATTAATAATATAATATGTATATATAATTTTTTGGTGAATCTCTCACGAGATTATATTATCTTGTAAAATCATGGCGAATCACTTAAAATTCGCCTTTGGGCTAAAATTTGCCCCTAAAATTTTCCCTGCTTAGTACTAGTGAGATTCTATATTAATGAAACATGAATTTAAATCAATGTATACAATATTTATGAGGTATGAATCAATGTATATATATATATATATATATATACCCTGTACCCCTCCTGAATTTTCTTAAAATGTGGGATCGTTCCCACACGTCCCTCTTCTATGTCTCCCTATTCCTACATCCCCTTGTCCTAGAAACTTGGTGGAACATTGATTGAGGCAAGGTTGTCCGTTATCTCCCATTCTATATATTTTGATGACAAATTCATTCAACGAAACACTAGATTATGAAAAGAGAGTATCTTCTAGCAGTAAGATTCGTTAGAGGAACAAAGAACATCAATCATTCACAATTCAGGGATGATACCTTGCTCTTAGAAGGAGATTCAGTTGTTATTGTTGTTGCTGTGAAGTTTAAAGCAATTCTTGAAATAATTTCATGGGGAGTTTAAAAAACATAAATTAACTTTTTTCAAAATAAATTCAATTTTTGCTTCATTATGATACTCCACGTTTCATCTTTTAACCTTCTTTAAAGCAGTAGCTTAAGGATAAAGGGAGGATAAAGCTAAAAAGAAAATTGTCCAGCAGAAAATGGATGAATCTCATGCCTAGTCCTATTTTTATGGTGCATCACAAGAGTACTAATGATTTTGTGCAGTTGATCAGTGATACCTAAGAGAGGATATTTTTATTCTATTTTGTTTCCCCTGAAATAGGGTTGGGAACTACAAGTAACAATCTTTCTAAATGAATCGATGATATTTTTATTCTATTTTATTTTTTTTGCATGAAATAAGGTTGGGCCCTGGAAGTAACAATTTTGATAAATGAATCACTTTGAGGTTTACACTTTTGTTAGTTGTTGAAAAAGGTGAACATATTGCAAGCATTTGGAGACTAACTTATAGTCATTAAATCGGTGAAATAGTTCACTATGAGAAATTCCATCTTATAGTATGTGTTAGATGAAATTCTAAATTTGTCTAAAATTTTTTATCAGATCTCTTCACCATGTATATAGGAAAAAACTTGATTGCAAATGGACTATTTAAAGAGGATTTCTTATAGATACATAGGAATTGTGTTATTCACAAGCATGTGCATCCTCCTTTCATTCAGTCCATTTCTATTAAGTTGATAGTCTGCACACTATAGTATTCTCCTTTCATTCAATGCATTTGCATTTCTATTAAGTTGATCGTATGCACACTACAATATTAGTTTACTTTGATTAAATTAGGAAGACACTAATAGTGGACTTTTCTATTGTCAATGGATTTTGTTGTCAACGTGCATCAAACATATATGTCTTCATTTATGTGACTTTTCTATTATCAATGTATTTTGTTGTAAACTTGCATCAAACATATATTTCTTTTTTTCGTTTACTTTCAAGAAGCTTATGTAATTTGAATTTTTCAATCAATGTGATTAATTATACTCTTATATAAAGGTAAAACAACTATAAATTCTTAATAAAGTATTTTAAATATAATTTAAAATATATAAAATATCATTTTGTTTTCTTAGTAAATTTATTATGTTTTTCAGAATATATATAATTGATTGTTTTATGTATTACCTAAAAACAAAATATTCAAACCCTCAGTGCAAATACATAAACTAATATAAGATATCATAAATATCATATTATTAATTTGATAAATCATTTTTTATTTTTTTATTTTTCATTTTTAATCCTTGATTAAAGAATTGAAAACCTAATCATGTAAACTCTCATTTTCAATCCTGGTTAAGTTGAGATCTCAAAATATAATATATTTAAAATTTCGTTTTCAATCCGGTTTAAAGAGTTGTGACCTCAAAACCTAATATATGTAAATCCAAAATCATACATTGTATTATAAAGAAACAAAATGTTCAGAAAGGTTCAACTTAAATTATATGCAAGATAACTCACTATTAAATATTTTGTATTTATTATTATATATTATATTTAATTTTAAGATTATGGTTAAGTCAGACACTAAATTAGTGTATGAGACTTTTTTGTTTGTGGGATAAGAGATCCATTTCCGTGCAGAAATTTGACTGCTAAGTCTAAGAAGACATACATACTCTACCCCTCTAGTTTTAAATTTGTAACCTCATAAAAGGAAACACATGTTCTTAACCATTAGACTCATTCAAAGGAAACACATACCAATTCAAACTGTATATTAGACCCACTCAAGTTATAAAAAATAAGAAAAAAATTTAACCTATAATAAAAAAACCTTAAACCAGGCCTTAAACCAGATGCAAAAGATCCACATCATTAATCATTTTGTGTTCTTATAAATAATGTCATTGATTTTTTTTAATTCAATATGTACATTGTAAATACCTCCAGAGCTTTTATACGTGGATGGTGATATTTGGATTCATTGCCGTGTTAAGACCCAATGAACTTTTATGTGTGAATGGGGATCTCTTTGGAGTAATTGATTAATGATAACCATTTGGTAATATTAATCAAGTATTCGTATACAAAGATTCGTACTAGAATTTCTGCACCTGAACTCGAGAAATAGGCACTAATATTCTCATTGTACAAAATCCCAAAGCCTCTGTTGCAGTTAATACAAAAATATCTGCTAACTCGGTGACGGGGAGGCATCTAGAAACGCTGGAGAATGACATGTCCAACCAATGGTACCCAATTCAAGAGAAAAGACAAAGGTATGTCCAACCAGCTGTTAGATGGCGCACCACTAACCAGTGGATTGATATATGATAGCATTTGACATTACACTTGAATGTAGATCAAGACCCTGGAATCCAACTTAAGAAAAGAATAATGTGAATTGAAATCTTTTGATAACTGCCCCAAACTCAAATTGGAACAGTGATCAATTCTTAGGATTATAAGATGTGCACTTTGAAATCGATCCTGGTAGTTTTCTCTATTAAAAAATGCATTCTTGCAAAGATCTCAATGATTCAATATCTTTGACAATTACCTCAAACTCAAACAATTATTCATTTTCAATACTCGTAAAAACTAAAGCTTTAAAATTGAACTTGGTAGTTCACGGAATCAATTGCATTATAGATTGACTCAACCAAAACACTGATGTATATATAAAAGAGTTCTTCAAACAGACATTTTATTCCACAAAGTGGATCATTCTCATTACTAACAAATAAGTAAATTCTGATGAAGCTTAAGCTCATTGGAAGAGATTTTAAAGACATGGAAGAGTAATTTTTCATCTAATCTAATTCTATGTCTTACAGATTAGAAAGCATATGCAAATTATACAATTTACAAGTAAAAATTATAATCAAATCAATAAAACTAATCAAACATTAACATACCGGAAGCAAATTTCTGGAAACATTCAGCTTAAGAACAAAGGACCACATATGCAAAAGAGGCTTGCTTCTTAACTAGATTTTCATAGGTTCGTACACTGAATTGATGAAGGGATAACAAAATTATAACGAAGTCTGCTAATTCATGACTTTTATGTCAAGTATTCCAAGTCCTTTGACCTGGACACATTAAACTCAAGTATCTCAACTCCTTAGCCATAAGGGAGAATAGGGGCACTGCCCTTATGGAATAAAAACTTCTTCAATATGTCTATTACATGTTCCCTCCATTTTTGTTAGATTTCCAAGTGCAAGAATTCTCAATGAATAATTTTCATGGATATATACATGGGTATATACAATGGATCGTTATTTTCACTTAACCAGATTCCTTTGATCCCTTGAATGGTCCCCATGCCAATTATTAAATCAATTGAATTAGTCATGAGAATTAATATATACAAAACTCTTCAATTTGACTTTCACCTGTCGCTCTAAACATCATTCCCTTCACATTTTCACAACCAATTTTCTTAAACCCTTGGTCTGATGTTTGTGTTTTTGGTGACCAGTGCTCTTTTTTCTAGTATATCCAATTAAGACTCTTCCACAACCAATCACATGTCCAGAAATGGATCTTTCATCATCTTAGAAAGATGGCCAACCAAAAAGTAGCATCAGTCAAGCAAGAGTTGTTCAAGCAGATCCCTATGCAAAATGTCGTTGATATAAATTTACATATGACAAAGAGACCTGCACAACAAAATTGTTCAAATGAGTTTCTCTCCAAAATATTCAAAGAACCCTAGACAAAGGAATGTCATCGAGAATTTAGGGACAGAAGAGAGGTTTGACTCATATGTAATGCTAATAAAATAAAATGGTAAATAATATGAAAAAATAGAATGGATCCATTTTGACTTGGGCATTTTTCTGCGCTTAACGAATCAAAAGTTCAGACACAGAAATTAATATTCATTGTTGCGGGAAAAGTTATAACCCTTGGGAATAAATGTTTCCCTCTTTATATAATGGTAATCGATTATGATGACAGTGCTGGAAAATGATATGGGTGGAAAATAAAGAACAAACATATAATAGATATACCTTAACAAAACAAGAAAGAAACATACAATAGATCAGGGTTTTGCTAAATCTTTTAGATAAAAAAATATGTAGATCAGGGTTTTGCAAAATATTTTAGAAAAAAAAATATGTAGTACTCACCTGATAAATTTGGAAGAATCAATTTGAAAGAAGCACATGATAGAGGAGGCTTCCACTATCAATTCGGATCCTTTCATTATCATATATTTCATCCCTTCCCTCAAAACGGAAGATGAGGAATGTATCCCTTGGAGGTTGAAGCTAACCATCATCGGCAACAGTATTATCGTTAGCAGCAATTGAAGATATAGAAAAATCGCCTTGCATTACACCAGAAGAGGAGGAATTCGGAGTATGAGGAGGGGGTGGAGGGTTTTGGAGGATATGCGATGTCATATCGACTTCTTGGGTTTCAATTATTGGAGAAGAATCGTTGGTATCAGTAATAGCTTTAGCAATAGCAGGCAGAGGAAACAGAGGCATCTGAACAAGAATTCGGAGCACCCAAGACATTGTATTCTCTGCTGGAGAGAGAAAATTGACCTGCTGCCATTTTTTTTCCATGGTTTCTCACTGAAAAGCCCTAAACTCATTATGGGTGCTGTCAGAAATGAAAATTGAAAACTTGCAATTGTAAATGACTGACAGCCAATACACAGTGCAAATACTCACGCTATGTCCTTGTACTTAATTGTACTTAAAACTATAGTTTAGGGTCTCTTCCAATCAAGTTTGTTGTATACACTTCACTGTCATAATTGTTGCCCCTGTTTCATGCACAAAATCCAGGTGTAGTACTGATACATATAACAATCTACCCTTACTGAGTAGGCTCTGTTAAGACCATATCCTCTAACAATTTCCAATTTACAGTTTTGTTCATTGTTATATATATTAAGTATTATTGGAATGTAGGAATTTTGAGTAGTTCTCAAAAAATAAAATCGAACTAGGTATGTGGAAACCCATCAAGTGATTTTGGAGAAAGTTCTCAAAAAAATAAAATCAAAACCTGTCTATCACAATAGTTCTCAAATTTATAAACCTTGGGTTTCCTCGGGGATGTCCAGATAGGGAACTAGAGGCCCATTCTGGACACCAATAGCAGCTTCCACTTTGCCAAACACCAATGAAGTATGATCACCTTTCTTGTTCATTTAATTTGGTTTTAGTCTGTTTTTCTTATATTTTGTTGATCCACAGGTAGTTTGAGACACCAGTATTCCGTTTTCCCTTAGTTTCAGAGCAGTGCTACCATTCCTACATCCAGACCTTGTAGCATGGTTTTGGTCTGACAATTTTGAATTTTCCCTTGGCTTAGTGTCACCCAACTCTTCCTTCATCTTGAGATCTTGAAATTCAACCGTTATCACCTTAATTGGATTACACTACCCCTATGAATGCAAGTGCCAAACAGAGGAGACAGACCCTCTAGAAGGTAAGTCCTTGACCCATGGAGATTACCCAGTTCTGACTTCTATCTGCATCAAAGAAGAGACATCAATAACCAAAATCTAGGCTCATAAAATCATTCTCTGATATTACATGCTTACATGGAAAGTAATCAAATAATATTCAATTACCTCATCATTATATGCACAAAATTTGGAATGTTTAAAACTGAAACAAAAGTGGCATTCTTGAGATAGACACAGAACACATAATTCCTTCTAATTAGCAAGGAACATGCAAGTTGTGCAACAAAGAAATAGTTGCGAGCAAAGAGCCAACAATACTACATAGTACACTGCCCTGTCTACAATCGTAAGCATGGCAATCAATCACAATAGCACTCATTAGCATCTGCTTTAGAAAGAAAAACTAAAAAGTGGGTAGTCAAGTAACAGGGATGATAGCTCAGAGAACTATACTGGTTTTAAAATGACTGCCACATTTGCAAGCTCTGAAAGGAGCATTAAGGCAAAATGTCCACTTGGCTTATACGGAGAAGGAAAATCATGTATAAATGTTGCGAAAAACTGACATTCAAATAGTTTTCAATCAAATGAACCAATTCACATAACTCAAACTTCAAATACCAACTATCAGGTGGATATGGGCTCTTAACCAAAATGTTAGACCAGGGTATTTGGTAAGGTACCAACATCATTGGTAGAAATGGAATTCAGCAAAGGTTAACATAAATTGAATTTTGTTTCCCGATCAAATACACTCACACATTAGATAGAAACAATGATCAAGAAAAGCTTCATAATGAAAGAAACTGAGGAAAAGTCTATACAGTGTAAAAATACAATTAGAAAATACAGCACTAGTTCTGTAAAAAAAATAACAATCAGAAAAAAATCACACTTGTGATGAAACAAAAGCAACATTCTTGAGATAGACACAGAAGATGAAAGTGCTTTTCCTCAGGAATGAACATGCAGGTTATGAAACAAAGAAATTGTTGAGAACATAGAGCCGACAATACTACACTACCCTGTCTACAATCACAAGAATGGAAATCAATGACAATAGCACTCATTAGCATCAACAATTTGGGCAGTTAAGTAACAGGGATGATAACTCAGAGAACTACACTGGTTGTAAAATGACCCTCACATTTGAAAGGTTTGAATGAGCATTAAGGAAGAATGTCCACTCGTCTTGGAGAAGGGGAAGCATGTACAAATATCAGAACTGAAATTCAAATACTTGTCCATCTAAAGAGCAAATACATGGAACTCAAGACCAACTATCCTGTGGATATGGCCTTTTAACAAAAATGTCGGCCCAGGGCATGGAACTCAAGACCAACTATCCTATGGATTTGGGATTTTAACCAAAATGCCGGACCAGGTCATTTGGCAAGGTACCAACATCATAGGTAGAAATTCAACCCAGCAGAGATTAACATTATTTTTTAAAACAAAGCTCTGTTTCTAAAATGCAAATACACTAACCACATAAAAACAATGGCGAAGAAAAGCTTTAAAATAAAAGTAAAAGAAAATGAATAATGAATATATCAGTGTATACAGAAAAATAGAATGGTCAGAAAAAATAGCACTGGTACTGTAAAAAAAAATAATGCAGACAACCTAACAAAGTACATTGGCACAGCAGAACAGCTACCTGACTTGTGCACAGAACAATTCCCCGACACAATCCAAACCATCTAGTGTCCTCCCAATTCCATGAACGGCATCTATATACCCAAACTGACATGAACCCATTTACCTATTTTCAAGTAAAACAATACCCAAATCGAATAAGCACAACATGTTAAAGTTCTCTGCACCAAATCCAATTCAATGCCACAAAAAATATCAAAAAAATAGTACAAATGCAATTTAACCACCGGAACTTGATAAATGCAAATTCAATAATCACCGTCAGGATTTGCAGTGGTCGATGTTGAATAGGCTCAGAGTATTCCCACATTCCAGTTGCAACTGGGCACGTGATACAGGGTTTGAAACCCGTGACTAGCAGCTAGACGTGTCCATGGGCTGTGACAAAAGAAACCCACAAGCAGTTTTAGAATATAGGACTAAGAATGTCTATTTACAGTGCAGATACATGAGTGGCAGGAAATAGGAAACGACGCTTGCGCTATTAAACAGTAAAGCCCAAGTTGTAAAAAGACCAGTTTAGGATGCAGAAATAGACCTAGTGAAAAAGCTTACAGAAGCTAAAACCATGCCAGTGGTCAATGTCTACTCTGTAAGCCCAAAAGCTGAGCTAAAGCATTCAAAAATAAGAATCCCACACCAGCCTAGGTTTCATGACTGAAAGCAACAACAACAACATACAGATTATGAAAACTTAGTCTCAGAATGTTGTGAGCGAGCCATCGAACCATAGAAAGTTAGTCAAAATTAATCCAATGCAAACCACTGAAGTTATATATATCCTGCTTTTATATGAAGAGCGAAGTACACAGCGAGGATATCATAACATCTCAGCCAGCAAGAAGATCGGTGTCCAGCGGCCAGCCACCTCTCTTAACCATTGAAAAAATTGGGGCAAACCACTATAACCCCTCCTTTCAACCTTGTAAATCCAGGCGAATGCCATGAAAATCTGCTCCAACCAAAAAAAATTGGGGCGATTTTCATTTTTCCAGTTTTATGCGCCCTTATTTTGGTGGGCTAATACTTAATAATTAATTATTTTTAAAATATTTATTGGGCTAACTTTATTAAACTATAGAAAATGGGTTTTATGTAAAAAATTCGCCCTATTAAAATTGAAAATCCCTTAAAATTCGCCTTTGGGCTAAAATTCACCCCTAAAATTTTCCCTGTTCCAAACGGTTTAGAGTCTAGTTGGGACTTTTTACTGGGGAGATCCCCTGCTATTGGCCGGACAGATTTTCCCGTCAACAAAATTGGCGCTAGAAGGAGGGCCAGACGACAAGCTGAGCCCTTAGAGCATACAGTTAATATCATATCTGTAATGGCTCGTCCCCAAATCATTCTCCCAAGATGTTTGTCGGATTTCTATGGGCCTCGATGCTCAATCCCCGATGAACTTATGTATCATTTGTCCTAGTTAAAATTCGATGGTGAAAACAGAGTTTCCATAACCAAACACCTTTTAGATTTCTGTGACTTTTGTGAGTGCTACGAAATTGACAATGAAGGGTTGAATTTTCTGCTTTTCTCCCTCACTCTCAAAGGTCGCATTAAGCAATGGTGCCGCACATTGCCAGAAGCTTATATCCATTCGTACGAGCAGCTCGTCGGTGAATTACAACAAGCTTTTCACAGGTACAATTTTCAGAATGTATTAATAAAGTTAAATGACATCAAAATGGAACCTCAGGAACCTCTAGATGAATTCTCTATCAGATTTTTTCATTATTGTTTTGAGTTCCTTGAAAAGGATGTTGATTAGAAATTTTTAAGTGAACAGTTCAGTTATGTGATTTTCATTTCCCTCGAACAATTTCAGTTAGCAACCAAGCCTGATCCTAGTGTTTCCTATGATGACCCGTAACTGGCCAGCTATTCAGGCTTGGTCCCTAATGTTTCGTTATCCATCTCCCCGAGTCCAGACCACATTCAGGCCTCCAACGAGAGTATTACTATTTGTGATATTCCTTTTCATCCTCCTGAATTTCCGTGTAGTGGAGTTGTGACCTCAAAAGTCCTGAGCAATGATAGACGTGTGCAAGAAGACAAAACCTGTTGTGCCGCCTCTGAATCTTTCATGCACTGTGTCGAATCTGAGCTTGAAAACCATAGTGGCCCATTATCTCTCCCGGTTCATGAGACCTATCTCGAGTCCACTGAATTTTTCCCTGGACACAGTCCTAAATCTTATTCATATGCTAATAATAAATTGACTCTTGTCCCGGATAAAATTGACTTTACAAAATCATTGGACCATCCTAGGCATACAAGACTATTGTTTACTCCGGATGACACTGATGTTTGAGATGAAAGTCCTGGCATGGTTGATACCCTCGCATCTGAATCGTTTCATCCATTATTCTCTGATTTATTTCATGAGCCTGCCACACCAATAATTTCTTCAAGTCATTCAAAATTTTCTTGTACTGGTATTGGCGGCAATCAATAGCACACGGGTGGTGTTTCACAATCACATTACAAAATTGATAAATCTCTTAGATATGATATTTTTCATCTGAAATCTTTAAATAGCTATAAGAGTGACTGCTTGTCCTCAAGATGTCGCTTTTATTTATTTATCCTAATTGCTAACTCTCGGGGAGCCTAACGTGCCAGGTACCCAACCTGATCAAATTGATGGCTCCAGTGATCACTACTTATCTGAAAACATATTCGCTCATGCCTCTCAGGGCTATCATTCGTATCTATTCGTCAACCATTTGAAGCCACTAAAATTTGATCATCCTCTTTGTGAAAATTCAAGGACCCAGTAGGAAATCAAAGCAATTCAGCTTCTGATGGCTATTACCTCAAGTTCTTACGATCCTGATGAGACCCCTCAAACAAGTCCAACTAGGGTTTCTCGGATCAGGGTTTCTGAAATGACGATCCCCACGTATCACACTCCTCTCAACATAACCACGTCGGATGTCAGCTCCTCCGGGCAGGTCTTCCATTCGTGTGAACTTTCCCTGAGCACAAGTCTCTATTACCTATCAACCGGTATGCAACAATCGATATACCCTATTTTATTCACTGGAAGGGAAACGTCGGCCATTGTCTCTAATATTTACGGTTGTTGCACAACCAGTACCAGTTGCACTCAGGCACAAGCGTGTGATGTTCGACGAACGTCTCTACGGCCTAAAAATCTGTCGGTCAATTCACCCCATCCTAGGAAATCTAAAGAATCTGATACATTGGATTGTCAATCTGTCAGTGCACAAACATTTTTCCAAATTGACACAAAGCCCACTAACATGTTTCAACTCACCACAATTGATGATCACATCCATTCGCCTGTTGATCTCACCAAACCATCAAAGTTGGGAAGCCCCCCGCTCGAAGGTCCAGAGTTTGTTCAAGACGATGAGGAATCTCAACCTCCACTAAAGGTTGATTTGGATTCTCATATGCTCGACAAAACCCAGGGAAAATTCCGAAATACAGTTTTCAAAATTAGGGTTTCTACTCTTGGATTCGCAAGTATCTATAATTCGCCTGACAGATGCTTATTTTTTCCATCCCATCAAGTTGATCATCCTCAAAACCATGATGAGGTTTCTGGTTTGTTCAATGAATCCTATCCAGTGAATATACCTTCAAATGGGCGATGGCTTACCGCTCTCCCGTCAGACCTAGGGTTGTGCATGAATGGATGTGGGTCATTTATAAATAGTTTTAAGTTTCGAGAACATATTGCTGTGTATCAGGATGAGAGTGAAATTCAGCTTGCACAATCTATTGTAGCATGTTCTCTGGTAAGTAGCCATGACATTCTTGCTATTACGCATGCTCTTCAGGTAAGTCTTGTTGTTGGTGCACAATTTTGTATGCTAGCTCTGATCCCAAACACTGTTGTTCTTGCAGGCCGGGAACTAATGCGGTGGCTGCACTGGAAAGCTGATTTCACATGACCCGACCATGTCTTTGGTTAAACTAGGGTTTTAGGTTTAGGCTAGCTAGGATCTATTAATAAAAGTTTGTTAGTTCAAGTTGCTAATTAAGTTTTCTTACGAAAGTTTTTCTTTATAGTTTAAAAGTATGTCTGTTGTCTTTTCTTACGGTTAATATCTTAGGCATCATCATTTTACATCTATTTTGCACTCATTTCTCTTTCAGTTTATTTATTTCTGCATAATGTTTAGATAATCACTTCTTGTGTTTCGCCTTATTTTCCACCTGCAACTGGTTGATCGTTCTTGCACATGGCATTGCATTGTGTCATGAGCCTCGTCTATTACACCGCATCATGCAATTTCTTCCTCACATCATCTGCACCATGCAATTTCTTCCTCACATCATCTGCACAGGTTGCTGACATAGCTTTGAAAGTTTTGATATATTTCATACCACGGCACGAGCCCTCATTGAAACCCTGATCACCTTGCTGACTTGTTTTGTCCCGATTGCTAAAACAATAACCCCATTGTGTACATGAGATTGCAGTGGTTACCTCAAGAGGAAGCTTCTCTCAAGACAGGTCATTGAAGTCGTGTTCTCAAAAAAATGCTTATGAGTCTAAATTCATTAGCCTGGGAGATACAAACCAGTTGTTTGTGGGAACCCTAATGAGTTTGAATGGCCCATACCCGTAGCTGAAGCCTTGTGCCTAGAATAGTCTCGAACATCTTAATGATATATTTTGCACACTTCGCCTGTGGGTGGTAGATGGGATGTGAAGGTTTGGCATGAGGGAAAACACAAATCAAGATATCTTTCAGTTTCTGTCAAACAAGAAACAACCTCTTCTGCCTGTAAAATAAGTCGGGATCCCTCATCCGCCCATGCAAAATAAGTGCCACGAGCACATGAAAATAAGTGCTACAAGCACATGAAACAAATAAGGGTAAAGGATTGAGAAAGGCTTCTTGCACAGAGAGGTAATGCAACGACTCTGCTGGGGTATTGACCAGGCTCACTGGCAGTGGAGCAACATTTGTGATTTCTTGAAGTGACTCCGTCGAGGTACTGTCTAGGCCTGCTGGCAGCGGAGCAACACCAGAAACCTTCTTCAAAATTATGAATATAATAAACCCGTTACCTTGCTCTTCACATCATCAACAAGTTACTGGCATCCGTAAGCTTCTGCTTTGATGTTTTCTGATTAACAAGACCTAGCTGAGGTACAAGGACTGGTCATATCGGTAAAGGTCAAAGTAATACAAAAGGATACCCATAGAACTTGTTCAATATTCCCTTGAATCACTATCTGGACTCAGCCTATTGTTCTGATGTTGATGGAGATGCTGGATTCTACCATTGGTTCACCATTTGTTGTACCCGCAACAACAGCACCCAAAATTTTGGGTATATTCAAAATTTGGGGTCCCCCCTTCTACTCGCTTAGCCATTAGGGTTTCAACCCGACCTGTAGTCAATTACATCCTCCCCCTCGTGAGCCTTCTCGCCATCACGATGAGATACTCTTGCCACAGCCACACCATGTGTGAGGGGATCATCATGCATATGCTCGAATAGATACTTTTCTGTGTATTAAATATGTACCTTAGGAGCTCTTTCACCATGGATCATTAGGCGTTTCATTTGGGTAATTCACCAAATTCATGGTCCCGTGTAGATTATTTGGGGGCATCATTCTTTAAAGGGTAGCTACGAATTAATAGGTATTATGATGTCTTCTGCAGGTTAATCCCACGGGCAACGTCTTCACCACACTAAGGGAAAGAAGCTGAAATTAAAACAATAAGGGCATAATTGCTGAGTATGAAACTTTCATACCCTATCCATATTGAGGATGAGAATCAAGGCTACAGTTGAAAAACCTCGTCAAGGCAGATGACAAGGATCTGTAAGAATTAGTCCAGCTTTGCCAAGCAAACAAGTCAAGATTGTTGGTGAAAGTGAAAAATCATTTAAAATGATTTCATGAAGAATGTCAGGATGCAACTAACAGAAGTGGATGAGGTAATACGGACGTGCAGCCATGTCAGGTTATAATGCTTGAGGTTCTTGAGAATCTTCCACATGACCTTATCAAAAGAGAAAACAAAAGTGCTCCTTGGGTGGAAATCCTGTTTGAAGGCAACAGGAGTCTTCCATCTTGAAGATATTTAGGCCCTTGCAAGATCTACTAGTTGAAGGATGCATTGACATTATCAAAAGGGAACGTGCTGATGCTGACCGGGGTGCTAAAGAATTTTTTTATTTTTATTTTTTAGCAGTGACAAACATGTGTTCAAGGATTGCTCCAAAATCACGAAGGGTTTGGATTCCTACAAGTTGCCTGCAACTGTTAGAGGTGTTGCATGGAGCACTGCCAAATATGTTTTAATTGCATCAGATTTAAATTATCTACCATATGTAAAATTCTATGGTGAAAAGGCCCCCCTTAGTTTCAAGCGAGAAAGGTGGTTGCACTGAAGATTATGTTTCTTACCTTGAAGCTAAGGGAGATGCAAGCATATTCTTCCCAATAGATTTTTGATCCTAGAACACATTGACCATTACCATGATGAAGTTGGTAGTGAACTAGTGAATGATAAAGCTCTCAAACCAATCAAGATGCAACGGTCAACAACTCTTTATGCGACTGATTTTGTGATAGAGTTTGGTCTTCCATCTAGGACGAGGGACAAAAGATGTTTATAGTCCCCTTTTGGGTGATTTTAAGAATGCCAAGATTTACCTCAGTGTGCCTACGTATAACAAGATCCAAGACAAATAGTCTATAAAAGGATTGAAAAGAATGAGGAATGCCTGAGAGTTTAAAGGTGCAGCTTGATGATATTCGTTAATCATCCATATTAATGTCTTGAATTTTCTCTCCATGCACGACATCACGTGGAAGTGAGACCTATTTTTGATTATCAATTTTTATCTAAGAAAATAGTTCAGGCTTTATCTGATTGGACAATTAGTTGTAAGGGCCACCAAAATAGTCGAAATTCCCCAAAATGTGCCTTTTAAGCATAGCCTCCACATATTGTAAATCCGAGGCGTTTTCATATGCAACTCAAGTGCATCGGCATAATTACAGATCGAACTGGTGAAGGCCGGGATAGGTTTTATATTGATGTATAAAAGGGGTTTGAAGGTCACTCGTGATTGAATATAAAAGGGTTCATGATGTGGCATTAGCACAAACCTATATTATGAAACGTGCACCTTATTAACTAACCTGAAGATCTATATTTCCCCGGTGAAGACCATTGGCGGCCATCACACTTCGAAGGAAAGAGTAAGGTTGTGAATGATGTAAGAGGTTTCGAACTGATGAAAGAAAATTTATAAGTTGAAGGTGCCTGCACAGGGTATGCGGAGAGGAACCAGTGGATCACATTCCATCGAAGGACGCGCAATGCTGTAAGCACACAGTCGCATTTCTTCACGGCAAGGGAAAATGCGACCCATCCCCAATGTGTGACTGCGCGACTTCTGCCGAGTCACAGAGTTGCGAACATGGTGCTAGAGGGAATCTACAGCATTTGCGACTGTGCAACCTCCACCAAGTCGCGAGGTTGTGTACATGGTGCCCAAAGGAGTCTACCAGCAAGTGTGACCACCCGACCATGCGACTTCCACAGATTTGCGGCCTCATGAGGCTAGCACACATTTGGTTTACAGGCCGATGATTACCAAATTGGCATCCATGACCATGTGACTATGTGATTAGGTCGCCAGGTCGTAGAGCATGCGGAGTCATCCAAGATGCGACCCCCAAGACCATGCGATTGTGTGACCAGGTCGCCAGGTCGCAGAACGTTCAGAGTCATCCGAGATGTGACCCCCAAGGCCATGCAACCATGCAACCAAGTCGCCAGGTCGCAGAACATGTGGAATCAGCACTGCAAATGGGCTATTTAGGGTTGTTTTATTTGTTGGTTTACTGCTGTAGAAGGGCTCGAGCATGCCGATATGACACTGGTTGGTTGAGAATTTTTTTGTGCACAATGCATGCCAAGAGCCTTGTAACTCTGAAGAGGAAAATAATGCAAAAATATTGGTAAAAGGTGCTAAGAAGTGCATGCGGAAACATTTTATCACGTCATAGATTTGAGACAACAGGCATAAAGAGTTTACACAAATGAAGATGAACGATATCCATCATCTTCCTCTTCAGGGAACTCAACATCTCTGATGACATAGTGGAACAAAATTTGACCACACAGGGGTCTATGTTTATTATTTTCACTCTTGCAATTAATTAAACACGCTCCTATCATTACTATTAGATCATGAAGACATGTGACCCATGCTATGTGATTGCATGTGGAAGCATTTGGATTTCACAAAGAGCCTTTCCCAGCAAGCAAGGGGACCCTTTGCAAAGCAATGTGGATTCTCATGAATCCCCAAGAAACTCATTTCAAGATCAAAGGCACCTGGTCATTTTCACGGAATGATGATGCAGGAAAGAAGTCTAACTGCGAAATCCGGAGATCACCAAAAGGAAGAGCGCGAGTCGTAGATTTTTCAAGGTCACAGGTCACGAAATCTAGGGAGGTCACAGGTCGCAAAATCCAGGGATGTCGCAGGTTGCAACATGGGCCAAAGTCGTAGGTCACAAAATCTCCCGAGTTGTAGGGCAGCTCAACGGTCAGGGAGGCGAAAAGTCAGGGAAACCCAAAGGGCAAGTTTTGTTCTATAAATACTTCCTTCGAGAAATTGTAAAAGGGCTTTTTTTTTGGGACCCAAAGAGAGAGAGAACATTTTAATAGAAGGACTACACAATTTGAATATGAATACAAACACTTGCTAATTTCCTTTTGGATCTGATGAGGGTTGATGTGTGAACACTATGAGTATTCTGTTTTCAGTTTCTAACATATTTTGATTAATGAAACTGTCTCCAATTACATCATTTATGCATTATATTTTTCTAAACATGTATTACTGGTGCTAAGTTCATATCGCTTTCTCGATGAATGTTAATGACTTTGTTTGCTGACATTCATATCATTACCTAAATCGTTTAAGGAGGTGAAGGGTATTCTGCCATAAAGAATTGTTTCTTCTATGGTTAGAATATCTTTTACAAGCATGACCCTAATGACATGATGTTGACAGCATTTCCTTTGGCCCCATGCTTTATAACTAACTCTCGCTACGCATAGTGTTGTATGTTCATTAAAACTCATCAATCATGTGTCCTGTATCATCCGAATAAGAGTGGGTCCGTAGGTTGATAGAGTCCTACTGAGACCCACACCCCGAACAGGATCCCTATTCCAAATGGTTTAGAGTCTAGTTGGGAATTTTTACCAGGGAGATCCCCTGCTGTTGGCCGGACAGTTTTTCCCGTCAACAGGAACATAACATATTTAAAGGGTAAAATTAAACCAGCCTAGATCCATCTTAAGTCAGAATCTACCAAGCCCAGAGAGAGATATCAAATATCTTGTGAGGCAAACCTCTTTTGAACCCTTTCTCGCTTGGTGGATCCAAAGTTAAAATGGATTGTCACATTTTGTAAGCCTAGATGATGCTTCAGAAGTGGGTATGTGTTTTATGTTATACATTCCTAGATGAGGCTTTAGAAGTGTGTATGTTTTTTATGTGATACATTGTATTTTAAAATATTGTTAGGAGTGGTAAATAATTCATTCCCCATTAAATTAGAGATTTAAAGACGATAGGGAAATTTACATTATCGATTGTGTGAGTTTCAAGATGATGTTTATACAAATAGTTGTTTTCTTTATGTGAGTGAGTTATACCCTAGTGAGAGTCTTTATATTCCAATTTCTTCATCAAGCCTATCAATATGTATTTGGTGAGTGAACATGCATACGCCTAATTTAATAAAGTCTTGATTAGTATTTTTCTGTTATCACTATTTGGTTAAATATTTTATCAATGTTTCAAATTAAAAAACAATTGGACTATTATTCCAACCCTATCATGTCCCAGTCACGAGTACAAGACTTTCCTCAAGCTGAGACTTCACCTAAAATTGAGTAGATTTTAATATATTTGAATAATTTATGCAAGAAAATTCGAGCGTAGACATATTTTTAAGAAAATATTCTTGTAATTTTCTCAAAATGTTCGATTCCATAGAATCTTTTCCCTCCTCCATAGAATTCCCGCAAGACGAAGCTCCTTTAACTAAGCCTCATGAGTAGCAGACACTTCTCTAGGAAAGGCTTCATATTGTAACTAAAAAATAAATATTTGTAAAAATATTAATCACACTATAATTTCAAATATATAAAAATATTAATCACATTATAATTTCAAATGGTATAGTATAGAAACAACACACACACACACACACACATATATATATAACTGAGTAGAGAGGTTTATTGACCCCAAAGGTTTATCCTATAACCTAGTGTGAAGATGATGAGTAGGTATGTGTAGGTATGTTTGTTTCAAAATAAATATAAACTAGCAATTGCACCATATGTTGCAAAGGAACCACTGTAAAGCAGTAATATAGGAAATACTAGTATTAGATTTGCAAGACTATGCTTGGGAGTTAAATTTGTATAGAAAACAATAGATGATTCGTAATTTTTTCAAAAAATCATTCTAGGAGCAAGGATCATGTTTCTTCCTTTTTCAACTGTGCAATTGATAAGAGTTCAAGTTGTTGGAACACGAATAGACTGACCTTCCTGCCACTGTGTCCATTGTTACATTACTTCATTTGTTCTAAACTGGACTGACTTGGATTATAGTTTTGCAAAGTCACATAACCACCATATGGAAAAATGCCTTAAATGAGGCATCTATTAATCTAACATTCTGTTAAATTTTCTTTTAAACAAATCTGACATTTAGTTTAATCACCAACCATTCAAAGAGGCATAAGGCATAAATTTAAATTTCAAAGTAATTCAGTTTCATGTTGAGAACATCAGAATCTGATAGTAAGGGTGTGTCCAAAGAGGCTGATCTTTCCACTATTTTTCCATTTAGTTCACCATTATGGGCAGCTTCCAGAACCGTTGCTGCTGCATCTGCTGCCTTTTTCCATTGCTCAGTTTGTATCGTCAATGTCTTCATTTCGGCTTCCATAGCCAAGTTAGCAGCCTGTGCAGCCTCAAGCTGCTCTAATGATCTGTTTGATCTCTGGCTATTGTTTTCCATCTTGAGAATGGAAAATTTTAGCTTCTCTATAGCCTCCTCCTCCCTGACATTAGCAGCCTCAACTTTTGCAAGGGCCTCTATTATTTTTTCCTGTACACTAGCTTATGCCTCCTCAATTTTTTTATTTACTGAATCATTACCTTCCAATGAAAGTGAAGAGTCGGAATTTGGGGCAGTGGAAAGTGATTTCTCCATTTGCTCCATTTTTTTTGCAATGGCAAGCTCTCTGCATTTCAGATTTTCATTTTCTTCCTTGATATTCTGCAATTCATTCTCTTGATCCATTAGAGAGGCCTTGAGATCTGCCACTTCCATCTTGCTCTTTTCTAATTCTTCTTTTGTGGCATTGGCCTTGGCTTCAGCTTCTCTCAGAGATGCCATCGATTTACCCTCTCTTTCAGTAGAACGAGTCATGATTTCCTCTACTTCTAGATTATACTTATTAATAGCTTCTTTGACATGTTCTGCCTCCAACCTAGCCTCACTCAGCATTGAATTAAATTTTCCCTCTGTGGCTTCCAAAGAAGCCCTCAGTTGGTCAGTTTCAAGTCTTGCGCTCTGCACCTCTTCAGAAGCGGTCTCTAGTTCCATTGTAGCTCGCCCAGCTTCTACATTAGTTTGCAGAAGATGGAGTTCCAGGTTTTCCACTGCCTTCTTATTCTTCTCTACTCCTTTAGCTTCTTTTGAAATCATCTCTTCCTCTCTCTTCTTTGCTTCAACCAAGTCCGATCTAGTTCTTTCAAGCTCAGCATTCAAGGACTGTATAGTTTCTGTAAGGGAACCCAAATAAGATTTTTCCTTTTCCAGATCTGAATTTTTTTCTTCAAGCTCTGTAGTTACTGATCTCAAGGACTCCAGTGCTTTATTATCCTCGGCTTTTTCTCTCTCAGTCTTCATTCTGGATTCCTCTAAATTAAGATTCGCTTCACGGGCTATCATGGCAACCTCTGATTCGGATGCTCTGGCTTCTTTAAGCTCGGATCTGAGCATCTCCAAAAGAGTATGCATATCCAACGAATTTGGCTCAGACATCTTCAAAGTGTCAATTTCTAGCCGCAAACCCTGAATTTCCAAATTAGCTGCCTCAACCTAAGCTATAACCATAGCCTTGGAATATTGAAGGTTCTTAGGCCATAAATTCCAAATATTCCCCTAATTACATCAATTTACAAACCATCACATTAACATGATCATGAGGACCATCATTGTTGACAGAATTTAAAATTTTATATTACTGAATAATTGGAGTATCGTCCTAACAGAAAACAGAGAGGTTGGTTTATCTCAAAATCTCTATCAATTTCATGAAAACGTAATGTAGAATTTTGTATTTATGTTTTCTCACATGATCAAATATTCAATGCTTTCCTTCGCAATGGATCATTATGCAGATGGAAGCTCTCTAATATAAGTAGGAATTGTCCATGCAAGTTGTGTGGTTATTTTTCCATTGCTTATCCTGGTATTTTATGATATCATACATAAAACCCAATAATAAATTCTAGTCCAAATCCTTGTTTTCATCATGCATGGATTGTACTCCTGCAACCATTCTGCAACATCAGCTAAAAGATAAAGCCCAGAAAATTCGATTTCAGATTTAGCCCTTTGTTTCTCAATTTCGAAAGGGCTCTTGCTGCCCTCAGAGACCAAAATCTAATTCCTCTTGGATTTCTTGGTAGTAGGCGGATGGCAGGGGCAATAAATATAATTAGAACTGTTTTCATGAATAGCAATAAGCCTCAAATCCCTAATTTCTCAATTCAAGTTCCCTGACTGCAATTCCATGTCATGTGCAATAGCCATAGACATTGAACAAGATGAAGAGGCCTCCACCGAGGGTTTGTTGTTGGAGGTTGTATACTGACTACGTGCCTAGTGCATCAAATGAGGCAGAAGACAAGGACTTGGATGCTGATTTCGATTATTGAATTATTTTCTGATAGGAAAAATACTCTAGCCCATTTGGATCTTATAAATTTACAATCAACATGGACTAGTAAATTTTTTCATTTGCAACTTGGCATTATATATAATATAGTATATCATTTGGAGTTTAGGCTCTGAGTTTTCTAATCTTGATTGTAGTGTCTAAAACTAATGCATATTCACATTTCACATTATGAAAAAAATCACAGACGGTCTTGCTTTGACAAACTAACTGACCCACAAAGGGTGATCTTATGCACATACCTCAAGGAGATTCTAGCGAGCAGCTTGAAATGCCACAACCCCAACATTGAACCACCGTCTCGTTGGAAAATATCCTAATTTTTCAATTTTTACACATCTATTTTTTTCTAATTTTGTGTGCCTGGGGAAAAGTCACATGACGTGGACTCGACAATGACTTGGTAAATCCAAAATGGAGACTCAACAAAACTCCACAATATCACAGCTTAGTAAAAATACAGGGAAGTAAACTCAATCAAACTTAGCAAAATTATTGAACAAAAGTGAATCTAAAATATTTTAATCAGGAGTATTGAGTCAGCTAGCTAGCTCTGAGAGCATATTTTAATCAGGAGTATTGAGTCAGCTAGCTAGCTCTGAGAGCAGAATTAATTCGGGATTTCTCACAGACTTATACAGAATGCTTATAATTGATATAAAACCAGTACTCACGTGGAGAAATGAGATGAAATTTCATGAAAATGGGCTAAAATTCAATGAAAATTATAACATACCTTATGAAAATATGAATGCAATTATGTCATGCTAGATGAAAGTAATGGTTGATAATTTTGTGAAAACTAGGCAGTATATGTTCAGGGTTGATTCATGGAAGAGGCGGAGGAATCATAAAAGTTTGTCCTAAAATTTAAAGCTAAAGCAATAAACATTTTAAACAGATTGACATTTTAATTTGATAGCATTTATGTAAACATTTGGGAGAAAGATCCCGATGTATAGATTGTACTCTCTGATGAAAAGGGGTGTTTGTGAATCATAATCAGTTACATTGCTAAACCCTACTCTATAGCAGATTTTACCCAAAAATATCATTGGGGTTTAATGTTGTTGTATGGGTCCTCTAAAACTCCATGGCCATGGAACCGCTAATTATAAGGATCATTGATGTGGGGACGAAATTATGGAACTCATGAGAATTTTTTGATTTTGTGAGGTACTAAAATTTTGTATGATTCTGTTGCACTGAAACCAAGAACTTCGTCTGTCTGATTAGGCTGTATCATCGCCTACAAGATTTTGGGATTTTGGCTTGAATTTTAGACCTTACTAGTCCTCTTTCCATTGGCTCAGAGTGTCTCTCAGGAAGCCTTGGTTTTGTTGGAAGTGAAGAAAGAACTGAGTGACCCCAATGGATTTCTTGGTAATTGGAAGGCAGAGGACGATTCTCCCTGCAAATGGAGGGGTATCTCATGTGACCAGAGCTCAAAATCGGTGGTGGGGATTGACCTAACCAACAGAGGTTTAGTTGGGGTTTTTCCTATTGTCACTTGCAATCTTCCACAACTGAGAAATCTATCATTGGGGGATAACAATATTGGCTCAACATTGCCTCGCAACCTTTCCATGTGCAGGCAGCTTCAGCGCTTGAATTTGTCGTAGAATATTTTTGTGGGGAACCTTCCGAACTATATTTCAGAGCTCGCAAAGCTGGAGTACTTGGATATATCGAGTAACAATTTCTCTGGTTCGATTCCTGCAGGAATTCGGAAATTGTGAAGGCTTCAAGTACTGAACCTGTGCTGTAATCTGCAAAACGCGACAATCCCAACATTTTTTGGAAATCTCAGCAATCTGTAGAAATTATTGTTGGCATACAATCCCTTTGCCCCTAGTGTGATTCCTCTGGAGCTAGGGAAGCTAGCAAAGTTTCAGAATCTATGGGCTACTTCTTATAATCTTTACGAATAACTTGAATGGTAGCTTACCTTCGAATTTGGGGAAATTTTCCGCCCTGCAAACACTAGATATTGCAAGAAATCGACTGAGTGGCACTCTTACGCCGGATCTTTGCAAGAATGGGAAGGTGCACCCTGCTCGTACACCCCGCCGAACTTGAGAATGGCTCCAAGAAGCTCCTTAAATGGGCTGCTGCTATTGTTATGTGGCCCAACTTCCAGAGCGCAAGACAGGAATGAAATTCTGGGCGCCCTAGGTAGCTAGGATTGATTAGACTGTGTCAAATTTTCATCTGGTTAAAATTGTTTTCCTATGTACCTGAATAATAACTTTGTTTAATCTGAAGGTTGACAATGTTTCAATCGTCTAACATCTAAATCAATATGTATAATGGTACAACTGGCAATTAGGAAAGTTGTTTTCAAATAAGTATGCTTTACAGCGTAAATATTTTCTAAATAGAAAAACAATATAAGCTATAAAAAAAAAAAGAAAAAAATATATGCTATGCATATTTAATTAATTGTGAATATAAATTTAATTAAAAGTAAAAAATAATATGTGAGTAAGATTTTTAACACTTGATATCAATTTCATATATATTTATATATAGAAAAAAATGTTAAATAAAATATTTAATATTATATAAAATGAAATATCCAATATGAATTATGAATTAGAATTAACATATATTTAAAAATATATTAATAACAAAAAAAACAGTTTAATATAGGCTGATAAAATGACTCAATGCAAATGTTATATAATCTTTATATTATTCAAAAATATAATTTAAACAATAAAAAATTACACATCATCTTTTGCACTTTAAAATAAATTTTACCAAAAAAAATAATATTAAATTAATATTAATATAAAACATATTTAATGTCATACTGAAAGGGACATATACCTACATAGAAAAACGTTGATCACACAATAACCCATCTACCACTACAATGGGAACAGTATCTCGTTTCGAATAAATTTCCTTGGAATGGGTAAATTTTTTAAAGGTTGAAATTCCGAGATTTGTGACTGGACTCGTAATTTCACCCATCTGGATTCTGGATTGATTAACAAACTTCATTATACCTCATGTTCGTAGTTTCCAGTCGAGTTTGCATTTTACAGAATTAAATTAACAGTCGAGTCTGCATTTCATTGAATAGATTATTTTTAATTTTCAATTAAATTTGATTTAATTTTATTGTAGATTCTATAAATATTTAGAAATCTGATACCTAAGAACTAACTATTATCCATCATATTTTAAAATCTAAAATTCCATTCTAAAATCGATAAAAATATCAAAAATCCATTCTAAAATCGATAAAACTGACCTTAATTATGAAACCATATTCTTTATAGCTTTTGGTTCTAAATTAAGATATTTGGTAAAAATGAAATTTGAAACAGCTTTGGGTTCTAAATTAAGATATTTGATAAAAATGAAATTTGTTTTCAATAATAGTGGTGAATACGAGTTCTCTTTACCTTTCTAATAAATAAATAATTAATTAAATTAAAAGGGTAAAGAGAACTTGTATTCACCACTTATATATATATATATATATATATATATATATATATATATATATATTCTTTTTTTTTTCATTTAAGTTAAATTTAAAAGTAATTTTTATAAATATAAATGGAGAAGAAAATTTAAATATTTTGATATTAAGGTGAATAGTGATAATGGTTGTGATTTAATCATAATTCTAGCTCTCTTTTCTTAATTCTACCTATCTTCTCTTCTTTTTCTTTTTCTCCATTATTTTCATTAATCATTTTTTTATTTTCAAAATTAATGGCATATTTTTATTGTTTTGCTTATTTTTAGATTCTCATTAAAATTAAAAATTTATATTTATATTAATAAACGTATTAAACTTATTTAGGTAAATATTCTAGTTGTTTCTATATTTTTTAACTCTGGTAATATTATTAATTTTATTTAATTTCTTTAATTTAAGAGATTTATATAATTAAAATAAAATAAAGACTAAATTTATAATTAAATATTAGCTTATTATTTGATAATTTGTTACTAACACCAAATTCCTAATCCTGAATCCTTGTAATTTTATTATTTTATTTAATTTTTATAATATTTTAAATTAATTAATTTAATATATATAATTAAAATACATAAATTCCTAACAACTATTTTATAGCTAAATAATATTTTCATAACTAATTCTTAACAACTAATTCATAATATTATTTTAATTAACTTAATAACTAATTTACTAATGGATAATTCCCCACTTATTCTTTGGGATCGATTGATTTTTTCACCTTTTTCTCGAGGATGGACCACATTAATTGGTTCATGATGCATTCTTACTGTTTATTCTCTAGGATCGATTGTTTTTTTCACATTTTTCCTGATGATGAACCACATTAGTTGGTTCTAAACTTCAACCTACTAATGTGATTAATCCCAAAGACATTATTATTTACAATATAGATCACAAAAATATAAGATCTAACATTAAATAGTATTTACAAGAAACCAACAGTGTGCTCTCTAATACCATATAATAGCATATAGTCTTAATGTCATGCTTGAGTCAAATACTATATTCATTTACATTTTAACCTAATGCTCAAGAAAATGACAATTCTCCATATTTATGTTAACTTCTTGCATTTTCTTTTCTTTAATTTGGGAAATGGAGTTTTTAAATATGGTTTATGTTATGTGAATGGATATGATATGATATAATTAGATCACTTTTGTTTCTCAATTGATTATATTGTTCCATTTTATATCAATTAGAAATGGTTTCTCTAACTGTCATAAAGGACCATTCTCTTCTTCTCCATGCTTCAATATCCATTACTAGGATTTGTTCCTTTCTTCTTCAAGTTTCCATAGTCATTACAAGGATCCATTCTCTTCTTTTTTAGGCTTCCATTTCCCTTACAAAGATCCTCTCTTATCTACAACCAAAAAAATATTATTAAGTGTCACACATGGAACCTCATAAAAACAATAAAGTGAAGATATCTCTCACACAAATTTCCAAGGTCGTTTGTTCTAATGACAACACCATTTTCAAGCAATAGATTCAAATTATCTAGTAACATAATCAAGTTATCATTGTGTTAATAGAGGAGATATTAGATATGAAAATTAACAATTCCAAATGGTGCCTCCATCTACCTTACATTCGTTAACCACTAATTTTTTGAAATGTTCTAAAGATCGATACAACATCAAGGTTGTATCCTCGGCTAGTGTTAGTTTAATTCACAACGTAGATCTCACTAACTCATATGATCACATATTCCTTGAACTCACTCACCAAATGACACAAACATATGATATCAAGAATAATCATATAAACTAGTTCACTTCGTCCTTTATGTAGAGTAAGATGAATAATATGGGTATAAATACCAATTATGGTAACATCACTTCATGTTCAATAATGATGCAATTATCACTACTATAGGTCCTATACATCCAAAATACGATATAAATGTGCTTACAAATTCTTAGTCTTTGAAGCTCTGTATAAACCCAACTTCTTAGTTACCTCACTAGCCATTATTCCATTCACAATCCAAAATAATGCCTTCAACAACTCTTTTTCTAATAACAAGAAACATCTTATCTTTGATAAACCAACTACTTTAGAACACACCATAAGAAAATCCATTAATACAATTAGATATCAAACTTTAATATATATTGTGGAATAACCATGTATTTGTGGATGGTGCACTATGAAGAATTGACGGGACAATAATTACATAAAAGAAGGGCATATATGTACGAGAAAGTAAGTGTATTTAGGTGGATACTAAAAAGATGAGAAAGCAACATATACCCCTAAAAATGAATATACAAAGCTTTAAAGGAATAAAAATATAAAAACCTACTAAGTTAAACTCTTGAAGTAACATCCAAGTGGATATTCAAAAGTAGTAGTAGTTGGGTAGAAATAAAATCTAAAAGGACACTTTTTTTTTTCAACACTTACATAAAACCGTTATTTCAAAGACCCCAAAACATTTATCCTTTAATTAATAAAGCCATTTTTAACTATACAATAATAACTTAACATTTAAAATATAAACAATCTAACCATAACAATATTGTTATATGAATTTCGCATTATATATTTAAATTGAAACAAAAAGTCATTTTTAATTATACATACTAACTTAACATTTAAA
This sequence comes from Pinus albicaulis, assembly GCA_034641835.2. NCBI lineage: Eukaryota > Viridiplantae > Streptophyta > Pinopsida > Pinales > Pinaceae > Pinus > Pinus albicaulis. Next base: position 671,711,606 of record CM076581.1, read on the forward strand.
ACATAAATAATGTAGCCATAACAAAATTGTTACATGAATTTCACATTATATATATATATATATATATATATATATATATATATATATATTTCTCAGTAAAACTAATTCTATTTATAAAACATAATAGTACAAAATTGCGCTAGCTTCAGCTGTGTGAGCCTGAGAACTGGGCTTGATGTCCAAGCTTATCATAAACAATTGAGTTTCCCTACGTGGGAAACCAGCTCTTTTTAAAGAAAGTTCACCGCCCTTGGAAGGGAAACCGGTATATAGTGCATGCATTATAATTTAACAAGAGACAGAAAACTAATATAGCCTACAGCTGCTACAGCTGATGAGAGATTCAAAAAAACCAAAAATTCTTCCAATGAAGTCGAATATCTGTACCATAGAAGGCTGAGGGAGGTCTAATTCACTGTTCAGGAGATGGGGAGGCCGGTTCTTCAACGATTCTGCACCCATATTCGTCTTCTCCATCTTCATTGTCCTTCTCTCGCGCGCTATCCTTATTGAAGAAGTCCACCTGCATGTTCTCTTTTCCAAGGATGGATTTCCCAATGCCAATGGGCGCTACAGGAGTCGGAGCATCATTTTTAACCGAGGAAGGTTGAGGACCAGGCTGAGTAGGGGCGGGGCAGGGAACAGAAATAGGAGCAGAGCTAGCAGACTCCTCACTAACAGTGACGGTAACAAAAGCGGTGAGGACGGGCTTATCTAGAGAGCAATTGAAGTGGAATTCCGCTCTTTGAGAGGTTTGGCGGAGGGTCGGATTAGCAGGCGTCTGAAAAGAAGGGGGGCAGGCTGAGAGACGGGAGGAGGATGCCGCACAGGCAGAGCAGAGTGGGTGCCTCCAGGATGGAAGGCGCGACCCCTCTAACGTCGAGAGTCCGAATAAAGGCCCCAATCAACATCCTCCACAGAAGAGTCAGAGGTCGAGCTCGTGGAAGGGCGTGGGCGGGAGGAGCGAGCTCTGCTCGTCCCTCACCTACATCTCATTTGATGCCGAAGCCGAGGCATCGCCGTAGAGCTTTGCCAGGGGTGCTTGGGGCAAAAGGAGTAGGCAGTGCTCAAGGGAGACCATTGAAAATCGACAAATTGAGAATGCAGACAAGAATTTAAATGACAGAAGTTGCTTTGAGTGAAAGGATAACCTGGAAGAGTTTCCAAACAGCCGAGGATGATGCAACGTCGCCCACTCTGAGTGCGAGTGCTCGGCTCGGCACAAGCAGATGAACAAGCTCCACAGACAGGAGACGGATGGTCGCATTCACATTATATATTTAAGTTGAAACAAAAACATAAATATTTTCCATTTAATCTCAAAGAAAGTATACATACTAACTTAACATTTAAAATATAAACAATCTAACCATAACAATATTGTTATATGAATTTCACATTATATATTTAAATTAAAACAAAAGTCATTACAATCTAGCCATCACAATATTGTTACATGAATTTCACATTATATATTTAAATTGAAACAAAAGCATAGATATTTTCCATTTAATCTCAGAAAATTCATAAAGTAAAAGGAAATAGTATATTATATATTTAAATTGAAACAAAAAGTCATTTTTAATTATACATGCTAACCTAACATTTAAAACATAAACAATCTAACCATAACAATATTGTTACATGAATTTCACATTATATATTTAAATGGAAACAAAAGCATAAATATTTTCCATTTAATCTCAAAGAAAGTCCATAAAGTAAAAGGAAATAGTATATGAAACTAAAAGATAATAATAGGCATAATATGCACTATTGTTTCTTATGCAAAAAGTTATTTATGTATAATTTCAAATTAATATAATAAGAATTTCTTCATAAAAAAATTTATAAAATAAAATTAAAATAAAATATTTTGATTTTGAAATGAATTATAGTTTTTGGGCAAGTGGCATTGAAAAGTTATGGTATTAGCCCATGGTATTGTAACAAAACATATTTACTAGTTAATAATATCTATGGTAAAATGCGGGTAAATATATATGGTTAAGAATTTTGATATATTGGAAGTATTAAATTTTAATTTAAAAAATATTATAAAATTTAATTAAAATAAAATATTTATAACATATTTAGATTTTGAAATGAGTTTGATTTTGGAAGTATTAAGTTTTAATTTAAAAAATGTTATAAAATTTAATTAAAATAAAATATTTATAACATATCTCGATTTTGAAATGAGTTATGATTTTTGGGCATATAGTATTGATGACATGCTATTGTAACAAAACCACAATTAGTGAATATATTATTTTTTTACATTTTTTATTTTTAATATACTTTTATATTTGACAATTCAATTTAAAACCACATAAAAATTAAAATTTATTTTTAAAATTTCTAAATATTTAGTTTAATATTTAAACTTCATAAATTTTGTTTAGAAAATCTAAAACTAATTGAAATATTCAATTTAATATTTAATATTTTTAAAACTTTAATAAACTTCATAAATTTTGTTTAGAAAATTCAAAACTAATTGAAACTCAATTCCTTTTGACCAAAATAAAAAAACAATAAATAATATAATTGACAACTATCATAAATGATATATGAACTAAAAAGATAAATGATACGAACTAACAAGATAATAGAAAATTTGTATTCTATATCTTTATATATGAAAAATTAATAATATTAAACATTAAAATTGATGCATAGATTTTTTTTGTTGATGAGAAAAAAAATATAGATATATAAATGTTCGAAAAAAAAATTAGTTATTAAATCCATTCAAATTATATATAATAATTTTATTTTTATTTTTATCTATTATATTTTTTTATTCCATATCAATTTATTACTAATACTATTAATTCTATATCAATTTACTAGGAATATTATTAATATTATATTATTTTAAAAATAAAATTAATTTGCATATCAATTATATATAATATATAATAATTTATTTTTATTTTTATCTATTATATTATTTTATTCTATATCAATTTATCACTAATACTATTAATGTTATATTATTTAAAAAATAAAATTAACTTACATATCAATTTAATTTAATCAATTGTAATTAACATAAAAATTCAAATTTTATAAGGAAAAATTCACTATAAAAATAATCAATTCTAGTATAAACTTAATAACATCTTTTAATTAAACAAATAATTTTTTAAAACAAATAATTTTTTATTGACATTAAAACTAATTCCAACTTAAACACCACATTAAACCCTTCTCACCGCCTAAAACAACTCTTAAAAAAGAGAAATTCTTATTCTCAAACTAACTTTATAAGTAGTTAGTAATAATTAGCTAAAGGGATATTTGTTGTGATAACATGGTTTCCGCACTAAAGTAAGATGTGGAAATTTTGTATGGTTCTATTCCACGCCAAAAAATTAGTACCCACTTACGCTAAAGTCCCACGGCGACATGCGTATGGATTTTTGTCCGTTTTCATTGAAAGTACATACACATAATTTGTCTATATGACAATGTTGTTGAAAGTACATACACATAATTTGTCTATATGACAATGTTGTGGAAAGTACATGCAAATAAAAACTTGTGTTTCTTACTGTTGAGGTTGTGAGTGAGAACAGTTTCTGTACTAGCAAGTCTTGTGGGTGAGTGATTGGCTTTACACGTTGCAGTTAAAGTTTTGTCACTGAAGGGTAATTTTATCCCTGCAAACCAGTTATTTATGTGAATATAATCGCATAAATATAAAATTATTTCCTTATTAATGAGTAAGGTAATATATATATATATATATATATATTTTAAAATTATATATATATATGAGTTTATTAAAAATAATTTTATTAATAATTTTAAGATATATATATATATATATATATATATATATATTGAAATTGATTTTTAATTTTAAAGTGTAATTTAAAATTAGTTTTAATTAATTAAGAGTTTGTTTTTCTTTGATGGAAAGCAACATTTAAAGAACCATAATATTTTTTTATAAGAGTGGAAGTTCATCTCTTACAAAACATTAATATGATATTTCAAGTAGTTAAATTTATTGCATCCACAATGATGTTTTGCCATGTAACAATATTGAGTTTGTATAAATAAAGATCAATATTGTAAAGTTTTTTCTACATTGTAAAAATAAAAACATATTTTTATATTCATCAAATAGATTAAATATTAATTTACTTATCAAGTGTGGAGAGCTATGGAATTTCTCGAGTTGCATACATTTTTTTCTAGTGCAAAATTTAATTAAAGGTTTACACCTCAGAGATTTAATCTCTCTACCCTTAATAAATCTAAAAGTAAGATGGATTTAGGTGGTTATAATATCTACATATTTTGACTATTATATTTTATATATTATATATATTTTTCTCTTACGATTATAAAATTAAAGAAGAAATCCCCTAGTACTAAGTACCTTCACATCTTTGTTTTCATCTTATCATTTTTTAATTTTTAATAGTTTTATTAATATATATAAAAAAAAACAATATTATAAAGTCTTATTTTCGTTAATAATTAAGTAATTAAATTTTCACTCATATATATATACCAATTTTCAACTCTATATAGTCTTTTAAATTTTTTATTCGGAAATTTAAATTTTTTAATGAAATTTTAAAACTTCAACTCCAAGTTAACCAACATAGTCATTGCAAATCAAGAATGAAATTTGACCCAAGTTGTGAATGATGTGAATGATGATAGTCCACTTTGGTTTTGAAATTCATTCATATATATATATCTGGTAACTTTTACCTTTATATTTTATTATTGTATTTTATTTCTCTCTCATGATTATAAAATTAAAGAAAATGTCTTTTAATACTAAGTCTCTGTGACCTTTCTTTTATTTTATTAATTTTTAATGTTATTTTATTTTTTAAAATACAACTATTAGATATAATACAATAATATAGTAAAAATAAAATAATGTGTTAAAGAGTTTATATCCTAAATTTTAATGGTTCTATTAATGTATATAAAACTCTTTGAAAACATTAATGACCTAAACAAAACCATATGTTTCAAATTATTTATATATATATATATATATATATATCGTTGGTACTGGGATATGTGGACCTTATCTCAGTTTGTTAGTTGGCAGTTCTTACTGTAAACAATAGTGTATTTTGGTGTGTTCCAGATAACTTGTGACTTAATAGAGTGAATCAGTTAAATTACAGCAAAATAAACTAAAATTATAAATTAAAATAAGATTAAAGTAAAATAGTCAATTTACCATAGATAGTTTTTGTACTCTACATTTTGAACATAATATTTTAAAATGTAATATTTATATTTAAAAAAATAATACAATATTCTTTAATATAATAATTTTTATTGTTTTAATAAAATTATTTATTTTTGAACTCAGAGAAAATAAAATTAAATTAAAAATAGCTCTATGTGAAAACATTTTTACTTGGTCAATGTAAAATTAAATTAATAAAAAAATAACTTCATGGTATGACAACCCATGGTATTCATGTGGAATATAGCATATTTAAAGGGGGGAATTAAAACATCTTATATCCATCTTAACTCTGAATCTAGAGATCAAATATCCTTTCACTCTAAAGAGGTTTGCATCTCAAGAGATTTGATCTCTCTCGAGTCTCGACCATTGATAGCTCGGGATTTAAGATGGATCTAAGATGAATCTAGGTTGGTTGTAGTGTAATTTAATTTGTTGTTTATCCCTAAAAATAAAAATCACACTATGTGAAAACATTTTTACTTGATCAAAATAAAATAAAAGTAATAAAATAAAACAATAAAATAAAATTAATTTCATGGTATTCACCCATCGTATTGATACATGGTATAAGAACCCGTGGTATTCATGTGGAACATAACATATTTAAAGGGTAAAATTAAACCAACCTAGATCCATCTTAAGTCAGGATCTACCAAGCCCAGAGAGAGATATCAAATATCTTGTGAGGCAAACATCTTTTGAACCCTTTTTCGCTTGGTGGATCCAAAGTTAAAATGGATTGTCACATTTTGTAAGCCTAAATGATGCTTCAGAAGTGGGTATGTGTTTTATGTTATACATTCCTAGATGAGGCTTTAGAAGTGTGTATGTTTTTTATGTTATACATTGTATTTTAAAATATTGTTAGGAGTGGTAAATAATTCATTCCCCATTAAAGTAGAGATTTAAAGACAATAGGGAAATTTACATTATCGATTGTGTGAGTTTCAAGATGATGTTTATAGAAATAGTTGTTTTCTTTCTGTGAGTGAGTTATATCTTAGTGAGAGTCTTTATATTCCAATTTCTTCATCAAGCCTATCAATATGTATTTGGTGAGTGAACATGCATACACCTTATTTAATAAAGTCTTGATTAGTATTTTTCTGTTATCACTATTTGGTTAAATATTTTATCAATGTTTCAAATTAAAAATCAATTGGACTATTGTTCCAACCCTATCATGTCCCAGTCACGAGTACTAGACTTTCCTCAAGTGGAGACTTCACCTAAAATCGAGTAGATTTTAATATATTTGAATAATTTATGCAAGAAAATTCTGATATAGACATATTTTTAACAAAAGATTCTTGTAATTTGCTCAAAATGTTCAATTTCATGGAATATTTTCCCTCCTCCATGGAATTCCCGCAAGACGAGGCTCCTTTAACTTAGATGAAACTAGTAAAAGGAAATATTAAAAGTGATATGAATGGAAGTTTAAAAATAAGATATCCATAAAAAGGTTCTATGATGGGTAGCTGGACCCATCAAATTTAACCCCTAATTGTCATTCACAAATTGAGTCAAATTCCATTCTTGATTTCCAATGACTATGTTGATTAACTCAACTTCATTTTCATTTTTTCATAATTTTATTATTATTAAAAGTTGAAAAAATTAAAATAGCACTTGAGAAAGGTTTGCACCTCAAGATATTTTAGATACATCACCCTGATCGAGGAAGGGAATTGAACCTGTGATGAGTGCTATAACAGCCCGCCTCATCACCGTTTAACCAAGACCCCATAGACGTGTTTATATCCTATTTTTTAATGGTTCTATTTATGTATATAAAACTTTTTGAAAACATTAATGACCTAAACTATATATATATATATATATATATATATAACAAAAGCACCAAGGTAAGAATTGCAAAACCAAACTAATCATTGTAATTCATAAATTAGGTCAAATTCCATGATTAATTTCCAATGACTATATTAACTTACAAGTTTCAAATTTTCATAAAAAACAAAATTATTAAAAATTTGAAAAAAATAATATATATATATATATATATATATATATATAATTCAAAAGTAGGAAAATTATTCTTTTAATTACCGGCCTAGGTCCATTTAACCATGGATCTATCAAGTGCTGAGAGGGATCAAATATCTCGAGGTGCAAGCATCTTTTTTAAGTGCAAAAATTCAGAAAGGTTTGCACCTTAAGCGATTTGATCCCTCTCAGTGCTTGATAGATCTAAGGTTAAGATAGATGTAGGTTGGTTTCAGTTGTGTGCGGTAACACAAAATTTGTTAAACATCTAATTGCTCTGATCATTTTAAATGTGTTAATGTGTCTAAGATTAATCTGGTCATCTTAATTTTAAATTTACTCAGTTAACTCGATTTTTTGAGATGACAAATATTGTTAATAACTTCAATGATGAAAAATGATTAAATACAAAATTTGAATGCAAAGTGGCAATGTAATAATGTTGAATGATAAAAAATATGAATAATAAGAATGTAGTCAATTACAAATAGTATTTGTTGTGATCAATCTCAAACTATTTTCTTCTATTGCTCTTATTGTCACACATGTTAGTTTTTCCACCTTTTCATATCAATCATATGAAAAAGACGGTTTAAATCGTATACCATTCAAATATTTAACTCAAGTTATTTTAGTAAACATCATATCTTATCTTTCTTGCTCTCAAATATTAATAGTAGTTTTCTCCAATGTCAACCATTGTGACTTATGGAGTGTTAAACCCGAAGTAAGTGTAAATGGTAGTTATTTTCTATTACCTAATGTGAATGAAAAGTAACTAACAATGTTGAATTATGGAAAATGAGAATAATAAGAATGAACTCAATTAAAATTCAAGAAGCAAACATTTTAGGTAAGTGAACATTTTATTTAAGATGAAAATTTCAATATTTTATTTATGGTTGAATTAATTTAACACATAAATCAATGCATGCCATCAATAACTTTTTTGTGCTTAAACTAAAATCAATGTACACTATTAATCTAATTAATTTGAAATTAATGGACATCATATATCTAGTTATATAAAATTAGAAATCAACACTTACGCTGAAATCAATGCATATAATGTGTAACATCCCTTGATTGATTTCCTATGTAAATAAAAAAAAAATAGTAACCAAGATCACAGGATACATATTCGAAGCTTAATGTTGGGAAATAACATAGTGACGGGGATCACTTGTGATTAATTAATTTTTATGGAAATTGGCAAAGGCATTGGCAAAGACAAAGTGACAATAATTTGTATTTATTTATGAAATAATGGAAAATAGGAGAAAATGAAGATTAAAGGCCACAAATTTTCATAAGGAGGAAATTGAAGGAAAAATAGAGGAAAATGAAGAAAATAGAGGCCTCAATGAAAAAAAGGTTTATGAGGCTAATTTCACAATATTTTATTACTTTTAGCTTCGAGCTCTCTCTCTCTCTCTCTCTCTCATACTCTTGCACACTTAGAGAAACCTTGGAGCATGGTTGGAGCATGCTTGGATGATCTAGACTGGATCATTATATTTTTTGTCATCCATCTCGATGCATTTGGAGTGGAAAAAAGTGGATGAATCAACTCACAGGACCGTTTTTTACCAGCGGGACCTAGTTTGGCAAAATAAGGTCTAAAACCTTCTAGGAGTGTTTTGAGGCATCAAACGACGTTTTTTGGGGGTAAAGATTTGTTGCTTTAGCACAACATAATTTCATACTATTATACACACATATATATTTCCAACGGCGTAAGAAGCGTGTCAATCAGAGTCTATATGCAAAATTTATGCCACTTAGACGTTCACCTTCATGATTTCTCACCTATAGTTCAGGAGGATGCCATGCCAGCCCCCATTATTCATGGAAAAGGAGCTAGCCACATGATTATGATGTAAAAAACTCTAAAAGAGTATATTGTAACTCTAATTAAGAGTTGAAGTAGTCAAACTTAACCATTAGTAGGCTATCGAGCTGTGTTATAACTAGGCCACCAGGAGGAAGAGGAATTCTCTTTCGAGATAATTTTGTTCCATAAGCAAAGATAGCCGGGAGAGATAGGAGGTAGAGCACATAGATAATATCTCTGCACTGTAGCAGCCCATGGGCCACATGCATTACTTACTTGTACCTACATCTATATTTCTAGATAGAGAAAGAGAGCAAAGTGACCTCACCTTCCAACTGGGTTTTCTCCCGAAAAGGTTTCCCATAAAGTATATTTTGTGTGTTATGTGTGTGTGTGGGCTTATTTTATCATTGTCTATTTTTCTACATAATTTCCATTCACATACATACACTAATTATAGTTAAATCTGCAAATCTAGAATTTTAATAAAACTGTAATACTGTAAAATTTTAGTATTTTAATATATTATTATCAGATCTTTTGTGACAAATTGTCCAATGGAATATCCACGATAGTTTACAGATCATTGGAGCACTCTAGATTTCATTAGATTTGGAAAAGAAGGAAAAGGAAAGCGGGAAAGTGCAAGGAGACAACGGGATAGCTTTGTAGGTATCTAGTTGCATGTATGATTTCCTTGCTAGTTTTGGCATGCATGCTCTATCCATGTGGTTATTTGTTTATTATTTTTCATTGGCATGGAAAATTTCCTTGATGGTCAACAGTTTTTCCTACCCTTTCCATTTCCCAGATAACCATAGTGTTGTGGGTTTTCTTCCACTTTTTGTTTCTAGTTAGTGCTCATAATTCCTTATGGTTGTGGGTTGGAACAACACTAGTAGAAAATGATGAAATTAGTGACTATGTGACAAAAAAATTTAGTCACCACAGTTATCTCAAGTGAATTACTACTAAATTTGAGCAATTTTAAGTGACTGAACTAAAAATGACTAACTTAAATGACTAATTTAGTCTAGGGATAAAATATACGACTAGATAATAAGTGACCAAACTAGAAGTGTCTAACTGAAATGACTAATTTAGTCCATGACTAAAATAAATGACTAGAAGGAACCTGATTGGTCGGCATGTGATGTAACATATAATCACATCTGATTTCTAAAGGACAGGATCTGTGAACCAGCTCTAAACCCTTCGGCCATGTTCTAGGGTTTGGAGGCCATCAGATAGGCTGCCCTTGCCAGACTCTCTACCCTAGCCTCGGGGCCTCTTTCATCTCCTGGTGTGAGGATAGCCTCACGCATGGAAGACAACAGTGGGGGGACGGTGGATCCCCCCTCCTCTAGTTTTTCCTCTAATGGAGCGACGGCAGGGGCTGACAGTGACCGTCAACAAAACTATGGCATGTTCCCTAACCCCTCTGGGACATCACATGCATAGAATCTTCCAACAACAGTTGTTGAAGAGGCAGCAACAGTCACATCCTCCACATGCATACCCAAGTCAACAAAACGACCCAAGATTGAGCTCCCAGGTCATCGAATCAATAGAAGAATCTAGTATATGAAGGAGCATGCCCTGATAGGAAATTTCATGGGATTTTGGCCTATAGAAAAAGCTCTTCTAGGTTGGATCACCTCCAAATGGAAAACTAAGGGCCATATCAATCTACAACAATGTGCAAAAGGATTCTTCAATGTGATCTTTACATGAATCAAAGACAAGAACCGAATCCTGGATGACGACCCATATTTCTTCAATTCAATGGGTCTATATCTGTACAACTGGGTCGAATGCTTTAATCTAGACAAAGAAGATTTCAATTGGGCTCCAGTTTGGGTCAGGCTCTACACCCTACCACAAGACTACTGGGATGAGCTAACCCTTCAATACATTGGCAACTCTCTTGTAGAATTCATAAAAATAGCGGAAGAGATAAAGATAAAAAAAAAATGTCACCTATGCAAGGATACGCGTATACATGCACATCACAAAGTCTCTCCCTAATGAGGTAATCCTGCTTCATGATGATTATGAACGGGTCCAAATAGTAGATTATGAACATGTGTCATTTAGATGCAGGAAATGCCACTAGCATGGGCACCTATTTAGATATTTCCCCCTAAATCAAAGCTCCAATATGAATAATGCCTCCACAGCCAAAGACACCGAAGGGTTCACAAAAGTCTCTAGAAGAAAAAGGCATACCATGAAGTCAAACAAGAACAAGAACAACAAAGCTCCAGCTACAAGCAACAGTTTTGAAGCCCTAGCTAAAATGAACGTGGATGAGAGTGGAATCCCAAGAGACTTGGATCCGCCCTCGCAGGAGAAATCCTAGACTCCTGAGGCTCTGAAGACCAAAATAAAGCTCCTTTTTGCAACCCCAGTCCCCAACGCCTAGTATGGAAAACTCAGGTAAAGGCAAAGTCACAACCTTGGAATCAATCCCAGAAGCAATGGAAGAAGAACCAGAGAGTATTGACTATGGGGACCTAGATATTATGGGTCTTGAAGATTCATGCAAGAGGAAATACTTTCTCTCAATACCAAAACAACATATCCAAAAATTGGAGGAAGTCCTCATTAGAGCCTAACATATACCCTCCCTCGACATTCAAGGTGACACTCTCCTGAATACCAAACACATTTTGAAAGAATCCAGAAAACAAGGAAGAATAACAAATCCGCAGTGACTGGTTGGCTTGGGCAGAGAGCTAGTAGAATCAGTGCTATCCCAAGTTAGCTAGGTTCTATTCAGTCGTTCCCAACACTTCTCAATGAATCTCATCTCCTGGAATATCAGAGGGCTAAATAGCCCCTCCAAGAACATGTTGATCAAGAAAAGAATCACTGAGGAAAACCCCACAAATTTATTTATGCAAGAAACAAAATTCTCCAGCTCAACTTTGGATACCATCTTCAATAGACTTTGAAAAGGTTGAAACACCCTAGTCATCGATGCATGTGGAGCTTCAGTAGGCCTTGCGATCATTTGGAATCCCCAACTGATCACCCTAGAGAACAATCATCAAAATCACCATTTCATTCAAGTCTCCTTCCACCTGATTGGAACTGGCATTCATGGACACCTCACAAATGTCTACTTCCCACAATCAGTGCTGCAAAAAACGAAGCTTTTAAACAGAATAGCGAATCTCAAAAACCAGCGAAGTCTCTGGGTGATTGGAGGAGACTTTAACATGTTCACAAACCTTCACGAAAAAAAGGATGAAGGACCCATCTTGACATGGAAAACACCAAATTTAAGAAATTCATCCAATGTATACATCTAATAGACCTTCAAACCTCCAATGGCATCTTCACTTGTAATAAATGGAGGGGAGGATCCCATCAAATTGCATCAATATTGGATCGCTTCCTCATCACGGACGATTTCAACCACCTAGGAGGGGAGTTGGTTGCCACCATCACTCTGGCCTCTAGTTCGAATCACTGGCCAATCTAGCTTCAATGGCTCAGACCTGGCAATGCCACACCCAAACCTTTTCGCTTTGAACAATTTTGGTTCAGACATCGGGGTTTCAAAGATCTCATCTCTGATTGGTGGACTACCCTCAATCCGCCCTTGGGCTCAAAAATGTACCACTTCTAGCAGAAGCTAGAGATGCTCAAAGGGAAACTGAAATTGTGGAATCAAAACACCTTCGGCAATATTTTTCACGACCAAAGAGAGTTGGAAACGCAAATGCAGCAGCTCTAACAAAAACTCATCTTAGGAGGCATATCAATAGACTCATAGGCCCTGGAAAAGATGCTAACATCCAAACTTGAAGAAATAATATGTCAAGAATAAATCTTATGGAAACATAAATCACAGATTCGCTTGATCAAGGAAGGAGAATGGAATACAAAAAAATTTCAATGCTCCATAATCCAGCACAAAATGCACAACAAAATTACCATCCTCAAGAATCAAAATGGGGAATGCATGGAAAACCATGAGGACATCATAGAGGAACTGCTCAACCACTTCAAAGACATCCTCAAAGAACCCAATACTCTGTGTTATGAGGCTATTGAGAAAATCACGCAGCATATCCAAAAATTTGTCAATGAGGATCACAATAGGATGCTTCTGAAAGCCACAACCTTAAAAGAGGTCGAACAAGCGATTTTCCAACTAAAAGAATGGAAAGCCCTAGGTCCAGAATTCACCACCAATTTCTTCCACTTTTTCTAGGATATCATCAAAGAGGAGGTATGGGGCATACTGGAGGAATCATGCAACACTCACTGGATTCTTCTAGCTCTCAATGCAACACTCACCAAGATAACACAGCTTCTGTAAGTAAGTACAGGCCAATAGCCATCTGTAATGTTATTTACAAAATAATTTCCAAAGTTATTGCTAATAGATTGAAGAAGCTCATTCCTATGCTCATTTCTCCAAAGAAAACGAGTTATGTTGAAGGCAAGAAGATTCTTGATGGAATTATTCTAACCCATGAAGTCATCCACTCCTTAAAAACCTCAAAAAAGCCTAGCATGCTCCTCAAAATTTACCTTTCCAAGGCCTTTGACAAGCTCAGCTAGAATTACATAAAACATGTACTTTTAACCTTTGGTTTCTTCCATACCTGGGTTCCCTATATCATGAGCCTAATCTCCTCTCCTTTCCTCTCTATCCTTGTCAATGGCATCCCCTCGGTAGCCTTCAATCCCTCCGGGGGTATAAGGCAAGGTGACCCTCTCTCACCTTTTCTCTTTGTACTTATGGACGAGGGTCTGGACCGCCTTATCAAGAACTTGATCTGATCTCATGACCTTCAAGGCATCACCTTACACAATCATCCTCCCATTTCTCATCAACAATTTGTGGATGACAACATGATCATGGGTCACCCCTTTGTGCAGGAAGCTTGCACCCTAAGAACCCTTCTTGACTATTTTTTTGAAGCCTTTGGAACAACTGTTAACCCTGATAAATATCAAATATTCTTCTTCAATACACCCATTATTACCCAACATAATATAGCTCGCATCCTCAGCTTCACCACAACCTCTTTTCCTTCCAAGTACCTGGGGGCTCCCCTCACAGACTTAGCTATCAAACACTCATCCTGGAGAGAGTTGCTGGAAAAAATGGAGACCAAACTTTCCACCTGGACTCACCGCTCCCTCAAGATAGTTGGTCATCTGGTTCTTATCAAATTTTTTCTTCAATCTCTGCCCATATACCTCTTTTCCATTTTGGCTGCACCTAAATGGGTCCTTAAAGCCATTTGCAACCTTCAAATAACCTTTCTCTTGGGTGGACCCAAAGACAATCACAAATGGGGGCTAGTCAAATGGAAAGAGGTAGGTATGACGAAAACTCAGGGTGGACTTGGTCTAAGAGATCTAGAGCACAACAACATCATCATGGGAAAAAATATTTGGTGGAAATGGGTCTTCTGCCCCCAAAAACCTTGGGCGACCTTATGGGCAACCAAATATGCCAGAAATTATCCCAAGGAGGAACTAATCAGATTCAATATTACTCTTGTAAGATCCCAAATCTAGAATGTAGCCAGTCAACACAGATATTTGATCCAAACACTGTTTTTGGGAACTATGCGATGGTGCTCAAGCTCGGTTCTAGGAAGATTCATGGCGGCAAATGCCAAGCCTCTCCTTGATCTTCCATCGCCCCATCTGGAGCATGGTTTTGCAAGTGAGAGAAACAAATTGTGTCTAGGAATTTTGGACTAATGTTGTAACTCAAGGATTCAGGAATTGTCTCCCCATCGATAGATGGCAAGTAGACTGGAACAATGAACAACACAAAGATATATGGGAGGAATTAACCATAATAAGGATTAGAACTCAGCAAGGGCCATACCTCCTCCGTTGGGGCACACTCCAAGTGGAAATTACTCAACCAATGAAGCCTACCATCTTATTCAACCTCCAAATCTTGACCCCTCAAATCAACTATGGAAAAAGATATGGAAAGCTAAGCTCTGGCCCAAAGTCACTAATTTTTTATGGTTTCTAAGAAAACGATGCATCCTCACATGGGAGAATCTCATGAAGAGGGGCTTTTTGGGTCCTTCGAGGTGTCCTCTATGCCAGAATGACATCGAAGCTATCGATCACCTACTGGACCTCTGCCCCATATCCAACACTCTCTGGGACAGGATCGAGACCCTATACAGAATATCCAACTGAGACTGGGGAAACATCACCCACACCATCAACAGGTGGTAGGATAATCCTTATTCCAGCAATCCCTTAAATCTCCTCAGGTAGCTCATTCCGAGCCTACTCACATGGAACCTCTCAAAAGAGAAAAATAGCAGGATATTTAAAGATGCAACTTTATCTCAAGAGTAGATCTGGGCCAAGCTACTCAACAACTTAGAAGAAACTCTTGCCTTGGCTCACTAGGGGAAGGATGACTACTCGAAAACCACAGTTGAATGCATCAACTGGAACAATTGGCATCTGAGTATTGAACCCCCCATGGAGAAATCCCCCCCACGCACAGGAAGGATCAACTCTCCTGAAATCTGGAATCCCCCCTGGTCAGATTTTTCAAATGCAACTTTGATGGAGCCTCCAAAGGCAACCCAGGAGAAGCCGGATTTGGGGGCATCTTCAAAGAATCCAATGGAAATCCCTTACATGCCTACTACGGAAACCTAGGGTGGGATAGAAACAACTCTATGGAACTGGAGGGGCTTATCCAGGGTATCTCCATAGCCATTAAGCTTAATTTTTTCCCACTGGAAATGGAAGGAGATTCTCAACTCATTATCCAAGATGCAAATCGCATCCTCCTTGATTCTTGTACCACAAAGGTCTCTACAAGCTGGAGGCTTTCCAACCGCCTCAATCATCTAGAAAAACTATTGCAGCATCATAATGCCATGGCATTCCACCATGTTCATAGAAAGGCAAACATTGTCACTAATCTCCTAGCCAACAAAGGAGTGGATAGAAATTTAATGCTCTACCACTTTAATTTCCATCATATCCAGGACGAAATCCTTCGCGAGAGTTGCCTTAATCTTTTTCAAAAGGATCAAACTTCACCAGATGTGGGTGAAATCTCCATATCGTTCAAGGACAACTCCTCCCATGCTTATACTAACATCACCCTGCAATGCCAACTCCAACCTGATGTAGAACCTCAAATCGCTGATAATATTTGTCGGTGCTCTGCCACACCAAGCATCACATGCAGGCACAATTGGAATTTCCTTCTCTGTCTCTGTGCTTGAATTCAATGCCTCATGCCTTCAAAAAGAATAGAGGCTCCTAAATCATCCATTTCATTATTGCTCCAGCTAGTCTTGCGAGCTCTCTCTACCATCGTTGCTCCCCTCTTCGATGTTACGTTATTACTCCAGCCTGCCTCGCACACTACCACTGCCATCACTCCCCCTACTGCACGGTCCCCTTGCTATGCGCCCCTACTGCGTGCCTCCCTATTGCACACCCCTCCCCTTGTGCTCCTCCTTGATGTGCAACCCCCTGCAGCGAGCCCCCCTACTGCTCATCCCCCTACTACACGCCTCTCTACTGTGTGCCCCCCTAGCCTCATCCTTGTCTCACAGTCGGCTCCCCATCCTCTGCTCGATAGCCTCACCATGGCCCCATGCCAACATTAAAAGCCCATCAAGAGAAACAATAGAGGGGCACTCTTTGGTCCCTCTCACCGTGCCCATGACCAACATCTGGAATCCAACGAAGGCTCCACATCAGGAAGCCATGAAATTCCAGCTACTCAAATTCCTGACAACACTCAGGGGGAGATTATTCTACCTCCATAGAATCCTAAGGGTAGAAGAGGCTGCATAGAATCCACTATTGCGCAATCTGAGCTGCCGATACCCCGGAAAACTGAACCGCTTCTAGTTCATGAGCTTGCGGAGGAGGAAACAGACGTTTTGATTATCGACTCGGATGGTGTCTGGACCAGAGTTTACGATTTTGAGTATCTTGTTGCTCCCATCATCCACGTGGCCCCTAGAAAAAATTAAAACTTTATATAAAACAATGCTTTTGAAATCAAATAAAAATGCAGCATTTTTTCTAGCTCGCTGTAGAGGGGATTTTTTATTTTTTATTTTATACTATTTTCATGGGTATAAATCATCATTTTTTTATATCCCGTGTTTTATTTTTTTATTTTTTTTATTTTTCCTTTTTATTTCTTTTTAATTTTTTTGAAAATAATTTGGAAGTATGAAATAATTATTTACAATCTTCTCATGGCATAAAAAATCAGCAGATAATCATCAATTGATCCTATAAATTATAAGACCCTAACAATGGCTCCAAAGTGGATGGAAACCTCCCTGTGAGGTGTCAAGAACATTGTAGCTCAGTAGCCTTTATCCATTGGGTATTTTTTCTTGTATTCTATAACTACACTAATCATCAACAACTCAGCAAAAGCTTAGGGCCTTCCCTGCGGGCTTCAATTCCTGATGAAATGTATTTCACACTTGCAATCTTTGAAATAAAAAATGATATATATAATGAGGTGTTTTGTGACTAGTTGAGTTCAAGTGAAGTAATGTTTGAGCAACTTGTCATTAACAGGCCCTCCTAAAAATGTTTCCCCAGCTAGATCTTCTAGAAAAAATGCATGAGTTCCTCTAATAAATGCAACCTTGTAGGGACCTTTCCATAGCCTTTATCAAATTTTCCATGTTTTCCTTTGTCTTCACTTTTGGCATCCCACTTTAGAGCAAGATCATTTAGTTCAAAATTATCTGCTTTGATTCTCCTATCATGAGTCTTTTTTATTTTGTCCTGAATTACTTGTGTTTTATTGAAGACTTCTTCTATTGTTTGTTGCATTTATATCATTTGGTTTATCTTGCTCTGTGCATCATTTGGTTCTAGATCTATTTCCTACAACAATTTTAGCATTGGAATACCTAGAGAAATAGGAAAAACTACATTTGTTCCATAAACCAACTGGAAAGGTGACATTCCAATTGAATTTTTTGTACTATTCATGTTAGCCCATAGAGAATTAACCAACTTCTTATGCCAAGATTTCTTATTTTCCTACAATAGTTTCTTTATTATGTTGACCAAAGACGTATTAGAAGATTTTGCTATCCCATTTCCCTAAGGATAATAGGTAGTATAATGTCTTAACACTATGTGGTATTTGTTGCAGAAATCTATTATCTTATTAGATTTGAAAGCAACAACATTATCAATCATTATTTTCTGTAGGCAACCAAATCTGGACTGTATATTACCTTCTAAAAATGGAATGATTACATAATTTGTTTCATGTATGGTTGGAATGGCTTCAATCCATTTGGTGAAGTAGTCAGTGGCAGTTATAATCGATTTATGTTGAGCTGAGGGACTAGGATGAATTTCCCCTATGACATCAAATTCCCATTGTTGGAAAGGAATTTCAATTGAAATGGGTTTCAAAGGTAAAGGCAAGGGTTTCCTTTTGCCTTTAAAAATCTGACATTGATGACAAGTTGATACCTTCTTATGAATATCAGCAAACAAAGTAGGCAAATAAAAACTTGTTCTTAAAAATTTGTTTGCTGTATATTTCTAGTACAAGTGTCCTCCAAAGTCTCCTTCATGAAATTCATTCATTACCCTTTCAACTTTAGCTTTTACTAGACAATTCAACAAAATCCCACCAACATATTTCCAATACGAGGCTTGATCTAGGATGAAAATTTTTATAGCTTTTAGTTTAAAAAATATTGCTTTGGTCTTTTTCAAACCAGGAGGGGCTTGTAAATTTTGTAAAACATAGACAATATCCAAATACCAAAGGGAAGTAACAAAATTTTATAAGAGTTGTGGAGTTGTCAACCCTTCCTCTTCATCCATAGCAGCCATAAAATTTATGTTCAATGCATGGAAATTTGACTGAGCCATTAGCTTAGCCAATCATTGGTCTTTGATAATCTTTGTTGGTTTGATCTCAACATCATATTCCAAGATAATTGTTATCAATTTACCTCATTTTCCATCTAGATCATTCTAAGTGAGAATATCTTTGACTACTGCATTTGGGACATAAGCAATTATGTGAGAATGTAAAACAAACACTCTGAAATTATTTAAGGCCTTGACTGAAGTAAATTCTTGTTTTTCCATAATGTTATATTTCAAAGATGCATCCCTTAACCCTCTAATGAAAAAATCTGTGGGTTTCTCATGTACTTCTTTATTTTTTTGTAATAACACTACAATAATACTATATTCTGAAGCAAAATAAAATATCATGAAGTCTTTGGTATAATCTGGACTAATCAATACAGGAGCTCGAGTCAATGTTCTTTTACTTCATTAAATGATTCTTTTTCCTTTGTATTCCATTTTATTTCAGTGTAATTTCTCAACATATTGGTTATGGCTCTCAAGAGCTCAGCCAAGTTAGGTGTAAATCTTCTCAAAAAATGTATCCTACCAATAAAAGGTTGCACTTCCTTTTTATTTCTAGGAGGATCAATTTTCATAATTTATTCAATTCTTCAAGGATCAATTTTAATTCCATCCTTTGAGATTATACGGTCTAACAACTTTCCTTCTTCCATTATGAAAAGAGATTTTTTCAGATTGAAATATATGTCATATTTTCTACATCTCTCAAAAAAAATATTTAAGTGATGCAGATGATCTTCATCAAACTTGGATAAAAAATTAATGTCATCTAGATATATAACAATAAATTTTTCCTTTTCATTTGCAAAAGTAATATCCATTTCTCTTTGAAAAGTTTCTTGTGCGTTCATTAGCCCAAAACGCATTTTGACATACAAAAATGTTCCCCAAGGTTTTGTGAAAGCTATTTTGTCTTGATCATCTGGATGCACAAATATATAGTTATAACCAGAGAAACCATCCAACAATGAAAATATGCTTGATCCAACTACTCTTTGAAGTATATCATCCATTTTTGGAAAAGGGTAATTGTCTTTAATTGAGACTTTATTCAGGTTTCTAAAATCCACAGATAATATTATTTCCCCATACGTTTTCCTAACTTGAACCAAATTTGACACCCATTTAGAAAATATGAGGGGAACTATGATCTTTGCATCAAATAGTTTCTTAACCTCCTTCTGAATTAAAGGCAATAGGATAGGATTGACTCTTCTCAACTTTTGTTTAAAAGGCTTATGATATTCCTTTACAGGGATAGTATGAAAAATTATAGCTTTATCATAAACCTTTAAATACTGATATCCCCATGCAAAAATATATCTATATTCCTTAAACAAATAAATGTACCTTTGTTTTTCTTTTGGAGATAATGACTTTGAAAGTTTAACAAATTTGGGATTTTCTTCAGTGCCTATATTTCAATCTTCTACTTCATATCCCGTTGGATTAATTGGATATTTTTTGGCCATGTCATTAAAGTAAAACAATTTTTCAAGTGGTACAAGACCTCTTAGGATTCTATTATTCTCGAGTTGTAATATTTCAGATTCCTCAAAATCCTCACTAGTTTGATTGAAAATATTCATTTCTCTAGTGTCATCAACATCTTGCGCTATGTCAATGTATAAATTTTCAAAATCATCTTTGAGTTGTAGGAATGGTTAATTTGTTCATCATTATGAAATACTTTCTAGTATCTAATATTATCAGGAATGGCAGGTCGATGTTTGACATCAATTTCTAAATTTTATATTGCTCTAAAGGGTATTTCACGTGTACTTGCAGAAGTAGATAATGCATCAGCAAATAAATTATGTTCTTTAGAAACTAATGACAGTTGGTATTCTTGGAAACATTGTAAAGATTCTAAAACAAAATTCCTATATGTTCTCATTCTATGATGTTTAACTGCATATTCTCTATTGATTTGTTTTATGATCAGTTCAGAATCTCCATGAATTGATAATTTCTTAGCTCCCATTTGTTTCAAATTTTGATGTCCCAATAAGTAAGCTTCATATTCAGCTAAATTGTTTGTGCATTCAAAGTTGAGTTTTTAAGAAAAACTTTTGGTTGTACTTGGTTTCATGTTTGAGATCCACACTCTAATGTCAACTACTTCTTTACTTACGACTCCATCAAAGTCCATGTTCCATAATTCATCATGTTGTTCTTGCTCTTTTATTCCCATTTTTGCTTCTCCATCACTTGTCACTTTAGATTTGACAACTGCAACCTGATATTCTTGTTCCGAAAAAATTTCATTATGTAAAATAAAAGATTCCATGTCAAAATGTACAAATTAGACTGGAGAATTGTTGGGTTTGTCCTGAATACTCACCATATATTTCATTAGAGTTTCTCTATAAAATATTATTTGTTGACCAAAAACAGGAATTGTTGCATATGTCATATTAATTTGTAATTTACCTTGTAGCTTTTCCCCCCATGATCTTGACAAAATCATTCCATATTTGGGAGGGATATCAGCTACAACAATGTCCATCACTAGACTCTTTGTTGGAATATGAGTAAGGGTAACATATAAATCCTTAATCAATCCCAAACATTTCACACTATTTGAATCAAAGAAATAAAGGTCTTTGTAATGTCTAGTGATACTTAAACTTATTTTTTACATGATTTCTATGGGCATGTGATTGTGTGAAGCACCAGAATCTAGCATGGCATTATGAAAAATAAAATCATGGATATTTCGACTAACATAAAAGGGAGGAAATTTGTCATCTTATGGAATTCCATCTACTTTAGGTCCAAATGCTAATTTTGGTTCATCATCAGTCACATTGACACTATATGTTCCTTCTTAAAATTTCAATTCTTTTACAACTTGATTCCTATAGACATCATTCTTTACCAACTCAAGTAAATGAATAGGGATCTTTACTTTTGAAAGTTAATACTCAATATTAAAAGTAGGTTGAGGTTTTTCAATTCCTTAACATTCACATCTTTCTTTTGAGGAATATCTTTGTGACTTTCTTCCTTCGTTTGGCTAGTGGAAGGTGTAACACTTTGAGCATTTTTGGGAGGAATTTTTGTAGTCTTTTTAATTCTTAGATTGTATTGTTTGTGTACTTCCATGATAGCATTTGGATATCCTTTTTGATAGTCTACTGATTCTACAGGCATATCCTCTAGTTGAGACAACAAGAAAATATCTTGTTCTTCTTTGGTTAGAAAAATAGTATCAATTTATCCCTCCCCAAAGAGATTGATTTGATCTTCCTCTAATTATTGTAAACTTTCTTATTCCTCTTCAGCAAAATTTTCTTGGAAAGGGGGTCTGATTTTTCGTTGATCATCTTGATTTATTTGTTCCCTTTTCTTGATTTGGGACTGTTGTTTTCTAAAGTTTGGATTTATGATTTGAGGTCCCCTTGAGGTTCTCTTGGAGGGGCTATATCAGTCACAGTCATTCTTTCCATCATTCTTTCCATAGTTTTAACTAAACTACCTAATCTTGCATCTGATGAAGAAGTAGAACGTTCCTCTTTGATGGTCACTCTTATCTTAGTTCTAAACTTTTCCCTTTTGGCCAACAAATTGTCTTCTACACTAACAACATTTATTTGCATTTCATCAAGGGCAAGTGGATTCCTTTCTCTTAATTGATAAGCCATATCAGCATCAAATCCATGTGGGAAACGAATCAAGGATAATCCTAGTGGGGGTTTTATTGCTACTCGAATAGAATTATAAACATTATTAAATATAATGCAATAATATTTAACAAATTCATTTGGAGCTCTCCTTAATCCCTTATATTCTGCAAGGATCTGAAGGGGATTCTTTTTCACTTCGCATCTAGAAAGGAAATTTTGGTGGAACTCTTGTAAGTCTACAATGCTTCCAACAGGTAATCCTTTGTACCATTTCTTTACTTATCCAACTAAAATTTGTGCAAAAAATCTAACTTTTACATCATCATGATCAATTTCCTCTAGATATGAGAAATTATTCATATTTTCAATGTGTTGTTGTGTTGTTATAGGACCTATACCATCAAATTGTGGTATTATTTTTGCATAGTGTTGTGGCATGTCATTTAATGGTGTCTGTAATGCTAAAGGAGAATATCATCCTGCCATAACTGGGATATGTGAAGAGGATGATGATATAGTGGTGGTTGATGGAGGGGATAATAAATTTGTTGAGGAAGTTGGTGATATTGTTGTATGTGCAATTGAAATATTGGAGGTGGAGGTGGAAACAGAAGTCAGAGTAAATGATATCGGAGTGGTTGATAGAGGGGGTATGAATGTAACAGTTGGAAATGAAAAAGAAGTAACAACTGAAAAAGATTGGTCAACACCTTTTATTGTTATATTTAATATTTTAACCAAGTCTTCAAGATTTTCAAACTTCCTTAAAGCATCCTTATCATACTATGAGACAACTAGTTTTTGAATTGTATGGTAGGGTCTCAGTTGAGCTTTATCAAAAATTGCTTCAGGTACACAACTTTTAGATCTAGATCTGAAAATCCTATGTTCAAACTGCAAGTCAAATTGAATATCTTCAGCTGTTACAAAACACTTTGGCAAAGAATTGGTTCTTGATAAAAAAAGTGTTACTAGTTTGACCTTTTGTAGAATTTTTCTTCCTTAATAAATTTTCAGGATATTTCACAGTTTCTAGAGGATTTGGATCTGGATGAGATCTTGTATGAATCCTTTTGGGAGCCAGATATTCCAATTTGATTTTTCACAATGTAATAGTATTCACAAAGGGGAATATATAAATTTTAGGTGAAGAATTTCAACCTTTCAATTTCTACCTCATTGTCACCTACAGGGAAATAGTATTTGAGACTTTTGAACTCGAATTTAATGGGGAAAACCTTTGTTATGAGATTTTATTCCCTAGTATGGTCGCCAAAATTCTATCACTCCGCAATTTTCCTAGGTTGTGAGGAAATTGTGAAGGTAACCACAAAACCACTTGTAAAGTTGGGATCTAGCCTTTACAGCTTCAGAGAGGGATCCCTATTTTTTATTTAGATTTATGTCTTAAGATATTAGGTTAGCCATGCATTTCAGAGGTTGGTTTTTTCAAATATTTGGTTGAAACTGAAAGGAAAGTCCATTGGGTAATGGAGTCATAAATCTTAAAATGATCAAATACAAAAATAATAGCTTATAAGTAACAGAGAAACATAGGCAAGCTTTGGGATATTTTAGAGAATTTTTGGGGTGAATAAGTTGAAAATGATTATGAATCAATTAAATATAGAGCATGTTGAGAGGAATTATATACTTAACATCAGATTGAAAACAAGAATATTTTTTAATCAAGATCATAGTGAATTTAAAAAAATTAAACCCTCTATTTTCTTTAAACAATAGAGATAGAAAAACATATGGAAAAGTGGGAAAATAACAACTTCACATAAGAATATACATCACCAATTTCTTGACACAGGTTTCTTGGAATAAACTTTCTACATTAATGGAATTGATCACTTCAAAACACTGCACAAATTTACATCAAAATGAAAACCCTTTCTTCATACAAGATTCAAGCCTTATTAAGTCCTTTTACAACATATTTATAGAGATTGTTTTACATTTCTCTCTCAAACTTAAAAGAATTTTTTTTTTAAATAATATCTATTAAAGGAACAAATATTTTAGATATAAGAGAGAAATATATGGAAAATCTGGTAGTTTTTTGTGCTGTCGAGAATATATAGGAATTTGATGATGACTGTAACTATTTTTCTGCAAATGTTGTTCCTTTAGATGCTGAAAATTCTGAGCCCAAGTTACACTTCATTCGATCAAATCTAGCAATCAGTCCCATATTTATTTGGTTGGAATGGAAAATTTAACCATATTTTTGAATCTTTCATCCACTTCGGTGTAAATGTCAAAAGTGGGCTTATTTACAAAAAGGTAGTGAATTTCATGCTAAATATTTAAATCAAACTGTAATCCCTGCATGAATGCCTCTCCACTAATAACTCCTTTAGCCTTTACAAAATTGGAGGCATCCTCGCCTATCTTGCACAGTTGTTCTTGGTAGTTTTCTAATGGGATCAATTTTCCATTAGGCTCCTTCAGAGTAGGCAAACCTTTTTCCTACCAAAATGAAAATTTTCTATTGAACCTATTGACCTGCAGCTCAAGGTCTCTGCATTTTTTCTCCAATTGAATCATCAAGTTCTTTTTTGTTAAGACCCTATTAACTTCCATGACCACTATTTTCATATCTGAAATGTTCAAATCTTCTAATTGATCGCTGGTTTTGGAATTTAACAACTTAATGATCTTTTGTGCCTCTTCTAGTATGTCCTCCAAATCCACCTGTGTATTCTCTATTGTTGTTTTTACTCTTTGCAATGGTTCTTCCTGCTCAAAAGTGATATGAATTGAAGGCCACATATCTGTTATATTTCCATTTATGTTTTTCCAAATATTATTCTTTTCCTTTTCAAACATTTGAATGATAAAGGACTAGTCCTCATATTTTTTTATCCATTGGATAAGTTTATAATTTTTCTGCATTTCTGACAAGTATGCATTGCCAGTTTTGAGTTTGTTTTCCTCTATCCGAGCTAATGCTTCCAACAAATTTTCCTTTTCAGCTTGAACAAATGTTAGTTCATATAGAGATCTATTAATTTATTTTGTAGGCTCTGAAGTTGTGGTATTTGTTGAATTTCCTACTTCTATACATGTGCTCGATGTAGATTTTCCTGATGCTTCCCATTGTTCCTTCTTCTTCAAAAGTGCTTCCATGGTTTGCTCCATATTATGTATTTCTGCATTTTTCTCAACCTCTATGGTAAATAAATTTTGTTTCTCTATTTCTATACCAACAACCTCCTTATCTTGAGGATGCTCTATGGAGGGTAACTTTAGTTTTTTCCTTAATGCATGAATGTATGCCTCTTTGATCTTTATTAGTTCTTATGGTGCTTTGGAATCCTTAGGGTCATGTCATAGCTATATTATCAAATCTTCCAAAGATTTTATTTTGTTTTTATTGGAAAAAGAAGGCATCTTTTCGATCTTAAACTAAGAATTGATATTATTTAAAGATGATTGTAATCAAGATACATTCATGGTTGAAGTGGTAGGTGATGAAAATATTAGCTCCCATGCCTTCTTTTCTAAATTGATTTGATCGATTTCATGTATATTATTGGTATCAAATGAGAAAATGGAGTCTTTATCATCTTCAACACTCTCGGGAGCTAGAACTAATGGTTCCATGAAGGTCATTTGGAAATGTCCTTTCTCTAAATCAAATGTAGAGAGTATTCTATGTTGAACTTTAGTAGTTTGTTTACAAAAATAAAATTAGGTGGAATCTTTCAAAGCTTCATTCTTCAATTTTATTTCCCTATATCTTGAAAATATACTCTTTTGAGTTGAAATTTAAGAAATGGATGACACTGGAGATTGAACTATTGCTCCTATTATCACACAAAAAAATTCAAGCACATCATTGTGACAAGGTTACAAAGTTTCATCGTTCAAAATTGGGTTTAGAAGTCAATTTAAGTTTGGTCAAGGGTAGGTTTTAGATTTTGTATGGTTTAAAGCTCATCCTTAGGTTCAAATGAAGTCCTCTTTAAACTTATTTTAGGTCAAGTATTCATTATTCTAATTTTTGGTTCATTTCATAAAGTTTCAGGTCAAAACTGTTCAATTAGCCCAAAAACCCTATTTTCGTAGCACCACCCGTTGAAAAAAGTCGTTTTGCGCTACGAAAACGTTGATAGTTTCGTAGCGCAAACATGAAAAATTGCACTGCAAGCGCTATGAAAGCACGAATTTATAACTTTCTTGTCAGTTGAGATGGAAAATGTCAGACACTGTTGTGAAAGGGTAGGTTAGTGGTATGATGAGTCAGGTAATGATGAAATTCGATGTACTCACCCATGTTTCTAGTCATCATTGTCATTATAGGTTATGAATGAGGCATCATTCAGTTATGGGATGACATTTTAAATTTCAAAATCTTTCCTAATTGGTCATTCTTATTTTTCTTTTGCCCCCATTCGAAATGTCTAAGCTCTAAAGTGTTAATCCAAACCTGTGGCTGGTTCACACAAAGGTTTTCTACAACCTTATCAAGCGAGGCTGCTTTTACATATATTCAAGCGAGTTTGATACAACTTATCAAGCGAGGTTGACAGGTTCTCTGAAAAGTATGGCAGAAGACAAGAAAATACACAGAGGAGGATAGTGCTTAAGGCATGAACCTGAAGATATGAGTTCAATAACTAAAGACCCAGCAGTGATGGAGGCATTCAGAAAAGTAGGATTCTTACGATTTTGTGAAACGTTGCAGGGCTCTCACACACACGTATCCAAAGAATTTTCCATGAATTTTAATGGAACAACTACTAAGGTTGGGATGCTAAGTGTATCTGTTGAAGTGTATCTGCTAGAGACCATTGCTGCTGTTACAGAGATACCAAGGGGTCAAGAAACTTGGTTCAAAAGCTTCAAATTTGATATGGAGCAATGCAAAGAGTTCATGATGCCTGAATACATAGACATGGACCTTAACAAAGAGGCTGCATCAAAGACACTTATTCAAATTTGTTGCTCAAAATACATAAGTATTTTACATGTGAAGCCATATATCACAAGGTTTACTCATATCATTTCAAGCTGCTTCTGCGTTTCACTGGTAATATTTTACTTGATTTGCCTTTTTATCTGCATAGGAGTATTGCAAAGATGGCTAATAAGGTGCAAGTGAACTCTAAAGGGAGTGAAACATCCTTGTTTCATAATGGTTTGATGAAGTTATTGATTTTAGATGAACTTCAGAAGATAGGAAGGGATTGGTCATCTTTCTTGTTTATAAATAGTTTTGAGGTGGAAACCCTAACCCCTACAAGAAACCCTAAAGCTAAAGGAGTTCCATTACCACCATCAGCAGAACCAAGTCAACCTGTGGCTGTAAAACCAAAGGAATTTGTAAAAATGAAGCCAAGGAAACAAACATTAGGGGAATTTTGAGGTCTAAAATGGGCCTCCTAAGAAAAATGTACAACCAAAATAAAATTTATAAGAACCAATAAGATTCAAGATGATGATGTCAACCATGGGGGATGATTCACCATTTTTTAAGTAAAAGTGTACATAGATTAAAAAATAATAAAATAATAAAACTACTTTTTCAACTCGTATTTTCAATTTATCTCCCAAATTTTTTACACAAATTTTGAGTGGGAGTACTCATTGGATGAAAAATTTAATTCTTCATCCAACGTGTACCCATGTTGCATACTTTTGATGGACCCTCCTACACAAAAAACGAGAAATACATGAAAAAACATGATTACAATCACATTTTTCATGTATTTCTCAATTTTCGGGTAGCAGAATCCATATAAAGTATGCAACATGGGTACTCCTTGGATGAGGAATTAAATTTTGCATCCAACAAGTACTCCTGCTTGAAATTTGAGTAAAAAATTTGGGAGATAAGTTGAAAATACGAGTTGAAAAAGTAGTTTTTTATTTTTTCCCTCTAAATTTTGATGATGTAAAACCTTATTTTATTATTTCCACTATAATTTTATAATTTCCTTAGGAGGCCCATTTTAGACCTCAAAATTCCCCTAATTTTGAGAAAATGGAAGAGCAGATACAAATGCTTGATACACCAGCTCCATCACCTACAAAACAGAGGTCAAAGGTTGTCAAGGATGCAAAACAGAAACAAGTTGTCAGTAAGAAGAAAATCAAAAGAGTAACTAGAAGCCAAGTAGTGGCATCAAAAGGAAACATAGTCGTTACAGAGGACAACCCAATAGTAAAGGGAAATCTAGAAGACATTCTTCATGTTATTGACATAGAGGAGACACCCATTGTTCAAGCTGAGTTCATTGGGGAAGATGAGCATAAACTGAAGTAGGGAAAGTCTGCCAAAAATCTAGAGTTCATTGGGGAAGATGCAACTTTCATCTTTCAAGCAAGAAAGCCTATGAATAGGCATGCTAGGAAAATGAAGGAAGGCAGCAAGGAAGTTCAAAAACCTACTGAGACACCTAAAGCTGCTAAAGAAGTTGTTGATATCTCATCACCTACAGTGAAGCATATAGCCAGCAAAACAAAGAAGGGAAAAGAAGAAATGACAGAGAAAATAGAGTTTCAGCATCTTAAGGAAAAATTGAGGTTGGAAAACCAGGAAATTGTTGTCATGAGGAAAAGGGCTAGAAAGCATAGTGTTGAGAAAGCATAGTTTAAAAGAATGAAGGCACTGTGGGAAGGACAAACTGGTTTTATTTCTGAAACTCCAAGTAGTGCAGAGCAGTTTTTCAAATGGACAGTTCTAGCAATAAAGGAAGCCAAGTTTTTCAGAGTAATAAATACTCACTTGAGAGCTAATAACAGAAGACTTAAAGATCAAGTGGAGGACTTGGAGCAACAGCTGAAGTTGATTTAGGATGAGTTAAAGAGCAGAGGTATTAAAATAATAGTCATTGAAGAGCCAATAGCTAAATCAACTGCAAATGAACAAGGAACCTCAAGTAAGCTATTATGACTGTGTTTTTACAGTTAAAATGGTTTTTAAATGTTGCAGACAGATGTATTTTGAGTTTTTGGCATATCCACAGTTTTCTTTTTTGAAAATTTTTGACAAAACTGCACACTCAGCAGTTTCATAGCACAGACAGTGTAAAAAAGCAGAAAAGCACTACGAAACTATTGTAGCAGCTTTTCTGCGCATTTTACTCAGTTTTTGAAAGGTTGAAAGGTGATTTAAGGACTGGAATTGATATGGGAGATGTATTAAAGGGTAAATGAAATGATGACAGTGGAAAGAAGTAAAAAATTTGAAGAATAAGCATTAAAATGGCAATGTTATAAAGGCGCTATGAAACTGTTGTGTTTTCGTAGCGCAGTACATTACAACTCTTTTGAACAGCTTTGGAGGTGGTTTTGGACAACTGGAGCCCAGGGAGGAGTTTTGGGATGTATTAAATCAATTTCAAATAGTTAAGTACCTCGAAATAAAGAGTACATCATGCTCAGAATGTTCAAAGAAAGCACAAGACCCTATGCCTATAAAACAGGGGATTGTTTCCTATTTTGATGGAGATTAGCAATATGGTCATGAAGAGCTGAAGCCCATCAACCAAATTCAACCAAGTGAGGATACACTTGGCAATGACGTAAATTTAAATAGATAAGGCTGTTAGAGATAGCATTAAGTAGTTTGAGTCCTTTTTGGAATAGGACTGTTTAAGTGGATTAGGTGTATTTTTGTAATAAATTCCATCTCCTATGGTTATGCAAGGTTTCAATAGTTATAAATTTTGTGTATCTATCTTAGAGACAGATCATCTCATGTTGTAAGAGGTCTATTAAATGCCAAGTGGTCGAATTTTTAAAGGGTTGGAAATTTTTGGCAAAACTGTGCTTATTGTAATTGACTGGTTTTCGGCTAATACATAAGATTTCTACTTAACCAACTTGAGAATCAGAAGGATTTTTAGTGTGTTCTTATTCTATTTGCATCTCTTTATTGTCCCATTACAGTGGTGTTTATCTATATTACTCAAGATTCATCTTTAGATGCTCTGACTTCCTATATAAATGAACTAACTGTGTTTTTTACAGTTTCACATGTGTGTATCTCTTGACTAAAACTTTGATATGCCTCAACTTCCATGTAAATTAGATTCATTGGTTTACTGAAACTATTTTTACTCCATAAGCCCAATGTGTACTTTTTGATGTGATTCTCAACCTATATCTATCATTTATCTGTTTATTACCCAACATAGAGTCAACCATCTATATTTTTATCCAAATCATTAACCCTTGAGAGAGCCCTCTTAGGCTGAGGAGGCTAAGCCTCAGTCCAAATATTAGGTTTTAAATAGTTACATGAAGTTGAATGATCAAGCAGCCTATCAGGTCCAATTTTGTGATAACATCTCCTACAGTAGGTGATTTCACTATTTCATCTATTTGAGTAGAAGGAGGAATTGTAGTTTCTGTAGTAGATGATTGCACTATCTCTTCTATTCGAGTAGAAGGAGTAGTTGGAATATCTGAGTGAGTCTCAATATTTATATGTTGAGTGCCCCCCTCTTATAGAGACCCATCTCGAATAGTAATCACTTGAGGCTTAAACTCAGGATTAGCTTGTGAATCTATTTTTTGAGCAGTAATTGATTCCCTTTTCTTCCTCTTGAACACAATAAATTATGGAATTGGATTTTCTGAATCAGTAGGGGATATGGCTTGTCTTTCCATTTTTAGTTCATTTTATTTAGGATTTTGTGCTGGCATAGATGATTTTCTAATGTTCTGTTCTTCATTTCCTGCAAACTACCCTCTGTGTACTCCTCTTAATTTTCATACTATTCAATTTCAGGCCTGGGTGTATTTGTGTAGGGGGTATTATTTTGTTATGATCTGAGATTTGAAATAATAACCAAGGGATCATAGGACAAAGAAAAACTAAGTTTGAGCTTCATCCAACTCAAAATGGCCTCCACTTCTCTTGATGAAGCTCTGGTATTGATGATGTAGGGCCCAATATGTGACTTCAATTTGAATTGTGCTTTCTTCTTGTATGCCACAAAATGAAAATCATCCATGTTGAGCATTTTCTTTGTGTATTCTAATGCGAACAATCTAACTGGGACAAACTTCTGTAGCCTGTAAGGAGGAAAATCTGATCCATATATCCTTATCTCACTGTAATTTTGATATAAATACCAGTCTTTGGCCTTGGATTGCTCTGACAAATGTAGGAACTTTTTAATCTTTGGTGAAATCCTTGGAATCTTGTCACCGCCAAAAAAATTCAATGATTTATGTAAAACTTTATCAACAAAGTCAATATAGGAGTACTCCTCTAGGTTATTTCTAACTAGAGAATTCCAGTGAATCACTAACCAGAGATGGTCGTCATTGTCTGTCTTCTATAAATGGAAATAAAACTCATCTAAATAATAATATAACATGAGATCAATTAAAAATAACTGATACTTGAAAGCACCTTATGCTTTAAAATTTACCAATTAATCATGATTTGAGTGTACAATAAATTTCTTGAAGCTAAAAAAAGAACTGATGGTTGCTTGCCTACTACAAAAAATTGATAGAAAACCACAAACTGCTTCATCTACCCACTGATCATTATGGTACTGTTGACGGGCAGAATTGTACCACTGACAACAAGGGGGTCTCCCCAGTGAAAGGTCCTAGTTAGACCTCACACCGTTTGGGATAGGAGCCCCATCCGGTATGTAGGCCCAACTTCTGCCATAAGTGTTTCCACTCTTGGTTGTCTGATGAGAAGATGATGAAGTAGAGGCAAGGGTGAAATGACCAATCAATGAAGCAAAATCAGCCCAAGATTGACGAACCGCAAATAAAGATATAAGCAAGTCTAAGCAACAAAATAAAGGGGGTACACCATGAGCGGGATCGGTGAGCCAAAAACCCAGTCAGACGTACATGAAAGAAAGCATGCCAGAATTTAAAGACAAAGTAGTTTGCAATAGATCCCTAACATGGAAAGGAACAAGTAAACATTTATTCTAAAGAAAACGTACATGCAACCACTATGAATCAGTTCATGACCAATTTCATGCATGAAAGCACACGTACAAACATAGTGAAATATTAGACAACTAGTATTATCACCACAAGCAAACATGTGAATCAATGCCGAAAAAAAAGAATATATTATTAATGTTGTTGCAACTTCAAATACACATTTTACAACTCGTCAAAACCCAGTAGTGGAACATGGGCTATTCATCTCAATGCATGATACCGAAACTCCAGCCTCACTACAACTCCCTCCACTTGATACCAAGATTTGAGTGCCTTTAGCTCTCAAGCACTAATTCGCTCTGTGGTCCTCTCTTCCATTACAGAGCTAAAAGTCCTTTTGCTGATTTCCTGAAGCTGCACATATAGGTAGAGGTGACTCTTGAATTGCCCTTAACTCTTGACCTCCCCAACTGTTGGGTGAGCTTGCGACTTGGGCCATCTGTGATCTGCGACCTATGGCCTTCTGTGACCTGCAACCCAGGGTAATCTACGACTTGCAACCTGGGGTCATCTACGACCTGCGACATGGGGTCATCTGTGACCTGAGGTTATTCCTTCTATCCTTCTCTTTTGGAGATCTCAGACTTTGCATAACATGATGTCCTTCCCTGGTAATAGTCTAGCACGAATGGGCTGATGAGAGATGTGCCATTGAGCATATAGTAAGATTATTTTAGCTTTGTAAGGATCCACCTTGCTTGCTGGAGAAAACCCCAGCGTTCGCCATGCAAGTCACAGACCTCTTCCTGTCAAAAAATAACACAGGTCACATGTATTTATAATCAAATTGATGTTGGAAACACATTTAATTAGCTAAAAAGGTGGTTTTAACTAATAGAAAATTTAGACCCCTGTGTGGTCGCTGGTTGTGCCACTATGTTGTCAGAGATAATGGCTTGTGTAGGGTCTCTCGACACTTCTTTGGTCACCGTGTTGTCTTTGGTATTGCTATGGATGGAGTGTCGAATGCGGATGTGTATTCTAACTTGTCTTGGGAACCACCTCCGAGCAGACTTTCCACCTCTTGTATAATGGTGTTGCTGAAGCACATAGCCTTTGTGGAAAATCTCCAAGTTTCCCTAATACAGTTATCATCTTTGGCCCTCTTATTTGAAGGCAGCTCCATTGGCTTGAAAGTAGGATATAGTGACCGCACTCTTCCTCGTATCTTGTTCTTGACAGCGTGGCTGCATTTCTCAATCATGTCTTACCTATAGGCCCATTACTGTCTAACCATATTTCCTGGTAGCCTTGAGAAGAATGTATGCCCACGTCCATCATTAATCTCATGAATGACATGCAGGCCTTCAACACATTCCGTGGCTTCCCTTTTTTTATGTATTTGGGATCAACTCCCATTAAACGCATCATCTTGGATGAAAATCCTTCCGGACCTCTTTCAATGGTGAAAACTAGTTTTCTATCCCACGGCTCTAATGTAGCTATGATGATACTACCACATAATGCTGGTCAACAACCCTAAAGTTGAATTGGTAGGACGTGGAGGTAGCTTACTCTGGCCATTTTTCCAAGTTTGATAGCGTGACAATGATTTAATGAGAAATGCGACCTCCCAAAGGTCGCATGGTCGCAATGCCATGTCGGTCACATTTTTTAATTTCTCCATAAGTTTTGTGACCCAACGAATGGTCGTGCTTGCCATAGGTTGCACTGGGTGCATCTACGGTCATTTTTTGACTCAGCGACTAGTCGCGCCTGCCATAGGTCGTATCGAGCACATCTATCACCGTTTTGTGACTCAGCAACTGGTCACACTTGCCAAAGGTCACACTTCTAGATCTGGCTGTATTTTCACCGTGCGTTTTTGTGGAGGTAAATCCCCTCTGCGAACAGAGGCGATCCCACTAGCCCTAAAGTGGGTCTAGAAACAATCGAAACACGCAAATCTATTGATTCCTAGTTACAAAATATAGAATCGCAATAGATCACTTACCGTGATTCCTTCACTGTTGTTGTCGAAGAAGAAGTGGCACTTCCATTCCTAGTTGGACAAGTCACGATCCATGAGCTCGCTGCATCCAGATACCTATACACATGCAAAAAAGAGAGACAACATGCAATGCAATATTTTACACTTTATAACTATCGATCAATCAGAGAGGAATGAATGAAATTGCATTATATAATGGACAAACACAATCATGGAACCAATAGCAGAGTCATGTATATTAATATACGAGAGAATGATTACAACCGGTGCTCTGACGTCGTGATATTCCTTCGACGAGATTCCAACGGGACGTGTCTCACAAAGCTCGCCAGGGATTTGACAAAACTCTCTCTCTCACAGGGTTCTCCTTAACTCTGCTCTTGATTTTCACTCATCTATAATTCCCTTCCCAAAAGTTCAGCTAGCTAGCAAATGGAGAGGGCAGGATTTTATAGAGGGAGGAAGGGAATTTGGGATCCCTATAATCATGGCATAGAGTCCTATCCCTTAGGAAGGTTCCATGAGAGGTGGAAAACCACTTCCTAATCAGGGAGATCCGGAGCCAAACAGCCCAACCTCTTTTTGATGATTCGTTCTGAAGTTGTTAGAATAAAACTTCTGCCATCTATTGTTAAAAAAATTCCTTAATAGGCTTGGCGCGGGGACAACACAGGGACAGAGCACCAGCTGGCATGCCCACTAGTGTATATTTTCCCCATTGGCTTGAGGGATGAACTGGCTACTCGCGCCAATGCCAAAACTTGGGTTTTTGGGGCTTTTATGATGAAATGTTCTTCAGGAGAATTCTTTCCCTTATGCAGAAGGATACCGTCAAGTTGTTTTCAAGACATTTTACTGTTCACATGTCACGGGAATATTGCTCCAATGTACGAGATGAGGGATTGCAAGGACGGTGACAAAATGCTGTGTAACAAATGCCCCCTAAAGCATGAGGTCCGAGAGAGAGGGAGGGGTGAAATGCTTTATGAGAACGCGTTCAACTGAAAACACTGCCATTAAAAGGACTGCGAGTACAAATACAACTGATATCTATGATACATGATATGTGGTATGGGCACAGCCATCCATAATAAAGTGTACAAAAAAAGATCCAAGGTATGGACGAAACCATCCAATAAAATAAGGCTCAAAAAGTAGACTCAGGTATGGTCGCAGCCATCCAATCAAAAGAGTCATGTAATAAATCATAATAATCCACAAAGAACCCGCAACCTAGATGGTTATCAGACAAAATCCAGGGTCTTGCACTCCATCTCGACCTGAACAGAGTACATGTTTGAGCATGCGAATATGTGAGTTGAAGTCGAACATGAAAGAACATCGTCCGATTACCAGCCAATGATGAAAGTTGTTAACAGACGCGAGAGAAACCACCAATAATGACAATGGCTCTCAAGGTACAAGAGGTGCAATCCATAGAATTTGTTCAGTGAGTTGGCGTCAAACATCCGCAGAATCATCTGATCAAAGGCCAATAATGAAAACCTTGCGTCAAATGCGAAGAACCTGCCATTGAGGCATGCAGACTCCAAGGAACCTGAAGGGAGTCTCTAGATCAGCTTCCTGGATAATGAGCTGAAGTCGACAGGAAGTGACCTTGATCGAAGGTGGGCCATAATTTTTCCCACATCATCGACACGAGACAGAGGAACATGACGTTTGTGAATCAAGACCAACAGAGAATCAGAGGGAGGTTGAAAACTGCAGAGGCCAACTTCTCTTGAACATATTAGCGGCACTACACTGGATTTGGCAGTATTTGACATCAAGGGATTTGAGGTCATAGTGATGTGGCAAAGAGTAGATGAGTGGTCAAAAGAGATTACCCAAACCCATGAAGGCAAGCAGATAACGAGATGAGATGTCCCCAACCCGACATGAATGCAGACAAGTGCCATGTTCAAGAGTGACATACTGCCGAAACGACTATGATATTGGTTCCATTTTCCCCCTCCATTTTTGGCGAGTACCCCAATTATTTTTGAAAACAAGCTTGAAGGGGATAGCATATTCTTGCGATGTAAGTTTTTCCTTCGGACAAATCCAACCTAGCACATTTTACAAGCCCTAGGAAGGAGGAACTTGAGTAATGTCATTACGACAGAGTCCAATGTCATCAGTTTTAACAAATCTGACAAAGGAAGAACTCGGTGTCTTTTCATGTTTAGAGAGTTTGAAAAGACAACGGAAAATAAAACTCCAGCAGTCCCTTTTCGTAGGTAGTCCCACAGATTCGAAAAGGTAGAAAACTATGTCTGAGAGAACCTGCTAGTCGCGATAGGCTAGGGCATTCCTTTTTTGTAAATAATCTATCCTAGCCCGAAAAAGGGGTAAATGTATACTGGGTAGATGTTGTTTCGTAGCCAATTTAATGAGCTCAAAACAACAAGCGACTCAGCAATCTTTTCAGTTTTAGAGAGTCAGAAAAGAGCTGAAAGGTGACTCCAATAGTGACTTTTTCGTGTTTTTACTGAGTCCGAAAAAGTATAAAATACAACTCGTCTCTTTGTCAAAATCATGTGAAAAAACCTGTTGCTGCACAAAAAGATGCGTGTAAAACATATTCGACAAAAATAATGTAAAAATATATCGAAAAACATGTTAAAAACCCATTTAAGGACTTTGAAAAGCTATAAAAGACCAATAGTGGTAAAAAATATTTACTTTTCACTTTTTACCTCTTTGCAGAGCAACAGAGACCCTTTTGTGCTTTGATCTTCAGGTGACGAGTGTGGCCAATTCAGTGGACCAAATCGACTTCCGTCCGGTTCAGGTAAGAGCCGACCTCTTTGTCCATCTTTTAAGTTACATTTTACTGTATTTAATCATTGTTTGAGGTCCTTTAGGGAAGGATTTTGAAATTTTGGGGCTCAGTGATTGGCACGGGTTTTGGGCATGGACCCACGCCAATCCGCTCTGTTTTACACAGAGGTCGCGCCAGTTGGCGCGATTGTTAGCCAAATAGTCGCGCCAATAGCGTAACACAAAATCCAGCTACAATTCCTCAAAAAACAACCAATAAAATGTGATTTTGAATACCCAGGGAGGTTTATAACATTCTTATGTTTGATTGATGCAGGTATCCAGCAAAAAGGATGGTCATTGAATGGAAAGAGAGAGAGCATAGTGAAGAGGATGAACTAGCAATGGGAAACGAGCATTGTATGAATGCTCTTCGAAATTGCGGGCTGAAAAAAAAATTATGATGCCATGTCTTCGGGCTCAGCCCGAACTACTACAGTATCTCATCAACATTTTGGATGAGGATGAGGAAAAATTCAAACTTCGAGACCAAGAACTTGAGCTCGAAGTATCAGATGTATACTTCATCACTGGACTGTCACGCAGGGGTCCAGTCCCTATTCTGACTAGTACCAGGCCTTCAGGAGAAAACATGGAAATGGTCATGAACAGGGTGTGCCCAGGGAACAGGGAGTGGGAAAGTAGACATTCATACCGTCCCCGATCTAGCACTAAAAGTAGTGCTAACCACCATTGTGCGGGTTGCGAGATCGCAGGTGCCGCACGAGGCCACAAAGACGCAGCTACTGCTTGCATCGGAGTGTAGGAACCCAAATATCTTTGACTGGGCCACGGCCGTGACCATGAACATTAAACGACAACTCACAAAATGCAAGAAGACCAAATTGAAACAGTTTGGGTATGGGTCAATTCTGTTGTCGTTCTTCCTGGAACGATTACCTATTTTTCAGCGCCAGGAGGCCATAGTCCCGGATCCACCACTGAGAGAGCCACGAATGGCTCGATGGGTGGCATTGATGCCAAAGGCAAGGGGCAGCCAGCAGATGTCCTGGCGGCCCGAATTTTTTGACTGGCTTCGATGACAGTTGATCGTCGTGGAGGACTGGCCCTATGCGAGCATTGATTTTAATGGAGACCCAGACCTTCTGCTCCCGGAGGGAGAGGACTGGGACGAGGAGCTGGGTAAGACTCACTTTTGTATTTTCATGAGTTTTATGATTTTTTGGTATACATGCATGTTCTAACATCTAATCCTATATGTATGCAGATGTTGGCCCAGAGAGGCCTGCGGGAATGTCACCAATAGCGAGGAGGACCCCTCTCGCTCATGACCCTCAAGGTGAGGGGGGCGAGGGGGATGAGCTCGTAAAAAACCTAGAGGGGATCACTCGCAGAGTTCCAGATTATGCTCAGTTAGTTGATGTTCCCCTAGCTTATCAGAGGCACAGCGTAGGGGTGCCGAGTCGTCTCCACCGCTTACTAAGGCGGTTGGTGCAGGCAGTGACGTGCTACCACAAGCACCATGTCGATTAGTCACGTAGGCTTTCTATTTGCATATTTTTGAGAGACATGTCATCTCCAGATGTAACTGAAACAAACATGTATATTTTTGGTTTTATATGATGCACATGTTGCAAACACTCGACATATATATATACATCTTTTTTCTACATGGATCTTGATTTACATACGTGATGATGTTTTATATGTTATGCAAATCTCTACTACAATGTTATCTAATGTATCAGCTAAATAATCTGCATAAGTAATGACCCAATGGAAAAGTTAAAAGTTTTCAAAATGCATCAAACCAACATATTTTATTTTTACACAAGCTTAAAAGCACAAACGCAAACTATGCTTGAAAATGAGTTTTATGTTTTATGCAAGCTTAAAACACAAATGTAAACTATGCTTGAAGATGGGTTTCATTTTTACACAAGCTCGAAAACACAAAGTAAAGTATGCTTGAAATGAGTTTTCATTTTTACGCAAGCTTGAAAACACCAAATAAACTATGCTTGAAATGACAAGGAAAACTGGGCATGCCCTCAGCATGGTGACTCAATTCGAGGTGTACATGCCCCCCAAGCTTCAGTCCATATGAAAAATGGAGTGAAGGTTCAAATTATGAGTTCAAGTGAAAGACTCGACTGGGATTTTACGAGATCTAATCGAAGACTCGAATTGAACAAGGAACTTATTTCGTTGTTTTAACGAGGTTGACAAAATTAAAAGAACTGTCCTCAAATCCGAATTCATTTTTTAACGAGGTTGACATAGTGAACGAACCATCCTCAAATATGAATTCATTTTTTAACGAGGTTCACATAGTAAACAAACCATCCTCAAATCCGAATTCATTTTTTAGGGAGCTTGACACAAGCAGACGAACCATGCTCCAACAGACCTTTTTTCATGGTTTTAAGGAGCTTGACACAAGTAGATGAACCATGCTCCAACAGACCTTGTTTCATGGTTTAAGGAGCTTGACACAAGCAGATGAACCATGCTCCGACAGACCTCATCATAATGAATAAGAAGTTGTAGCTTCCAAGGGTTGTCCATCCGATGGAAGGAAATTTTTTTGGAAATATGGACCCAATGCCCCCAGCACATGATGTACAATGACACTATCACTGAATACGGGCACAGGACAGGTAGCCACATAATTGACATGTGGCGGGGATGAAACAACCGATAGATAAAGATCTGGCAGGGATGATGGTGGACTAGCTACCATATTCAGACAAAATAACGCAAGCTGATCGATGGTCACAATCCGACATTGGTGCGGAAAAAACATTACACGAAAGAGGGAGGAGACAAGCGCTCCCATGGCATAAGTATAATTGCGGCCCAGGAGTAAATTAAAGTCCAAGGGGCCAGGAACAACCATCACGTCCATATGGACAGTTTTCCCTCCCAAATTAACAGGAAACTTCGGAAGGATCCCTAATGGTTGACTAGTTCCTCTGTTAAACGCCAACAGATTCTGTGTAACAGGCACAAGCAGCGGCAAACCAAAAGCTTGCCAAGTAGTTGAGGATAAAATACTAATAGACGCGCCTTCATCTATAATGGTGATGGGTGCGACCAAATGAGAGACCTATACCGTGATCTCAAAGGGCACATAAGAAGGAAGGCGATAACCTACGAATCGAACCCAATCGAAGGAAGCGACCAAACTACTTGGAGGAGCTACCATCGAACCAAGATGGTCTCCCCCTAGTGTTACGGGAGAAGAAGGAGAATCCTCTATCACCTCCATCATGGAGGAAAAAGGAGGATCCTCCGGGACCTCCATCATGGGAGGTGGAGGAATAGCTTCCAAGGGTACAAGGATGGGAGAATATTTCTCTGAGTTCGAGGAATCTGAAGAAATAAGAAGAACACAAGGGATGTGAGATCCACTCGCACCGAAAAAGACCTGGTGCACCACAGATGGGGCTAGCTCAACCGATCCCACGACCAATGGTTGGACAGGGATGGATTTATGATGGTGAATTTTTGGGGGAGCGGGATCAAGCAAGGATGACTCTTGATTGATCATTGAATCAACTGATGAAGGACTCAAAGAAAGCTGTTTGTAACCAGCTGGAAGGCATGGTGCAGAAATATTCAAGTAGTCTAAAACTCTCTTGGCTTCATCCATATACGAACAAAGGTGAATGGCATGATGCCCTTCACACAACTTACAGGGATTTGTGAGCTTACCCTGAATCTTAGGAGCTTTACTAGCGCTAGCTAAAGACATGCCCCCAACCTGACTCCCGGAAGCCAAAGGCAACGGTGGATGACCGTTGGACCATACTTAGAGCACCATGGGAATGCCAGGGAAATCTCGAAGAAGATGGTTTCCTTGGCACAACATGCAAGGGAACTTAACTTTCCATGGAGGGTTGGAAGGTTCATCGAGAGTAGGTGTTTTAGAAGCAACAGCTGCAGAATTAGCCTCCTGCTTATTTGACTTATTCTTCTTAGTCTTCTTCTTCTTCTTCTTAGCCACTTGGGTACTAGAATCCAAACTTTCACCAAGCAAAGTAGAAGATGAGGACGAAGAAACAAGCAAAGAAGTGGAGAGGTCTACCTTCGAATCAACATGGTGTTGCTCAGGTGGAGGAGTGGATGGTACGATAGCCAGAACACTTGTGACTACAGAGGTTGAAAACAACCAAACAGGCAACCCAAAAGTTAACCCAGGGAGGTATAACGTGGCCATATAAGGAGCACCAATATTTCCTAAAGCAAGAAAAGGACTAGGACTCCCTTCAGAGGGGACTCCTTGATTGGAGAACTCCAGAAAAGTTGCCATCGGAAACAACCTTGAAATAAAACACCAGGAACAAAAATTCTAACTGGGAATATTTCGTGGGTGATTAATTCTTAAGACACTGAAACCAAACTCTGTTGTTTCATATTTTAAGAGTCGAGAAACAAGAAAAAGGTGACTCTATCGCTTTTAGGTTGGACACAAGCTTGAAAGGACAAGAGCTCGATGATCTTTTTAGTTAAAAAAGTCAGTAAAGATCAAAGTGACTGCTCTGGTAATCTAGGTAAATGGGTGTACCAGATATCCATGAACTGCCATATACACCTTAGTAAAAATGAAAGAGAAATCAACCAAGGACTTAACGTACGTGCAGGTAATCACCCTGAATGTTGTGTTCGGTGTATCACGGGTAAGAGGCGGCAGGCTCGACTTCCTATGGAAAAAGGATTTGCAACCTAATGGGGTCTCCCTTTATATACGCGACAGTACAGGGAGCACAAGTCCATACTAGCGTTGTCTATAGCCAGATGGCGAGCGACAGCTACTAGTCTTAAAGACGTCGGAACACGTCTCTACCTTAGACTACTAAATGGTCCATTAAGTTTCAATGCTGCCTTATTTTAATTCAGTAAATTTTAAAGTTGATCTTCAATTTACGTTTCGATTTCAAGGCCCTATCTAATGTTGGATCTCATAAAACATCTAGATGAAAACTACATGCCACAAAATATCATTTCATTCAATGAAGAGCTATCTATTGGAGAGTTGAGAGCTTTCAAATGATAGCGAAATGAACACACAAAAACATCCACTACTAGTTTCAATGCAAGCTAATGAAACTGGAAAACTTCTCTCTAGAATTTATACAACACTAGTAATGTGAAAGAGTTTTCAATTTTCACTATGCCAATAAAAAATGCAAAAGATTTTTTATATTTTTCAATATATTAGAGAAAATGCACTAAATAAATGAAAAACTAATGAAAACATCAATTTGAGAATGATAAAGAGAGAGCTGAAACAAAACAAGTTCACTCAACTCAAACAAACACAATCAAGACTCAAACCAATGACAAAATCCCTCAAAGCGAAGAAGAATCTCAAAAGAGACTCAAACAAGTCGTGTGATCTAGGCTTGGAGAAACACAAAGCGAAACTGAACGAAAGAGAGGACAATCACTCAATAAACGCAATGACTCAATTGGATTCAGCAAGATGAATGCAAAGAAGTAGAAACAAAGTTGAACAGGAAAGTAAAGACCCAAAACTCCCACGGGAGGCTCAGCACACTGAAGCACCTAGAAGCCCTAGGGCTAAAATGTAGAACTTACAGAAAAGGGAAAAAAACCAGAGGACAAGGGCTAAACACAGTCAAAAATGACTTCAAAGCACTCAAACAATCAAAAAAACAAACCAGGACCAAAACTCAAGCTTAGAGAGTCCAAGAACAGGAAAACCCTAAAACCAACGAGGGTTGGCGCGCCTGTCTGGCTGTAATGTGCACCAAGCAGGGGATGGCGTGGGTGCCTAACTAGCAACTTTCACCCTCTGGCATGACTGTCAGAGGGATAACTGCGCCAATCAGGTTTACCCTAGAAAAATATGAAAATGAATGAATAGAGGCTGGATCTGGTCTTATGGGGGCTGAACAAGGTTTTAACACCAAGGAAGGTGAACCAGAAAAGTAGACTAATCAAACAAAAAGCCAAAAAACAACCCAATGGAGGAAGGACCAACTCCCACTGATCCCCAGTGGAGTCACCAAATTATTATGGAGGTAAATCCCCTTTGCGGACAGAGGTGATCCCACTAGCCCTAGAGTGGGTCTAGCAACAATCGAAACACGCAAAGCTATTGATTCCTAGTTACAAAAGATATAATTGCGATAGACTGGTTATCGTGATTCCTTCGCTGCTATTGTCGAAGAAGAAGCGACGCTTCCATTCCTAGCTGGACAGGTCACGAGCCGTGAGCTCGCCGCATCCAGATACCTGTATACATGCAAAGAAGAGAGACAACATGCAAGGGAATATTTTACACTTTATAACTATCGATCAGTTAGAGAGGAATGAATGAAATTGCATTATATAATGGACA
The DNA here is from genome assembly GCA_034641835.2 of Pinus albicaulis. NCBI lineage: Eukaryota > Viridiplantae > Streptophyta > Pinopsida > Pinales > Pinaceae > Pinus > Pinus albicaulis. The sequence continues at coordinate 671,755,280 of CM076581.1, forward strand.
AACACAATCATGGAACCAATACCAGAGTCATGTATATTAATATACGAGAACAATTACAACTGGTGCTCTGACGTCGTGATATTCCTTTGACAGGATTCCAATGGGACGTGTCTCACAAAGTTCGTCAGGGATTTGACAAAACTCTCTCTCTCATAGGGTTCTCCTTAGCTCTGCTCTTGATTGTCACTCAGCTATAATTTCCTTCCCAAAAGTTCAGCTAGCTAGAAAATGGAGAGGGCAGGATTTTATAGAGGGAGGAGGGGAAGTTGGGATCTCTATAATCATGGGATAGAGTCCTATCTCTTAGGAAGGTTCCATGTGAGGTGGAAAACCACTTCCTAATCAGGGAGATCCGAAGCCAAATAGCCTAACCTCTTTTTGATGATTCGTTCTGAAGTTGTTAGAATCAAACTTCCGCCATCTATTGTTAAAAAACATTCCTTAATAGGCTTGAAGTAGGGACAACATAGGGACAGAGCACCAGCTGGCACGCCCACTAGTGTATATTTTCCCCATTGGCGCGAGGGATGAACTGGCTACTCGCCCCAATGCCAAAACCTGGGTTTTTGGGGCTTTTAGGAGGAAATGTTCTTCAGGAGAATTCTTTCCCTTATGCAGAAGGATACCATCAAGGTGTTTTCAAGACATTTTACTGTTCACAGGTCATGGGAATAGTCCTCCAATGTACAGGACGGGGGATTGCAGGGACAGTGAAATTTTTTTGTGTAACAGGCGCTCACCCTCCAACCTCCAGTTCAAGCTGATCACACCATTGCGCGAAGCATCAAACTCATGAGAATCCCATATGATGCAATGGTTTTACTAATTTTCTCATAACATAATTCCTCATATGCATTAAATATGATGTGATGTTCTGTCATTCTTCCTACGAAACCCCGGTGGATTTGATCGCAGAAGCGATCTCATTAGAGGATGGGCCTCTCGACCGTCTAGAAGAACATGGACTTGACACTCTTCGAAATTTATTTTAAGCTAAAACGCAAGGTGCACTTCGAGCACTTCAGTTTTGTGGAGGTAGCTTTAAGAAATTGATCCTGCAACATGTTCATGTTGTTGAAATGTGCATCCTCCACTTAGTTGTGCATTTCGGAGGAGACCTAACCTTCTCTCTGCTGCCTTCCCTGTTCTATTGAGGCACAATCATCGTTGCATTTATGGTGCAGATATTCGCGACACATTTTAATTCAGTATTATGTCTGCACTGAGAGGCGATGTCGTGGTAGATTTACATCCCTTCAATGCACCACAAAAAATTATGGCAGCCTCCAAACTTGGATGGGACAGCATAACTACATAGGAAGAAAAACCCATAGATTAAAAGTGGAGATACCCTCTTCTATGGAATAAAATGACGCGTAAGATCTATTTATTTCTTGAATCTGGTGGATAATTTCTTTTGAATCAAAAGGAGAGGTTGGGATGGTTACGATGGTGATGGCTGAGCGGATGCCAACATTATGTAATCTTCATGTGACTATGGTAATAAAAATATGCTACAAGAGAACTGCACTCGACAAAAAAAACACGGAAAAAATGGGTCATTCCCTTTGCTATCAGTTCCATGGTTTTTCTCCTCGTCCTGTTCATAACGACAATGTCCATTGTTGACATATATTCTCCAGTATACTCGGTGATATCACCATTGGGGATATGCCCAAATCAAGCAACACAACATAATGTTTTGTGGAATCTAAAGCATCGGGCTTTACTAATTCTTCTTCCCCTACTAATTTTCCCCTTTGGTTTGAAATATGATTTCCAAACCTAGCAAGAAATTTTCCTTCTCCAAGCAACTCCTTAGGAATGAGGCCATACAAAGGAAAATACGTGGCTTAACCATGATCCGAAGTTTCCTCAATTAGCACACCTTTTTTTTCCTTGCTTATAGGTGTCACATATTTCCCACCCTTTGTATTTCAGCTCGAATTACTCTTACTCTTGTCATTCGCCTTGACAAGGTTTCAGATGTAGCCTTTGTTCTCATCCCCACATGGAAAGGAGATGAATGTGTCATGTTTTTCAACTACACCCTTGTTATTTTAGTTTCAATTTATTTCCTTCAGTGTGGTGGTGATATTGTCGGGCATATCATCCGGGGGATTGACATGCATGAAACATTATAATATCAATTAGTTCACGGTTACCTTTTAGAGAATGATGTCCCCAAATTATTTACATGGGACCATGAGCTTGGTGGAGTACCCAAATAAAATGCCCAAATGATCCATGGTGAAAGTTCTTCTAATGTACATATGTTATGTATTTAACACACATAAAAACTTCCATTCAAGTACATGAATGATGATACCTCCACACATGGTGTGATTGGAGCAAAAGTATCTTGTTATGATGGTGAGAAGGTTATAGGTCAAGCACCTCTGAGGCCACTATCATGAAAATATGGGGGAAACCTATCTCTGAATCTAACTATGAAGATTACAGAGGAAAAGAAAATATTTTGACATGAAAGAAAAGGTCGCAACAGGCTACCCATGTAGAATTTGTTGTTTGGAAGAAACATGTATTGGTGTAGACAATCGAGAGAAGATGATCACTCGTTCTTCAATCTTGCAGAGTTGGTCACGTTGAAAGGGAAAACATGAGTTTTTTTATAGATTTTACAATTTTTGTATCGATTGGGAACATGAAAAATTCAACGGGTGTGGAGCAAGGTTTATTTTCTAACTGGAATTTCAACAGGAAAAATTAATGCAGGGAATGTTTATAAATGGTTTTGGTAGCAAAATTTTAACGTTGAATGGCCTTATGTGATGTGGTAGGGATTTACATGGTGGGACAAGTAGTAGTAGTAGTGTGGAGGGAATTAATGGGTATGTAGCGAGTGATGGATGGTGGAGGAGTGGGCGCGTGGCAGGAGGTGAGTGGTAGAGGGATGGAGCATTGGCAAGAAGGAGAGGTTATAATTCTGGGGGGGTGGAGGCAGTAAGCACTATTAGGAGGGGACCACCTAAAATGCCTCACAAGTTTACACGTACCGTGGATGGTTTTCAGCAGAAATCATTTTTCCTCTTCTCCCCCCTCATATTAACCTTCAGGAGTGTGGGGGGTGGAATGCTTCCTGTGCCGTAGATCACACAAAATGACAGAAGTATTTTGTCGTATTATAAAAAAATAAAACTTTATATAAAACAATTCTTTTGAAATAAAATAAAAATGTGGCATTTTTTGTAATATTCCCAATTAGTCCCAAGCTAATGGGAATATTCATTTTTTTTTTCTATTTCATGAATAAATGTGTAAATGAGGATCAATAAAACTCCTAAACAGTAAATAAATCAATGCCACATGTGAACAAGGCTAAATCTGGGCTATCTAAATAAGCACCCTCAGGTGTGAAAGGGGTTGAACCTTTTGACTGGGTCAACCATGACCAAATCTATAGTGTTGTCTTGGAGGAGTGGCCATCAATGAGGCATAGTGTAGTTTTAGATGGAGGTGGCTCATGTGAAAGGAGCTATTTCATTGTAAGGTGGTTTAGGGTTTGCAAGCTCTCAACTTATTAAAGGAAGAGGATGGCAGCATGAGAAGGTTGTTTATGGTTATGTTATTTCTAAATATATTGTTTGTTTAGACATATATCATTCTCTTGTTGTTTAGCTGAGAATAGTGTTGTTTATCACTGGGTTTTCCTGATCGGGAATCCCACCTCTTTCCTTGAGAGGCCTCTTGGAAGAGCATTGCATTTCTTGTCCACTATAAAACTAAAGGCCAAGCTTCTTCTTCCAACTACAACGTAGATCCTGTTGAGAGTTTGGTTGTCTTTGTAAGTTGTAGCAAGTGGAGGCTAGATCTACTCAGATCTAGGCCATTCTAGTGCTCCTTTTCAGTGGGGAGGGCTTCTTTCCCATTGGAAAGTGAGTATTGGATGATTGGAGCTACATTTTTAGATCTTTTCATGAGGCCAAATATGTTCTAAAGCCTACAGCGCAGTCTTGCTTCCAGAACTACGTTATTTGTATGGGTACTGTAGCAAGGTATTTTGGCACACTTTTTGGAGAAGTGGTTTTCATGTGTTGGGGATCTGCCCTTCACATTTGAGATCCATTGGAGGAGATCATCATATTGCATATATCATATCATATCTAAATTTCCATGTATTTCTGAATATTTCTGCAGATATGCAGCATTAGATCTCAGATCTACTCCTTGTACTTCATATTTTGTTGAAAACCGCAAGGGGAAATTGAAGAAGAGCCTATCTAATGTATGGATCTGATATAGATCTAAATTTTTATACACAGATCTACTCTAGATCTGAAGTGTAATCTATAGTAGTTGCAGCCAATAAAATAATGCTGTCAAGCTCTTTTCAGTCTTAATATATGGTTGCAACACCTATTTTTGAGGATTTTCTTCTATAAAAGTCTTCTATTTCCTGTTGTACATCTCATGGGCTATCTTGTGCATATATTTTTCTCATGTAAATGTAAATAAAGAGCCTCCATATTGGCCTCTTGATCTTATTTAGATGATCTGTGTTATTTCTCTGCATAACTGATTATTATTGCTGCATTTCCCAATTGGTAATATTACAGTGGTATCAGAGCAATCATCTTGGCACAGCCTGTGCTTTCTAAGAAGCCAATATGTCTTTAGAAGAAGAAGAGCCTCTTACTGACAGAGAGAAGAGGTATCTAAAAAGAAGACAAAATAAATTTGATTACACAAATGATGATAAAGACAAGGGTAAAGCCCCTGAATCTGGAAGTGATGAAGAAGGAAAGGACTTTACAAAGATCCTTTTGAGAGCCATGCAAGATCTTGCTAGAGAGATAAAAGAGATGAGATTAGACATAATCAAAGAATCTCCTATGATATTTCATCTTGGAGAAAGCTCTGGCATGTATCACCACTGGAATGATCAACCAGTGCATCAGCCATAAGTTTCCCAACGCTATACCATGCCTACCTTTTTGGCTATGGGAAATGAAGGGTTTCAAGAGCAAGCATCCCTTGAAGACTATTTGAAGAATATGAGTCTCAAAATCAGAGATTCAAATATCACTTGAGTTTTCAAGAGTTTTGTCACCTCAAGGACAAAAGAAGACCAAGGCATCAGCATAGAGATGGTGGATTCACTCAAAATCATGATCGACATCACTCTATGGGTAGATTCTTTTGCCCAATTTTGATGGATCATCCCAAGTGTTCTACCAAAGCATGGGTAGAAAAAATTGACACCTACTTTCAGTTGAATAAGGTTCCAGAGATGGAGGATATAAAGATTGCAGTGCTGCACTTTGAAGGTGAAGCACATGACTAGTGGTTCCATGGCTTTTCTACATTGGGTCATGCCAATATGACATCTTATTCAGAATTCACTAGAAGGCTGGTGGAAATATTTGACAGAAGAGATCTAGACACACCATTCATGAGCCTTGCAAAGTTAAAACAATCAGGTAATACAGAGTCTTACATTTCTGAATTTTTAAGATTATCTGTTATGGTTCTTGATTTGTTTGTAGCAAGAAGGGTGTATATGTTCATAGATGGCTTAGATAAACCTCTTCATGGGTTGGTAAATTCTACCAAGCCCACTACTCTGCATGATGCCATTGAGAGGGCTAGAGAACTTCAAGATGCCTTGCCAAAAGCAAAGGCAAACTTTCAGCATAAGCCGTCTTTTCCTTCTAAAGGAAAGGAAGAGAAAGTTGCTCCTTCAAAGGAGAGCCCATACAAGAAGCCTCTTGCTGATGAAGTCCAGAGAGATCTAAGGAAGAAGAAGCTATGCTTCACTTGCCAAGAATCATGGGCACCTGGACATAGATGTGCTACTTGAAAGGAACATTACATAGAAGTCTTCTCAGATGTTGAGGAGGAAGAAGAAGGTGAACCAAGAAGAGGTCACAGTGCTGACACTGCTAAAGGAGATCCAACACCATCAGGAGATGGGAATGGAGCATTTTCTCCTATTGGAGGGACTCTTGCATCTTTGAGAGTAGTACCTAAGTACTTGACCTTAGTATTTCAAGGTTTAATCTTGAATCAGAGGGTTTCTATACTGATTGATAGTGGGGCCACCCACAACTTCATTGATGACCATCTTGTACAAAGGAGGGAAATACCCACTGATACTTTTGAGGGTTTATCTGTTTTGGTCCCAGGAGATAGAACAATGCAATGCATGCGTTATTTCCCATCACTTTCAGTCACCATGGGAACTTACACTTTGGTTGATCACTTCTTTGTGGTTGACATACCGAACACCAATGTGATTTTGGGTGTTCAATGGTTGATTACATTGGGGAAAGTCACCACTGATTGGGAGGCTCTACAAATGGAATGGGTGGACAAGAAGAGTGGTGAATCTCAAATGATCAAAGGCATGCATACATACCCCTCACATACCACTTCCACATAAAAATTAGAGATGGATTTGCACATTGGAAGTAAGGAATTTACAGTCCCATCTATCATGTTCATGAGATTTTTGCATGGGACACTCTTATCGAGTGGAAAACCACCTGGGAGGCCACCTATTTCAGATTTTGTGGGGAAGACCTCACAACATGATGCTTCAAGCTTATATCCAGGAGGGATTGGAGCACTAGAAGACCAAGCTACAACGTTGGGAGTCTTGGTTAAGCTCAAGGAGGAGGGAAATCTTCTTCCCTTATCATCATCACCCACTCACATTTCTGGTTTTGCGATGTGGGAGGAGAAGAATGGGAGGAATGGCCTTCCAACACACACCTTTGGAATGGGATATGTCAAGGGGAAGAGCAACAACATGACAGAAATTTCTGTTGACACACCATCAACGTTGTCATTGTTAAGCAGTTTAGATCTATATTGGAAATCCCAACTGTTGGTGGATTATTCCAAAGATCTTCACACTTGTATGATACTTGATGACCAGTTGCATGAAGAGGGCTATTTAGTCCAAGAAGGAGTCATCTATCATCATGGTAGTATCTTCTTGTCTAGAGCCTCCAAGCTCAAGGAGAAGTTACTACAAAGAGCCTATAAAGAGTTCTATTTTAGCCACATGTATTCCATGAAGATCTACAACATCATCATGAGGAGCTCTGATTGGGAAGGCTTGAAAGAAGAACTACATCAGCATTTTCAAGAATGAATGAAATATGTGGAGTTGGGGCAACAACATGACTCTATGAGGGAGTTATTTCATCCATCTCTTCCTTATTTTGAGAGAAGAGATAGATCCATGCACCACTCCATTTGTATGAGGAGTCTTGTTGGTGAAGAATCTGATCATGTAAGGCATGTTTTATTTTCTGATTGTATACATTCTTTCACCATGTTTATGCAGGCCATGGCTCCAAGGAGGAGTAATACATCATGTAAATCTCATGGACAACAATGGGCCACAAAAATTTATGAATTTGGCCACTCTGTTTATGAGCAAAGGGATATTTTCTATCATGATGAGTGCTTTCATAAAGCACCAAACATATCTCACACTTTCAGCCATAGTGAGATAACATGTGTAATGTTCCAAAATTTTCATGCAGATAATTGGAACACTATTTTTTGCTTATTTCACCTAGGAGGAGAATAAATGGGTAAGGAGGCCCATGCATAATGATATTCTCAATAAAATCCCTAATATTATAAAAGGCGATCATTATTGGAGTTGGTTTTCACACCCTCATGTGTGAACAGGGTTATTTGCAAGTGGATAAGGTCAATCTTGACCAAGTCAATAGTGCTGCCATAGGAGGAGTGGCTTACTTAGGAAGCCAGTGCAATGTGAATGAGGAAGAGGATATTTTGTGGAGGAAACCCTAATGAATGGGGCCCATGGAGAAATAGCTTTCATTAGTTTAGAAGGAGGGAAAGGCAACCATTGTTTCTCATGCTTGTATTATTCATCTCAATTGTCCATTAGACAATTGTGCATTCTTTGCTGCTTAGCAAGAATTTCCAGAGGAATTGCTGTTTAGGATTCCTTCTCCTTCTTGACGGGTCCCTTGAGGGATTGCTCTTCATTTTCCTCACATCCAGGCTTGAGGCCAAGCATCCTCCATCAAGACAACGTTATTTCTGCAGCAAAGTAATGTTGTGTTGTTGGGTGTTGCAGTGAGGGTTCACTACACCAGCTTCATTAGCTATTTTCAGAGGAGGAGTCCCTCTTTCCTTTGGAATATCAGTTTGGAGGCATCCCGAAGCTTATTGTAGACTTTGGCATCAAGGCCAACTCTTTTCATAGCCCCACAGTGGAGTTCCATCCAGCGACTACGTTATTTTGAGAGGAGCATTTGCAGTGGGGCTCTTGCAGAGTATTGGAGGGAGAGATATTTGGTGAAGGGATCAACCTTTCACTTGAAAGATCCATTGGAGGAGGCATATTCAATTTGAGCATCAGATTCATCCATCTCCATCCAGTTCTATTTTTGAGTTGCTGCAGCTACCTAGCAACTCCGACATTTCTATAAAATTGTCATTTTGTATGTTTTATAGGCAATCCTTTTAGGGATTGTGCATTATTGTTTCCAGGGGTTGAGATCTTTCTCCCCCTATTGTATTTGAGCCACATATTGACATATTTGTGTATTGACACTATTATGCAGCAGTTTCCCTTCATGGAATGCGCTTCCATAGCTTAAGTTCACCTGTATAGTAGTCTTTTCATCATGACTTATGTAATTGTTCTTTGAGGCTGAGCATTGCTCATATTGAGTATCATTTTCCTCAAGATATTGTATTCTATTGTTGTTGCTATTATTTAATAAGAGGGCTTTGGATTTCTCTCACATTTATATGATTTGAGTGCTGCTACTGCACCATTATTGTGTTTTCTTATTACTGGAGCTCCAACTTTAGAATATCTTGAGATATTCTCATTGTTGTAGCATTTTACTGAAAAATGAATATTACAGTGGTATCAAAGCATGATCTCTAGCCTAGCCAGTGGATCTCAACCATCATGCTATCAAGGAGAGAGAAGATGAAGACTCCATCTCATGGAGAGAAAAAGGAAGATGAGCTTACAAATCTTCTTCCAAAATCTGTACGGGGCATTCATGAAGAATTTGAGGAGATAATGAGGGAGATTTGTACAGGATCTCCAAGAGGGTTTGAAACTGAGTCAAACTCTAGTTTTTCTTATGGGAGATGTGAGCATGCAACCACACCCTATAAGGTACAGTGCAGTCACATGGTCAGCTTTTCCATGAGAAGAGAAGAAGAAGGAGGAATGTCGAAGGAAGGAACTCTTAGAGGTTTCTTGCATGAGTATGAATCTCGAACTCAAAAGTTTAGAGATCATATTACTTTTCCAGAGTTTTGCAAGATCATGGTAAGGAGGAGCAAGCAGCATGATGAGGATAGATTTCTTCTATCTATCTTTGATGGTTCCCCTACTTGTTTAGCCAGGGCTTGGATAAAAGAATTATACACCTTTCTACAGCAGCATCAGATTCCCAAAGATGAAGCCATCAGAGTAGCAGCGCTGCACTTGGGAGGTAAGGTCTATGCATGGTGGTTATTTGAGTCTTTCACTTTGAAAAATGAAAATACCTCTTCCTATGAAATGTTTATTAGAACTTTGATAAGGAGATTTGGTAGGAGAAATTCTGAAACACATGTGGAGGAAACAAACACATTCAAACAAACAAAACCCTTGCATGTGATGGAGGAAACCATAGACTCAAAAACACTTCAGAGAAACATGAAGGAGGCTGATATATTGCATGGCACTTTGTTGGAGGCAAGACCTTCATCTTGTATTTTGGCACAAGGAGGCAAAGAGATCTCTTTTCCAAAAGAGGATCCAATCATTGGAGGGTTGCCCACTCATGTTGAGAAGGCTAAGGGCAAAAACGTTGTCATTAATAGATTTGATCTAGTACCTCATGCAGAGGAAAGAGGAGCTCTTGCTCCAACTAGAGGGGTTCTTGCATCTTTGCAAGAAACTCCTCAGGATCTCATTCATGGAGGTCCAAGCACAATCAACGAGCAGCATGATTGTGCAGCATTGTAGCTGGAAGGAGGAGGGAGGAAGGAAGAGTAGCATCATGTGATGAGGGGCACACACTCTTCTCTATTTCAGAGAGCTAGTGCAAAGAGGAGGCAAACTGTATTGTGTTGTGAGAGAAAGGGAAAGGTTTCCCAACCATGTATACAGTCCACTCTTGACATTGATGTCTCACTGCACAGAGGCATTCCACCAGGGAGGCTGCCAGACCTATCATTGACGAGAGACATTTTGTCTTTGGATTCACTTCTCTTGGATTTTGGAGAGGTGAAGAGTTTGGAGAAGAAATTTGGCATGGGGGATGTCAAAGTAGAAGGAAAAAACATGAGAGGAGCTTTACATGCCAGATCACCAGCGTTGTCTCTTAGGAGGATTGATCCGTACTGGAGGTCTCAACTCTTGGTAGAGTACTCCAAGGATCTTGGTGCATGCATGATTCTTGATAATCCTGATGGAGATGACAGATATCGGGTGGATGATATGGTCATATATTCTTATGACAGAGTCTTCTTGACTAGATTTTCTAGTCTCAAGGAGAAGCTGTTGCATGCAGCACATGAGGACTTCTTTTCCATGCATTATGATGCATATCTTGTGTTGGCCGAGGAGTTCATTTGGGTGGGCATTCAGCAGGACATACATCAGCATATGGAGAGATGCAGAGCCCAAATTATGATGGAGAGGATGTCACAGCGACCTTCCTACTCATTGAGAGTAAGGGAGCACTTTCAGTTGAGCCAATTCAGCTCATGTCTTCATGTACATAATGGAGAATGTACAATTCCACCTTATGTTTTGTACTTATTGTATATTTATGAGAAGCATATTGTACCAAGGAGGCTTATTCCTTCTTGCATATTGTATCATTATGTATTTGAAGCCATTTGTAGCATGGAGAGTGGCTATCTCATTGGTGGTTTGTGGGAGAGGCCACATGATTCTTGGTGTGCACCATTGGCACCAAATTGTACTTTCATGTTTATGTTTTGTAAAATGATTGTGGCAGCATACAAGTGGCTAGGAGAGCACTTGTTTTCATTTGATTTTATGCAGGCAAGGGATGCACTGCGCTGGTTCCTTGTGTGGGACCTTGATCCACTTTCCGGTTGTCATATGACAACTTGTTTCTATTGGTTTTTTCTTCCATGTATTGCTGATATGTATATGTTCATGGGAAGCTTTTATGGGAGAGTGGGCTTGAGATTGAGGATGCCCATTGGGAGCATGATTCTCCCTACTATACATGTTTTAAACTTCAGGAGGAACCATGGGCCGACCATGATTGCCACATTACATTTCTTTTCTTCTTGTGGGAGGAACCACTTGAAGAGCTTGAGGAGGCATTCCATGGATCATGAGGAGATGGAGGAATTAGCACAGTCAACTATTTTTCCTTTAAGGATGAGGGGAGACTCATCTATGAGCCACTCCATTTATACAAGAAAAACATATGGTGAGAGTATTGTTGATTTGCATGATGATTTGTCTATATATATGCATCTCTTAACCATATATATCTAGGGATTTTCTCAAAGAAGGAATATTCTTCCTTATAGATTTGATGGTCTACATAAGACCATTATGGATGATCACTTCATAAGTGAATATGGGGAGGATATTTCTCATGGAGAACATACTTAAATTGCACACTATATCATTCACCTTCTCCAGACTTGGGAAGAAATTGGGGCAGCAATCAAATGGTGGGGAGGCCACCCACCATTTTATTTTCTATGGCAGTGGAGAGTCAAACTGCGTTGGCTACATTTGAGGGACCATTGTCCTTCTCCTTTACTTCACATGGTAGCCAGCATGATTCTCCTTATGGTTCCCTTGACTTATATTGCTAGATCTTTCCTTGGGAGCATGATTGGGAGAGAGACACATTGGGTGAATGTGTCCTTTGAGGGAGAAATTCCTCACACTTTTTGCACTACATGTTCTAAGGGGAAAATGGGACATGATATGGTTACCTTAACAACACATTTGTCACTTTATGAGGTGAACCATATGATGGAGGAGATGCCATATGATGATGACTTCCAACTCATCATATATGGAGATACTTGGGCCAACATGATTTGCAGCATTGGAGGAGAGATCCTTGGAGATCTAGTCTTCATTTTTCCACTTGAGGGAAAGTATTTTGCAGCCCAGGATCAACACTCTCTCTAAAATTTTCATGAATGGAGAGATGGACAGCGTGGGGTAGCCTACATTGTCTACCATGAGTAGATTTTCATCCCTCCTGCTTTGCCGGAGCCAAAGGTGGAGGACAGTTTCCAGGAGTTGCCTAGTTGGGAGGTAACTCATTTTGTATGGATGATTACTTAGGGGATGGAGGGTCCACATGAGGAAGATGTTCCTCAAAACTTCATAGACTCCATGCCTTGAGAGGAGGCTTTTCAGTTCTATCCTTCTAGTTGCTTAAGGACAAGCAACATTTGGGAGGGGAGGACTCTATGTTCCAAAATTTTCATGTAGATAATTGGAACATTAATTTTTGCTTATTTCACCTAGGAGGAGAATAAATGGGTAAGGAGGCCCATGCATAATGATATTCTCAATAAAATCCCTCATATTATAAAAGGGGATCATCATTGGAGCTGGTTTTCACACCCTCATGTGTGAACAGGGTTATTTGCAAGTGGACAAGGTCAAGTTTGACCAAGTCAACAGCGCTGCCATAGGAGGAGTGGCTTACTTAGGAAGCCAGCGTAGTGTGAATAAGGAAGAGGATATTTGGTGGAGGAAACCCTAATGTATGGGGCCCATGGAGAAAGATATTTAATTATTTTAAAAGGAGGGCAAGGCAACCATTGTTTCTCATGCTTGTATTATTCATCTCAATTGTCCATTAGACAATTGTGCATTCTTTGCTGCTTAGCAAGAATTGCCAGAGGAATTCCTATTTGGGATTCCTTCTCCTTCTTGAGGGGTCTCTTGAGGGATTTCTCTTCATTTTCCTCACATCTAGGCTTGAGGCCAAGCATCCTCCATCAAGACAGTGTTATTTCTGCAGCAGAGTAATGTTGCATTGTTGGGTGTTGCAGTGAGGGTTCACTACACCACCTTCATCGGCTATTTTTAGAGGAGGAGTCCCTCTTTCCTTTGGAATATCAGTTTGGAGGCATCTCGGAGCTTATTGCAGACTTTGGCATCAAGGCCAACTCTTTCCATAGCCCTACAACGCAGGTCCATCTAGTGACTACGTTATTTTGAGAGGAGCATTTGCAGTGGGGCTCTTGCAGAGTATTGGAGGGAGAGATCTTTGGTGAAAGGATCAGCCTTTCACTTGAAAGATCCATTGGAGGAGGCATATTTAGTTTGAGCATTAGATTCAGCCATCTCCATCCAGTTCTATTTTTGAGTTGCCGCAGCTACCCAGCAACTCCGGCATTTCTGTAGAATTGCCATTTTGTATGTTTTACAGCCAATCCTTTTAGGGATTGTGCATTATTGTTTCCATGGGTTGATATCTTGCTCCCCCTATTGTATTTGAGCCACATATTGACATATTTGTGTATTGACACTATTATGTAGCATTTTCCCTTCATGGACTGCGCTGCCATAGCTTGATTTCACCTATATAGCAGTCTTTTCATCATGATTTATGTACTTGTTCTTTGAGGCTAAGCATTGCTCATCTTGAGTATCATTTTCCTCAAGATCTTGTATTCTATTGTTGCTGCTATTATTTAATAACAAGGCTATGGATTTCTCTCACGTTTATATGAGTTGAGTGTTGTTGCTGCACCATTATTGTGTTTGCTTATTGCTAGAGCTCCAACTTTAGAATATCTTGAGATATTCTCATTGTTGTATTGTTTTCCTGAAAAAGGAATATTACAACATGGGTAGCAAGTAAGTGGTGGGAAATCCACTTACCATATCTTGATATGATGCAGGCAGGATATACACTGTGCTAGTTCCATATGTGGGACTATGACCCACCTCCTCATGCTCAAATTTATGTTTGTATGTATGTAGTTTTGCTCCCATATATTGATGATATACTTGTACTTTTTATGGGAATGTACGTAGGGAGGATGGGAGGCATGTATGTACCACATGGGATGGAAACTCTCTATGTGTCTTATGCTACATGTTTCAGGGAGAGCATTGGTTCAACCATGTTTGTTTCATTTGAGTTATTGACTCCTTGTGGGATGGGATATTTACATCTCATGAGAAATTTGGAGGAACAATTCATGGAGGGTTGGATTGGTGAACACTTAGCTTATGGAGGAAACTTATAACATGATGATGGTGTCACCAATGGAGGAGGAGAAGAGTTGCAACACTCACCTTATTAGTTGCTTGAGGACAAGCAACATTTTGGAGGGGAGGACTATAATATTCCCAATTAGTCCCAAGTTAATGGGAATATTCATTTTTGTTTTATTTTTTTGTTTCATGAATAAATTTGTAAAGGAGGATCGCTAAAACTCCTAAACATTAAATAAATCAATGCCACATGTGAACAAGGCTAAATCTGGGATATCTAAATAAGCACCCTTAGGTGTGAAAGGGGTTGAACCTTTTGAATGGGTCAACCATGACCAAATCTACAACGATGTCTTGGAGGAGTGGCCATCAATGAGGCACAACGCAATTTTAGATGGAGGTGGCTCATGTGAAAGGAGCTATTTCATTGAAGGTGGTTTAGGGTTTTGCAAGCTCTCAACTTATAAAAGGAAGAGGATAGCAACATGAAAAGGTTGTTTATGGTTATGTTATTTTTTAATATATTGTTTGTTTAGACATGTATCATTCTCTTGTTGTTTAGCTGAGAATAGTGTTGTTTAGCACTGGGTGTTCCTGATCGGGAATCCCACCTCTTTCCTTGACAGGCCTCTTGGAAGAGCATTGCATTTCTTGTCCACTATCAGGCTGAAGGCCAAGATTCTTCTTCCAACTACAATGCAAATCCTATTGAGGGTTTGGTTTTATTTGTAAGCTGCAGCAAGTGGAGGCTAGATCTACTCAGATCTAGGCCATTCTAGTGCTCCTTTTCAGTGGGGAAGGCTTCTATCCCATTGGAAAGTTAGTATTGGATGATTGGAGCTACATTTTCAGATCTTGGCATGAGGCCAAATATGTTCTAAAGCCTACAACACAGTCTTGCTTCCAGAACTGTGTTATTTGTATGGGTACTCTTGCAGGGTCTTTTGGCACACTTTTTGGAGAAGTGGTTTTCATGTGTTGGGGATATACCCTTCACATTTGAGATTCATTGGAGGATATCATCATATTGCATATATAAGATCAAATCTGAATTTCCATGTATTTCTGAATATTTCTGCAGATCTGCAACATTAGATCTCAGATCTACTCCTTGTACTTCATATTTTGCTGAAACCCCTAAGGGGCAATTGAAGAAGAGCCTATCTACTGTATGGATCTGATAAAGATCTAAATTTTTATACACAGATATGCTCTAGATCTGAAGTGTAATCTACAGCAGTTGCAGCCAATAAAATAATGTTTTCAAGCTCTTTTCAGTGTTAATATATGGTTGCAACACCTCTTTTTTAGGATTTTCTTCTATAAAAGTCTTCTATTTCCTGTTGTACATCTCATGGGCTATCTTGTGCATATATTTTTCTGATGTAAATGTAAATAAAGAGCCTCCATATTGGCCTCCTTCTCTTACTTAGGTGATTTGCGTTATTTCTCTGCATAACTGATTATTATTGATGCATTTCCCAATTGGGAATATTACATTTTTACTAGCTCGCTGCAAAGGGGATTTTTTATTTTTATTTTATATTATGTTTTTATTTTATTTTTATTTTCATTTCATATATATATATATATCATCATTTTTTTATATCCCCTATTCTTTTTCTCCTTTTTCTTTATTTTTGGATTTTTTTTGTAAGCTTGGCAGTACCTTTCTATTTATCATATGTAAAGCAGGTTACAAAATATATATCCGGTGACCTCAACTTGCTCATAGGAAACCAGGTCTGTTGACCACCGATCAACATCATAATCCATCTAAAATTTAAATAGTTTGAGCATGTCCAACCAAGATTTAAGAGCTACCATGTCTACTGTCCATCTATTATTTCTACTATATATGTAAATGCTATACGAAATTATTAATACAAAACAACAGAAATTTTCTAATACTCCATGACTTGCAAAAGTGAATATTTAGATGATTCGACCAGGGTCGGGTCCTTAGCACTCGATCCCGGCATATCGTGTTGCTGCATACTCTGTAATTTCTTTTCCATGCATCTTCGACAAATATTCTGGTGGAATAGTTGCACCTGTATTGACAGAAATTCCTTTTGAAATACTGATAGGCTCAACTAGTCTTGCAGAGGCTAGTGATGGCTTGGTTGGTGAGGTACTTCCTGTTGTTGTTGCATATCCATAATTGCTCTTTTCATGAGGCTTTTCATTATCCAATAGGTTTTGATGACCCGTTTGAAAAAGGTTGACCTACCTTAGGTATTTCCCAAGTCGACTACCAAGGGTTCCCAGTCTTCCTCTTGGATCAGTTCCTCTATTACCTTCACTTTCAATTCTACTTTCCATCACTAAATTTCCTCTTTTACCTATGCCAGGGAGCCTTCACTATAAGCATGCAGCAAGTTCTGCATAGTTTCCTCCTCGGTTCTCCTGCCTCTTTTCCTTTGTGGGTGGCTGGTGGAGGCGTGTTCCTTCCTTTCCCCCTTGCTTGGTTTTCCATTGCCACGACAACCCTTTGTTGGTGTCTAGGTAAGAATGATTTATCCACCCTAATCTGACATTAATTTCATCAATCCGGGAGCGTATCCTTCCAAGGCAATGCGCAAGGTATATGCAGGAACAAACACATAATCCATCTTAACCAAGGGTTTATAATTAAGATTAAAAACATTGCCGTGAGATGAAATCAAATACTGAACTTCAAAAGAAATCTTAACAGTAAGAATAATAGCAAAAACCATAACAAGAAACAATTCACACACTTACAGGCGTAGCACCTGATCAGAAGAGCGGGCCCAGCTCTCTGATCGAGGCTGCGTTAGTCACGAAGACGCTTAGAACAAGAAAACCAGTAGTAATTTATTAATTTGTAAGATGTGATTACAATATCCTTTCGGGAACCCCGATTTACAAGAACAATATCCATTTTATACACCACGCGGGAGAATAACATATCTCCCTCGAACGTGGTAATCGTGCATTCAGAAATAGACATCAGTTGGAACAACACAAACATCAGATGTCCAGGATAGAACAAAGGGCCAAGAATAGGCCCAAGAAATCGTGACTCTAGCTGCGCGATCTCCCTATAGCTGACCGTTACCGAATCTGTTGCAAACCACTGGAGCGAGGGTTCCTGTTCTCCAAACTATAGTCAAGCACATATCTTAGTGCCGCAAATAGGTAAGACTCTGTGACTTTACTTCATTAATTAAAATATTCCAATTGGAAAATTTAGGGGTATTTACCTCATAAGTTTAGCATAGAAAATGTAGGTAATTAAACACAAAAGGATCAAAAAGGATGATAAAAATGGTTAGAAAGGTAGCCAGATTTGGTGCCCAACATCTCCCCACAACTAGCCTTCTGCATGTCCTCATGCAGTCCGCCGCCTCCGTAGGTTTGGGTTCTGCAAACTGTGAGCTTCATGAAGCCCGACAAGATCATACTCTAAAGTCATCTCTATCCCCAGAACTTTAAATCCATCTGAAAGGAGAACTTCCTTCCACCAATCTGCTGGAACATTGTACGTTGGGGTGTAAACTTCTGTAGGCAACCAAATAACAGGATAATGAAACCGAAGCCCCATCCACCGGATCCCACATGTTTGAACACATGCCACATATCTGGGTACTCTGGTGAGTACTCGCGCAAAGTTGGGTGCCCCAAAAGGCTTTCTATTCCAGACAGCTGTCGGTGACATCATCCACCTTCTCTGACAACAATCAAGGGCCTCTTTTTGAAAAACAGTTAATTGATTGAAACAAAGGTCGAGGCACCACCTTTGTGTCCTCAGCATTCTATCTCTGTTCTCCTCAAATTTCAAAAAGGTATGGTGTTTATAGCACCTTGTATCTGACCTCTCATGTTCTCCTCTTACTATAAATGGCTTTGTAACTTGATTAGACTCAAAAGTGTTATAAGCCTTCTTCCAATGGATTTGATTGAAAGCATAAGAGGTGAGGGCCCTCAAATGGATGTCCCCTACATACGCGACTGGGTTAAAATCTCTGTCCAGACATAACAAATACCCATGCAGGTAAAACTCACACATCAGATGTTGAGTTAGCACATCATGATTCCTCATGATTCAGAGGAATTTTACACCATCTTATATTTCATAACTGACCTCATTTTTTATGCTTTCCATGCAGAATAAAAGAAAATGTTCATGCAAGAATAAATAATAACAAGAAGTAGGGGGACGACATGCCATCACCTCTTGCACCAGTTTGAACATTTGTTCCTTATCATCTTTCAATTCAGCCACTTTTTTTTCCAACTGCTCCATCTTGAGCTACTGCTTCACATGCCTTAATCTCATAAAATGTATGCACTCCACATATTCGAAGATGGTTGTGGAGGTTCTCTCCTTAGTTCTTTTGATCTCATTCTTATATTGAGCCGCAGTAGACTTCCACGTCTATAATTCGACCATTAAGGCATACTCTATGGCTTCGAACAGTTGTTCAATCGGGTCTATTTCAGTTTCTGCTTCAACCCCGATGAATTTCGATTTCCTGGATCGCCGCTTGTACTTATTTATTCGTTTCTGCATCCTGTGCATTTTCCTTATCAAATCCCTTACCTCCATCTTGAGCTGCATTATTTCCTTAAACTGTTGTTGGTATCTCCGTTTGATGGGAAGTCTTCGCTATCCACACAGCTCTGCCTCTTCTTGATTGACCTGTGTTTCTTCTGCCTCGACAGCTAGAGGTAAATCCCTTGGGACTGCCTCTGTCGGGCCAACGGTCGGTCCAACCTCCTCTACCTGTTCTTCTTCTGTTATTTCTTGCTTCACTCTTTTAACGCCTAAGTGCTCCATTGGTTCATTCATTGGGACTGCTCCGCTTGGTCCGTCCTCTTCACCAATGGCCATTCTCTCATCATGTACATTCTCCGCGACCAATGGTGACCCGGTAAGATGCTCCCCTGCTGATATGCCTATTAGGGCCTCTTCCGGTCGTGGCCTTTGTTTTAAGTTTGAAGCTGTAGGAATGGAAAAATCTTCTTCCTCTCTTTGCTATGGGGAACGAGTTACCCTTGCTCCCTTAGGAAGAAATATGGGAAACTGGAACAAATCCTCTACATTCAGCCCCGAGGTCGACGCTGGTTCTTGTGGGGCAGCGTTAGCCTCATACCTTAGTTCTCCTGTCATTTCCTCCATGGTTTCTCTAGTCGGAGTGGTCATGACTTATTCTTCAATCGAATTACCCTCCTCCATTGGTTCCATGTTGGCTAAGATCCCTGTAAAGTGGCCTCGGTCGCAATGTCGACCGATTTGCCCTCTTTCATTTTCTGTGGGTTTACCTCTGTGCCCATCGCACTATCTATTTTCTCATCTAACTCCAAGAATGGGGCTAGTTCTTGTGGGACAGCCTCGGCCGTAATGCCAGTGGGTGTCTCTACAACTTCCATCGATTCCACAAGTTCAGCTTACTCTTGGGGAACCATCTCTTCTTCAAATTCTTCAGTCTCCATTTCCATCTCTTCCATCTCCTCCTGATCAATTTAATCATCATCCTTTGCATCTTCCTACATGGCTTCAGGTTCTTTTTCCCTAGCAGCCGCAGCGGCTGCTATTTCCTCCTCTGTGGAATCCTGAAACAGTTCCCATTGAATCGGGATCTTCCCAATGGCATTCATTACTAGCAACTGGACCAGCCCATGGTGAGAGAGGACCGCCAACACCTTTCATGCCCCCTGAGCCGAATTTTCCATCAAATGAAGACTCCTTAACAAAAAATAGGGCACATTCATTAAAAAAGCCTCTGCTTGTGGAAATCGCAGGTGAGCCATATGCGGAGGTGATATTTGAAGATGGTAGAATATCTTCCTTCACATGTCATATACTTTATAACAACCTCTGCAACTCCTCCCCATGGATGAGGCAGTGAAGTTCTGTCATATCCCCGACCCTTCTGTGCAATACTTTCTCTAGCTTACAGAAAGGCTTCGGGGAGTTCCGGGAGGGTTGTTCTCCTTGAAAACCAGCATTCTCTGACTTGCGGCAATCCACTAACTTCCGTGATGGTTTCTTCTGTCACTGGAATTTTGACTCCACGAACCCGAGAAACTCCTTCTTACAAATTCAATGCGAAATCCATCGCGATTTCTTCATCCCATCTGTTTAGCCTGTCAAAATAAACATCCCAACCTACATTCTCAAATACTTTCCATACCTCTCGATTACTCCGGATTCTCGTTGAATCATCAGGTTCATGCCGCACAGATCGACCACCCATTGCTACAGAGGCGGAGTCAACATGATGGCTACAGTTAGCTGGCAGGGGGGAGTGACAGGGCTCCAAACCATTAGCAACTAAAATAATGTCATGGCCACTTTCAGATATAATGGATGAATAGTGCTAGTATGCTTGGGAGCAGTGACAGATTATGGAAGCACTGTTAGATATTCTTAGGATTTAATGCGGTGTGTTAGGAGGGTGATTGATATGACTTTTGTGCGTACAAGTACGCATTCCAACTCATACGGTATGATTACGGAGTACTTGAAATCATTAGATTTGGTTAAGTGGGAATCATGTGTCATGAATACCTTTACGAAGTACGCCATCATTCATTATGATGAGTTCCTCCCCCCAACTAAATGACGGCCATCCCTGGCACGTTTGACCGTCCTTTTGGAATATTTAATTAAATCCATAAAATCAATGGAGACATACCTGCGAACATACCTTAAAGTGGAGTAACAGCAGAAATATCTGTCGTAGTATCAACATAGCAGGTAACGACGTCAGTGAATAACATGAACAGTGAGTAATGGCAACAGTGAGTAACAGTAGCTACGGAGTGATAGAAGCTACAGAGTAACGACAGTTACGGAGTAACAGTAGTTGCGGAGTAACAGTAGTTGCAGAGTAACAACAGTTGCAGAGTAACAACATCGGCAGTGTAGCAGCAAATTCAGAGTAACAGCATCGGTGGTGTAGCAATAACTTCAGAGTAACAACAGCTACGGAGTAACAATAGTTGCGGAGTAACAGCAGTTACCGAGTAACAGCAACTTCAGAGTATCAGCAGCTACGGAGTAACAACAGTTTGCAGAGTAACAGCAGTTATCGAGTAACAGCAACTTCAGAGTATCAGCAGCTATGGAGTAATAGCAGTTTGCAGAGTCACATCAGTTACCGAGTAACAGCAGTTGCAGAGTAACAGCATCAGTGAAACAAAATATATCTATAGCAGCACTAATGGAGTAACACACCAAATGTTACTTCCCTCCTGGCCATATTTCTTTATTATTCCTACAAAATATAAACAAGTAATTAATAACCACATATTATCATCATTATATTTTTTTAATTTTTATTTTTTTAAAGAAGAGTGAGAGTGTCCTCTATTGCAATAACCATTAGATCAGCTAAATCTGAAAGGGTTTTGACAAAGACATCTTTAGAGGCTAGACGATGGTATAATTTTAGACGGTGTCCATTCACCACAAACGTGGTCTGATTCTCATCAATTGTAATTAATCTAACCGTTCCATTGTCGAACACTGCATCCACTTGATATGGTCCCATCCAGCGAGTGCGAAGCTTGCCTGTGAAATCCTTAAATCGGGAATCATACAATAACACCCAATCCCCCTCATGAAACACCTTAATTTTGATAAATTTATCATGCCATTTCATTCTCTGTTGTTGAACAGCAGTAATTCTGTGGACAGCTACTGATCGAATCTCATTTAACTCATTCAGCGATTCCAGTCAGTGTTTCTGTGCTTCTGATAGATCTAAGCCTACTTCCAGAGCTGTTCTGAGTGTGCTAATTTCAAATTCTATCGGAAACAGGGGGGATTTCCCATAAACTAATTCAAATGGAGAAAACCCCGTTGTGTTCCGCAATGTTGTTCTATAGGCCCATAAAGCTTCTAGGAGTTTTTGTGCCCAATCCTGGTGATGACTTGCTACTGTCTTTGTCAAGATATTTTCCAATACCTTGTTTGTACTCTCTACTTGCCCATTCGCCTATGGATGATAGGGGGTTGTTACTCTATGTTTGACCCCGTATTTCTGCATCAATTTCTGTATCATATGGGATGTGAACTGTGATCCTCCGTCTGATACAATTTCTTTGGGAGTCCCATACCGACCAAATATTTCTTCAAAAAGGAATTCTTCAACTACTTGCTCTGTTTCTCTCATGACTTCTCTAGCTTCCACCCATTTAGTTACATAATCAGTACAAACTAGGATGTAGGCTTTCTGATGAGAAGGTGGGTTAAAGGGTCCAACGAAATCGATGGCCCATTTCTCAAATGGTTCAAGGACTATCTAGGGTTGGAGAGGCATTTCATCTACTCTCCGAGGTTGTCCCATCCGCTGATAACTATCACACCTTCCAATATAATCCCGAGCGTCATGAAATATGGAGGGCCAATAATATCCCATCTGCAGCACTTTATGACCTGTCCTTTTGTCTACAAAATTTCATCCACAGGGTCCTTCATGTGCAGCCTTTAAGATCTCATAAATATCATCCTTTGCCACACAACGCCAGATCTGCTGGTCAATCCCTGTATGGAAGACATATCCTGCCATCCATGAATATCGGGTACTCCGATGAATGATCTTGCTTTGCTCCTTACAGGACAAGTGACAAGGCACCTCACCTGTAACAAGATAATTAGCAATATCTGCATACCACGGAGTGTTAGCAGAAACTGCAAAAAGATGTTCATCTGGGAAATTATCTTCAACTGGTGTATTCTTACCATCATGTCCTATCCTAGATAAGAAATCTGCAACCACATTGTCTTTCCCTGTTTTATCTAGTATAGTAATATCAAATTCCTGTAGTAGCAACAACCATCTTGTAACACGACCAGGGGTAACAGGTTTTTTCATTAAATACCTGATGGCTGCATGATCATTGTGCACAAAATTAGAATACCCGGTAATATAATGCCAGAAATTTTTGATGGCATAAACAACAGCAAAGAGCTCTTTCTCAGTCACTATGTAGTTTAATTCAACAGGGGCCAAATTCTTACTAACATAGTAGACTACGTAAGGTAATTTATCCTCTTGCTATCCCAGTATTGCACCAATTGCTGTTTGGGAAGCATCCATATGAATGTGGAAAGGTAATGCCCAGTCTGGTCCTCTAAGAATCGGGGCACTGCAAACTAATTCTTTAATTCTTGTGAAGGCTATATCACAGTCATCTGACCACACAAATTCTGAGTCTTTTGTTAGTAATTGAAATAGTGGGTGTGCTACTTTTGCAAAAATTTCTATGAAACGCCTATAATAACCAACACAGCCAATGAAACTACGTACCTGTGTGGGTGTTTTAGGTATTGGAAAGTGCAGAATTACCTTTATTTTTGCTGGGTCCATCCTGATTCCTTCAGTCGAAAGCAAATGTCCCAGAACAATTCCTTTTTCCATTATCATGTGGCATTTTACTGTACTCAAGGAGACACACGCTTGTATACATCTTTCAAGAACTTTTTCTAAATTTTTCAGCCCCTCTAAGAATGAGTCCCCATATGGAGTGAAGTCATCCATATAAATTTCAACACCATCATCTATCAGATCAGAGAAAATTCCCAGAATTGCCCTCTGGAATGTTGCAGGGGCATTACATAGGCCAAAAGGAAGGACCCGGTATGCAAATGTCCCCCAAGGGCATGTGAAAGTGGTCTTTTCCTAGTCCTCAGGAGCGATCTGGATTTGATTATATCCACTAAACCCATCCAGAAATGAGAAAAATTTCTTGCCAGCCAATGTGTCTAAAACTTGATCGATAAATGGCAGGGGAGAATGATCCTTCTACGTTGCCTTATTTAACTCTCAATAATCCACGCAGATCCGCCATTTACCATTCTTATTAGGGACCATTACTAATGGCGAGACCCATTGGCTGTCTGAGATAGGGTAGATAAAACCCACATCCAATAATTTCTGAAGCTCTTCTTTCACAATGTTTTTCAATGCAAGATTCAGCCTTCTCTGAGGTTGTCTTATAGGACTACAATCTTCCTTGATATATATGTGATGGGGGCATAAGTTGGCAGGGATCCCCTTCATGTCTGAATAATCCCAAGCGAAAGCTTCCTTATGCTTCTGAAGAACATCTACCAGCTACTTCTTCTGGGATTCTGACAGACCAGGATTAATATTCAGAATTTTCCCCGGTTCTATCTCTACTTGAATGCTTTCATGAGGTGCATCTACATCTTCCTCTAATTCTTCCGATGTTTCAATAACCTCTCGAGTTTCATAGCTTAGGATGGCTTCTAAGACCTTTTGATTTGACTCTGAAACGGAACAAGGATCATTCATGAAGGAGGTGATCATGTCATCTTCTGATTCCATCTTCAACTGAAGGGCATGCCCGATAGTAAGGACCGGTCCCACTTCTTGTCTTCAACCTCTACTATGGATACGACCTTCTTGCCGCCTGCTGAATTTTTAGGTGCATCTGGTTCTGCAGGCAGGTATAGTACCAATTTCTTGGTGTTATGCCCATTAGAGATAACCATATTTCCTGAACGACACCCAATATAAGCGTCTGCAGTAGCCAGCCATCACCTACCCATAATCAAGCGGTGACCGCCCACTGAAGATTGTGTATGCAATACCAGGAAATCTATGGGGTAATGCCATGCATCTACTGAAATTGTCACGTCCTCCAACTTCCCTACAGGTTTGACTGTAGATTGATCTACCAATTCAAACACTATAGGTGTATGCTTCAAATTTTGAAGGCCTAATGTTTGCATGGTTTCAGTGGTGATGACATTGATGGTAGCGCCCAGGTCTACCAGCACATTTTGAATCTCTACCCCATTAATTTTTACTGTCAAAATCAAGTTCCCCAGATCTCGATATTTCACTGGTATTGATTTTCCCATCATGAAGTTCGATAATTTTCGCATAACATGTATAGTGAGGGGGTCCTTAGTTTTCTTCGCAGGTTTCTTTGAACAATATTCCCTAAGAGTCTTTGCATAAATCGACACATCCTTCATAGCTTGTAACAAGGGAATCTTAACAAATAAATTCTACAATTCTCCTAATAAATCAAATTCAGCTTGTGGGCTTGGTTTACTCATAATCAATCTATCTGGGTAAGGTGGTTCAGATTGATGTTGTTTTACAGGAGGCACCTGGTTTTTAACAGTTTGTTTTGGCTCTCTACTGGTCGAATGTGCTTCTCTTTCTTCATTATCAAGTTGTTCAATGATAATTGGAGGGGGTTGGACAATGACTGTTCGACCTGATCGCAAATTCATTTCATACAGTTCTGCAGTAGAGATACTATACGAAGGGAGGTTAAGAACAACAGATTGATGGGATCCTTTATTATTTGGATTAGGATTAGGCTGCATTGGAAGCTGAGGATGGACAGGCTGATTACCAGGAGGCACATTGGAGGGTAATCGGAGTTGCTGCTGTGGCATCTGTTGAGGAAAGTGCCCTAAAGAGGGTCCTCGCCAAGTTGGAGCCCATGGTGAGCTCACACTGGCTTGAGGGTTCCATTGTTGCCACAGTGGGTACTAGTATTGCAGCCACATAGGGGGACAAGGCATGGTTTGAGGATTCATGTTGTAGTTATTGAAATACTGAGATGGATCTGGGTACATACCTTGATTTCCCATCGGTGGTCGAAGTTGCCACGACTTCCTGGCGCCCATAAGGTACAATTGCTCCGTGTCCTTCCCTTCTCCTTGAAACACCGCTTTCAGGCCTGGTAAGGAAGGGCATGAGCTTCTTGTTGTGCTCAACTTAGTGTTCTTAAATTGAGGTCATAAATTATCAACCAGGGTTAGTAAACTGTTGAAGTGTGGTGCACTATATGTGCCTAGGTATCTGTTTCTCACTACGTTGTGTTTAGTGTTTTTATGATGTTTTTCGTTTTGTGATTTTATGTTAAGAACGAAAAGAACTAAATGTTGAAAAAGAACAGTTGTTGGTCACACTAAAAACAGAGCAAAACCTATACTAAAGAACAGAAAAATGCAAAGTTTGATAATGACTCATAGCAAGAAAATAAATCACAACATGAACTCAATCACTCATAACATAAACTCATCCAATTCATTCATTAGAAATATGTTGGAATAGCTTGAGAAAAGGACAAGTTTAGTGCAAATTAGGTTCTCCTAAGTAAACAACCATCTTACAATATTACAAAGAATCTCATCCATGACTAAAAAGTTTATTGGAACACAATTGGAAAAAGGCTATTTGTAGCACAATAAGATTTCTACTCTGAATTAACTTGTCATGCTAAGATCAATTCATTCTGCAACTCAACTTGTCACTCCTAAGCCTCATTCCAAAGTTAGATATTTTCTAAGATAGTTTTTGGGCAAAGGCTTATTTGTGAAATTGCAAAAGATTGCAGAACAATCAAGGCCTTAAACTGATATCACTAACTCATTTCTGTCCATATGATGATGCATTTATAGAAAGTCAGAACAAAATTAGTTTGTAAACAATGAAGGCCGTGAAGTCTAATTTTGACAGTTAATACAACTTAGAGAACAATGGATAACGCTGAACTAGAATGCAATTGATCAAACTTGAAACACAGTGATCACAACTAAACTAGAATTCTTTTAGCCTAACTTTGAAATACAGTGAACTGGGACTGAACTAGAATGTCACTAATCTAACTTAAAGTACAGTGAACAGATTTATACTAGAGTGCCATTATAAAACTTGAAACACAGTGACATAATTAAACTAGAGTGACATCTACCTCCGGAGTACTACAACTAGACTAAAGATGCAACTAATCACTAAAATGTCTCAGCTCTGTCTCATTCGGAATTAGTGGTATTTTGGAATAATTTGTGGAACAGGACTGGCTGCAACATGTTATGTAAATGAGCATGAAAGCATACAATTCAACAAAACACAACAAATCTCTAAAACACCACAGCTATGTCTCATCTAAAGTTAGTGATATTTTGGAAGATCTTATAAGATCACGACTAGCTATAAGATCACGACTAGCTATAACAACTGATGTAATTGAGCACAAAATCATAAAGTTCAAAGAAATGCAACTAACTCCTAAATACTACAGTTATATCCCATCCAATGTGAGTGGTATTTTGGAAGAGTTTGTAAGGATAAGACTAATTGTGGCATCCCCTGCAAGTAAGTATAAAAACACAAAGTTCAGAAAATTAATTAAACTAAGAATGAAACAAAGCTAAGTTACTTATCTAAACCATATGAACAAAGCTTCTCAGGTAGCAGGGGCCCTCTACCACCGGATCAGCACGCAAATCTACTCAAGATTGACTCAGCTCTTGCAATAAAGTGATGATTCTTTCATTTAAAGGAGAAATTCTTCAAAACAGAGTATTACAATCTTCTGAGATCTAGCAACAAAACATAAATCTAACTAGTTGTCTTCTCAGTCTCCCGAGTCATACTTATAAGGAAATTACATAACCACCCTTGAGAAAAAGAAGGATAAGTGTCTTTCCCACTTCTAATCAAATTAAAACTCTTATTGAAGATCTTGTATTTTACTGCGGACATCTGTAGAGTCCGTGTCTTGATAGGAAACTGCCTCTTAGTTTTCATCTCTTCTACGTGCATAACCGCTTGGATATTTTTACTCAGACTTCGTGGAGAGCAATGAATGATGTGGATGAGGTCTGGAATTCACCCATATTCGTTTTTCCTTCAGACGACACTTGTAACCCATTTAAACACTAAAATAGTTGCAAAACGCGTGATCGACTACGGAACGTCTGTATTCGGTAGCTATTTTGCACAAAATTATTAAAACAGCAAAAACCATGAAAATACAATATGTTAATCAATTGCATGTAACCTTTAAGCAATCCTAATCATTCTTCATTGATTTTAGGCTTATGAAGTGATAAAAGAATGATGAAATGAAGTGAAGGTTTGTAAAAGAGAAGGCAATTCTAGGGCTCAACATACCCCCACTACAAAACTATTGCATGTCCTCATGCAATTTTATCAAAACTTTATTCCATGTGCTCTGAAACCTCTGTTAGAACATCCATCTTTATCTTTCTGCTTCTTTTGGCCCTAATCTATTTTTTTAATCTCTGTTAACTTTTCAGAAATTGGTTCTTCATCTTCCTGCTGTAGTGGAGTGTCAAGTTTATTTTCAATAACCATGTCAGTTTTTCTTCTTCTGCTTCATCAAAAGATTTGGCAAATGATTTTGTAATCTCCTTATGGAAGCCATCAAATTTCTCTATAAAATTTAACCTCCCTGCTTGTTGTAGTAGCTCCTTGACTTGTGGATATCCTTCCAAATACTTTGACTCTAACTGGTTCTGTCCTGACAATTAGCCACATTCCTCCTCTGTGCAGATTATCTTCCTTTCAGAATTACTTTTCTATGCTTGAAGCTAGATTGACTACAGAGTCTAATGCTTTATTTTTTAAACTATATCTTTGTGCCTGAATATGGATTAGCTGTAGAATGATGCTTCACCCTCAAAATTACCTCTCTGTACTTAAAGATGGATTGGCTCCAAAGTGTAATGGAGGTGAATGGATGGAGGTAATTAAGCTATAAGGGAAAATGAAGTGGCTACGAGTATGATGGAGAATTTGTGATGAAATTGTGGTGAAATAAGTGAATGATACAATCTTAAGGAGACATGGACTAGTAGGTTATGTTTGTGATTATGACTGTTAGTTGTTAATCAAGGTTTTAATGAGGACCGTTATGGAATGTTGGATAAGGGATATGGCCAAGATATGTTAATCAATTCGAATGATAGGTTGTTTAGGAAACATATGATTATACACATTGTATCTATTTCATGTTTTAACTTTTTTTTTATTAAAATAATTTTCACAATTTACCTCAGAATTTTGACCTTGTTAATTGCTGTGCTTGATGTTGTTCCTTTGGTCCTCTTTTAGCATGTTGGTCTTCAAAACAGAATCCTTCAATTTCCTGTAATCATCATCTCTTTGTAGGCTGTATAATTGTGTCAGAACTGTTGAATAAGATGTGGCTGCAACATGCAATCTGTCAAAAGAAATGAAGTATGGCTATGGAATATGGATGTGAAATATAATGGAGTGAAAGTGGAATATGACTTGTGAAATGGAATGAAAGTGGTGTGAGATGGAGTGAAAGTGGAGTGAGATGAAGTGGAATTGTAAAATGAAATGAATTTTGCAATTTCTCTCAAATGGTACATCATACTTCCTTAAAATTTTCTGAGGTTGTTACCAATATTATTATGCATCTTCCGACGAAAAATCTCTGCCATTGGTTGCACGGATCTCCCGAAAAATGAGAAATGGTTGTAGGTGAAAATGGAAAATTTCTTGAAGAATAAACACTGAAATTTTCTGAACTTTTCTGTGTTTATTCACCCTACCTCAATGCATTTACCATAAAAATTTCAGGACCAACGGATGCACGGTTTGAAAGTTATGATAAAATCAATTTCTGCCCTGTTTCATCCTTCATTCTGCCCAATGTTGCAACAAAAAAAGTACGCCACGAACTCATTTTAAGGCCGAATTGAGTGATTCAAAAGGGAAACTGTGTATTTTTACCTTTTCTACTGCCACATGCTTTTATAATTTAATTTTGATGAAGAAAAGGTGCTGCTGTGCAAAAACACTGAAATCTGTCCTAATCTGTCCATAACGCTGAAAAATGAAAATCTGCCTGAAAAACCCTTCTGAAATGCCCTTAAAAATTGTTTTCTTTTCAAATTCTGTATACGAGATACTCAATTTATCATATTCTGAAGAAACCCAAGAGCTCATAATTTTTTATTTCTGCTCCAATCTCTTGCAACATTTGCGCCAAAACTGCCTCTGGGAAAAGTTGCAAAAAAAACAAAAACAGGCTGCTACAGCAATAGCTGCAGAAACTGCCACTTTCCACAGTTGTTATTGAATTGAAAAAAAGGATGAACATGCTGCTACAAGAAACTAATAAAATGTACTGCTGCAAGTTGTTGTTGATTCCATAAAACCATTAGTCTTCATCAAAACCAACATTCATGGTACAATTCTTACCATGCGAATAAATGTGTTGAAGTCGAGCATGGGAAGAAATCATTGGATTACCGATCAATAATGAAAATCGTTAACCAATGCGAGATAGATCACCGATAATGTAAATGAGTGTCAAGGTACCTCAGTGCATCTTGACAGGGACGAATGAATGTGTCGAAGTCGAGTCGCCTGCAAGATTTGAAAATCAAGAGACATTGTTGTATTCCCATTTTTATCAACAAGGAGGCTTGCCATTGATGAATTCAAGCTCCAAGGCACTCCAAATAATCTCTAATCTTGATCCCAGATAAAGTGTTGAGGTCGATGGGACAAGATCTGTTGGAAGGTGGACCTTAAGGAATTCCACATCATCCAACTCGAGCATAGAACCAAAAATGATTTGAAGAACCATGAAAGATGGAAACCATCATGAAATTGCAGAACTTATTGTGAACTTTGCTCGCCAGTTGCCTGGTTTTCAAGCAAAGTTCATGTCCAATTGCGCCAACAAGCTGGTTTTCACAATAGGACTTATTTTTCTCTTTACTTTTTTTTTTCTTTTCTTTTTTATGTCCTACTCTACTTGAAAAAGAAAATCTTGTTCAAGTATATGAATACTTCCAATGGAACCATGTCTGTAACAAGATGATAGATAAACTCATATGCAGGTTTGAAAGACACTCTTTGATATGTACCTGTATATGAGATGCCAACTGTCTTGATTTAGATGATGTCAGAAGATATTGAATAATTGAGTATTGGGATCCAATGACTGACTTGAACCAAGATTCAATGTAATCTTGTCTTCCTTGTCTTTCCTCTATCATTAAATGCAAGTCTTCGGAGATGTGATCTTCATTCATAGAATCTGGTGATAGGCATGCATGAGACTTTTCAATCTCTGGTTCTAATAACTTCTCTTTATCAATAGACATCCATGATTCTTGGACCTTATCTGAGTCTTCTTATTCTGGTTGTTGTTCTTCAATGATAACTGGTGAATCATTTTTCAATACCTCAAAATTGTAAGTTGATTGAGGTGTTTTATTGTTGGCGATATGAAATGGTTGTGGAGGTAGTGGAGTGGGAATGAATTTTTGGGGTGCTTGTGTGGATGATAATGGGAAAGGTTGAATTGAGGTCAAATGAGGGTGATTTTGATGTTGTGGTGGAGGCGAATGGTATGAATAACATTGATGATGGTATTGAGGATAGAGAGGGAAATATTGAGGATATGGTGGATTTCCTTTATAGGGCCTTTGCCAACTTTGTTGCCAAGATTGGTTTTGAGGTTGGGATTGAGATGGCCAAGGTTTCCAAGGTTGGTTTTGAGGTTGGGATTGAGATGCCCAAGGTTGCCAAGGCAAGGGTGTTTTCCAATTACCTTGAGGTTGTTGTTCATAACCTTGAATCTGTGCATAAGGATATTGCATCATATTGGGTTGATGAGGCTGCCATAGTCCTCTTGGAGCTACATAAGAAAGTTGCTCTTGTGCTTGATTTGCTCCATTATCCTTCTGGTAAATTGCCTTCAACCCTGGTAATGATGGGCAATCTTCAGCAGTATGTGATCCTGCACAAATTTTACACATTTTAATGTTATCAAGTGGACATTCATGCAAAGCATGTTTCTTTCTACATTTAGGGAAAAATATGAATGAAGCAACTTTTTGCTTGTTTTGTATTCTTAGCATGTCAGTTTGTTCATTTAAATTACCAAGAATGTTTAGCAAATTGCTAGGTTCAGTTTGAGTTACCAATCCTAATGCTGACTTACTTACTTTTTCCATAAATGGATCTTGAGGGGACCTTACACACTTTGCTTTTCCTCTTGATATGTTCTTGCACAGTTCACAAATTTCTTGAAATGGCAATTGATAGACATCTCCTTTTCCCACAAGATTAAGAAGATCAATCCATTCATCCTTTATAGCATTTAGTAGGAGAGTTTTTAATGCATCTGATCCTAAATTATGCAATTTATATCTTTTGATATTATAAGTAAATCTCTCCACTAAATCTTCTAGGCTTTCATCCTCTTTTTGGTTCATCTTAAAGACTTCATTTCTAAGGTCATGGTGCATGCAATAACCTTTATATTTTTCCAAAATTACTCTTTTCATATCATCCCATTTCCTAATAGAATTTGTTCCTAAAGTCATGAACCATCTAAGAGCTCTATCCTTCAATGTTGCCGGAAACAAATTCAATTTTTGCATGTGCAATGAGTAGCCATAAGATCTACAAATTATTTCAAAGTCAAAAAGAAAGGTTTCCGGGTCTTCTAATCTCATACCTTTGAAGTTAGGAAGTACAGATGGATGGATGTTCTTCATTTGAACGTTGATATCAGTTTCTTGAATGGGAAATCCAAAAGGATATTCCTCATTGTCATCATCTCTATCCATTTCTTCAACCTCCTTTGTCACCTCTTCTTCTACCTACAAAAATATGAATTCATGATGTGGATGTGTGGCTCTTACTGGACCACATGATATAGTGGGTGTGGTAGGTGATTGAAGTTTTTGTTTTTGTTTTTGTTTTTGTTTTTTTGTTTTTTTTTTGTTTTTTTGGATGTAAGAAATAAGGTTACCTAGTTACACTTCCCCGAAAACGGCGCCAAAATGTTGTGCTCAACTTAGTGTTCTTAAATTGAGGTCATAAATTATCAACCAGGGTCAGTAAACTGCTGAAGTGTGGTGCACTATATGTGCCTAGGTATCTGTTTCTCACTACGTTGTGTTTAGTGTCTTTATGATGTTTTTGGTTTTGTGGTTTTATGTTAAGAAGGAAAAGAACTAAATGTTGAAAAAGAACAGTTGTTGGTCACACTAAAAACAGAGCAAAACCTATACTAAAGAACAGAAAAATGCAAAGTTTGATAATGACTCATAGTAAGAAAATAAATCACAACATGAACTCAATCACTCATAACATAAACTCATCCAATTCATTCATTAGAAATATGTTGGAATAGCTTGATAAAAGGACAAGTTTAGTGCAAATTAGGTTCTCCTAAGTAAACAACCATCTTACAATATTACAAAGAATCTCATCCATGACTAAAATTTTTATTAGAACACAATTGGAAAAAGACTATTTGTAGCACAATAAGATTTCTACTCTGAATTAAATTGTCATGCTAAGATCAATTCATTCTGCAGCTCAACTTGTCACTCCTAAGCCTCATTCGAAAGTTAGAGATTTTCTAAAATAGTTTTTGGGCAAAGGCTTATTTGTGAAATTGCAAAAGATTGCAGAACAATCAAGGCCTTAAACTGATATCACTAACTCATTTCTGTCCATATGATGATGCATTTATAGAAAGTCAGAAAAAGATTAGTTTGTAAACAATGAAGGCCGGGAAGTCTAATTTTGACAGTTAATACAACTTAGAGAACAATGGATAACGCTGAACTAGAATGAAAATGATCAAACTTGAAACACATTGATCACAACTAAACTAGAATGATTTTAGCCTAAATTTGAAATACAGTGAACTGGGACTGAAATAGAATGTCACTAATCTAACTTAAAGTACAGTGAACATAGTTATACTAGAGTTCCATTATCAAACTTGAAACACAGTGACAGAATTAAACTAGAGTGACATCTACCTCCGGAGTACTACAACTAGACTAAAGATGCAACTAATCACTAAAATTTATCAGCTCTATCTCATTCGGAATTAGTGGTATTTTGGAATAATTTATGGAACAGGACTGGCTGCAACATGTTATGTAAATGAGCATGAAAGCATACAATTCAACAAAACACAACAAAGCTCTAAAACACCACAGCTATGTCTCATCTAGAGTTAGTGATATTTTGGAAGAGTTTATAAGATCACGACTAGCTGTAACAACTGATGTAATTGAGCACAAAATCATAAAGTTCAGAGAATTGCAACTAACTCCTAAATACTACAGTTATATCGCATCCAATGTGAGTGGTATTTTGGACGATTTTGTAAGGATAAGACTAACTGTGGCATCCACTGCAAGTAAGTATAAAAACACAAAGTTCAGAAAATTAATTAAACTAAGAATGAAACAAAGCTAAGTTACTTATCTAAACCATATGAACAAAGCTTCTCAGGTAGCAGGGGCCCTCTACCACCAGATCAGCATGCAAATCTACTCAATATTGACTCAGCTCTTGCAATAAAGTGATGCTTCTTTCATTTAAAGGAGAAATTCTTCAAAACAGAGTATTACGGTCTTCTGAGATCTAGCAACAAAACATAAATCTAACTATATGTCTTCTCAGTCTCCCGAGTCATACTTATAAGGAAATTACGTAACTACCCTTGAGAAAAACAAGGATAAGTGTCTTTCCCACTTCTAATCAAATTAAAACTCTTATTGAGGATCTTGTACTTTACTGCGGACATCTGTAGAGTTCGTGTCTTGATAGGAAACTGCCTCTTAGTTTTCATCTCTTCTACGTGCATAACCGCTTGGATATTTTTACTCAGACGTCGTGGAGAGCAAAAAATGATGTGGATGAGGTCTGGAATTCACCCATATGCGTTTTTCCTTCAGACGACACCTGTAACCCATTTAAACACTAAAATAGCTGCGGAACGCGTGATCGGCTACGGAACGTCTGTATTCTGTAGCTATTTTGCACAAAATTATTAAAATAGAAAAAACCATGAAAATACAATATGTTAATCAATTTCATGTAACCTTTAAGCAATCCTAATCATTCTTCATTGATTTTAGGCTTATGAAGTGATAAAATAATGATGAAATGAAGTGAAGGTTTGTAAAAGAGAAGGCAGTTCTAGGGCTCAACACTTCTTACATGATTCAGCTCACACATGTCACATTTTTCTATGGACTTTAATGGGCATTCCCTTTCCAGATGATTCTTCTTACACTTCGGGAAAAATATTTCCATGGTCCTATCCAGTTCCAGTTGCTTCTACTTTACTTGCAAAGTGTCCATTCGTGTTGACAGGGTACTGAGAATATCTTTCCTTAAGTTGTCTAGCAGGTTCTCGATTTCTTCTTTCGTAACACCCCTGCCGGAACCTTTTACTAAATGGATCCCTGATTTTTTTCTTGCAAGCCCCCTCGAGCACTGGATACACAAATCGCAAATACCTTCAAAGGTTTCCTTGCAGATGTCTCCCTTTCCCACAATATTCAACAGTTCCATTGAGTCCTCTCGAAAGGATCGAAGGAGGATAACCTTCAAAATTTCCTTATCCAAATCAGAATGACCCGACCTTTGTAAGAGGTACTTAAACCTCTCCACACAATCTTCCAAACTTTCATCTTCTTTTTGTGTGAACTTGAAAATATCCTCCTTAACGTTCTGAGATTTGTAGTAATCCTGGTACTTTTCCAGAAAAGATGTTTGCATATCATCCCATGTGGAAATGGATTTTCCTCCAAGCCCCATAAACCATCGTAGAGTCGTCCCTTTTAGTGTAGAAGGAAAAATCTTTAACTTCTGGGCATCTGTCGTGTAATCATACCCCCGGAACACTATGTCGAACTCAAATAAAAATGTGTCGGGATCCTCTGAAACAAGCCCATGGAAGTTCGGTAAGGCTGCCAATGGGATAGGATTTGTAGGCATGTTAGCTCCCAGATTCCCAATGGGAAATTAAATAGTGGAGGTTGTGGGAGCCATAAATATCTTCCAATAATCGGTGGGGATTTCAACAGGCTCTGTGGAGGATGGTCGGGGACTCCTCACTACTGGGATGCGAGTTTCTTTAGTGGCACTTCCCCAGTCTCTTGGCGATACCAATATCCCCTCGTTTCTTCTTCCTGTGTCCTGATGGTTCAATCCCTTGACTACAACTTCCTTTCCCTTAATAGAGCAGTCTGACTCCATCGATGTTCTACTTGCGATTTCTTCCTCTGCTATTACCAGCACAAGAACGTCTCGGTCCGGTCTATTGCTGATTATTTCTTCCACTGCTGGAGGACCTTGTTGTACCAAATCACCAAGTGATACCGTGGCCTGCACTGGTTGATCCATTGACTATCCCTCGAACTTCACTCTCCTAGCCCCTAGCCTTGTAGCTATGCGAGAAGATGCTTCTGACTCCGCCTTTTCTATAATCTGCTGAATATAAGTTTTTCTTCCCAGATCTGGTCTTCCCCTTTTTTGGGCTCTCACTCCACCCCTCTTATTTGGTTCTTTGTTCATACAAAAATTGGTATGATGGAAGGTTTGTGTATGAACCTACAATGCTCCAATCTTGGAGTAAGGTGTCAAAAGACCATTCCTTCCCCAAGATAAAAGAGTTTGCAAAAAAAAAAAAAAGACAGCAGAACGAAAAGCTAGGGTTTCAGGCCCGGAGCAGGGCATTAAAGAACTCCTCCCTCCGTGGTACAAGAAACAAAACAGCATGATCCACAGGAAGACCTAATACCCCCAGATCTAAAGAAGGGTGTCAAAATACTCCTCCCTCTCCAGGGTAAAAGCTAAGGTTTCGTCACAAGAAAACACACGAAAGTAAAAAAAAAAAAAAAAAAAAACTCCACTCAGGGCCTGGAGCAGGGCGTCAAAAGACTCCTCCCTCCCCAGGACAAGAATATGGCCCTAAATCCAAAGCAAAAACAGAAATAAACAAACCAAAATCAAAACCTACGCTCAAGACCTGAAGCAGAGTGAGAAAGCTCGATCTCTCCCCAGGACGAGAGATTGACCCTCTGGTTGGTTCGAATCGTTGCTTGCACCTTGTTAACCTCCCTGGAAATGGTGACAAAATGTTGGTGTCCAGGTAAGAATGATTTATCCACCCTAACTTGACATTAATTTCATCAATCCGGGAGTGTATCCTTTCAAGGCAACGCTCAAGGTATATGCAGGAACAAACACATAATCCGTCTTAACCAATGGTTTATAATTAAGATTCAAAACATTTCCGTGAGATGAAATCAAATACTGAACTTCAAAATCAATCTTAACAGTAAGAATAATAACAAAAACCATAACAAGAAACAATTCACACACTTACAGGCGCAACACCTAATCAGAAGAGCGGGCCCAGCTCTCTGATCAGGGCTGTGTTAGTCACGAAGATGCTTAGAACAACAAAACCAATCGTACTTTATTAATCTGTAAGATGTGATTACAATATCCTTTTGGGAACCCCCATTTACAGGAACAATATCCATTTTATACACAACGCGGGAGAATAATAGATCTCCCTGGAACGTGGTAATCGCGCATTCATAAATACACATCAGTTGGAACAGCACAAACATCAAATGTCCAGGATAGAACAAGGGGCCAATAATAGGCCCAGGGAATCGTGACTCCAGCTGCGCGATCTCCCTATAGTTGACCATTACCAAATCTGTTGCAAACCACTAGAGCAAGGGTTCTTGTTCTCCAAACTACAGTCAAGCACATATCTTAGTGCCACAAATAGGTAATACTCCATGACTTTACTTCATTAATTAAAATATTCCAATTGGACAAGTTAGGGGTATTTACCTCATAAGTTTAGCATAGAAAATGTAGGTAATTAAACACAAAAGGATAAAAAAGGATGATAAAAATGGTCAGAAAGGTAGCCAGATTTGGTGCCCAACACCCTTCCTACCATCCGCTGGCTACCCTTCATTCTTCAAAAATATTGTATTTGGATTTTTTGAAAATAATTTGGCAGAATGAAATAATTATTTACAATCTTCTCATAGCATAAAAAATCAACAAATTATCATCAATTGATCCTATAAATTATAGGACCCTAACAATCCCTTCAACAGATAATTCTTCTTGAAGTCTTCCTCTTCAATATTTCCTTGAGAGTTTCATTTTACCTTCCCCTTGACAAGAAATTCCTTCTAGTGTTTTTCCATATTCCTTCGTTGTTCACCTTAGATCTAATATCATGTTGGAAAATGAAAAGTGGAAACTTACTAAATATTATTTTCCTTTTCCTTAGTACTTTCTTGTGAACTTAGTTATTCTTATTCTTATGTTATTTAGTTATATATTTTCATCAAACAAATATCAAGAATGAAACAACAACAACAACAACAAAAGAGGACACAAAAATTAGGCTCACATCTAGGGAAAAACCCCTCCAAGTGGAAAACCTGTAAAGCTTTTCTATTATTAATAAAATATGCTTCAAGTGAGACACAAAGTCCAAAATCATAAATCAAGTCCTTCTCCAAGTACAAAGTCATCCCTCCAAGAATTCTTTCTTTGTTTCTACACCAACCAGCTTCAACCTGCAACTTCAACTCGTCGGCTTCAATACAACATCTTGTACTGTTACATTTGTCCCACAATTTCGTTCTTGCAACATCCATGGAAACCCTAATTATGGCTCCTCCTGAGACCTTCCTATAGAAAGTGAGTTCTTCCCAAGGTCAATAAGGTCAAGGTAGGGTATTATTCCTTCCAGCTACAAGATTTTTCACTTTGTCTTACTACAACTTGGACCTGCAACTTTGGTC
Organism: Pinus albicaulis; assembly: GCA_034641835.2. Classification (NCBI taxonomy): domain Eukaryota; kingdom Viridiplantae; phylum Streptophyta; class Pinopsida; order Pinales; family Pinaceae; genus Pinus; species Pinus albicaulis. Next base: position 671,793,913 of record CM076581.1, read on the forward strand.
TCCTTCTGCAACACCAAAAACACTAGAACTTCACACATGTGAGAGAGATAGAGCCCAAAATAGAGATTTTTCATCCTTCTTTCTTCTCTTATATCTTCACTCTTCTTCTTCTTACTTCCCATCTACATATCAATTTTTTTCTTGATAGATCAAATTTGTGGATTGAGTGAGTGCTAAATGAGGTATAATTGCTTCTTTATATATCCTTCTTAAGGGATTTAATTCCCTCCTTTAGTCTAACTTATAATTGTTAGGGACGAATTGTACTTTCATAGTTTCTCGGACTTTCTAGACTAAAAAATAATCATTTTTACAATTACATTTTCCCCGGAAGGGTATTATAAACATGATGTTGACTTCTTGGACCTAACAATAAATCCTAAAACCGAACAAAACCTAGAAGCATGAAGGGAAAATTTTTACCTACAAGACCATCAATAAGGAGCATGAAACCCATTCTTTAATAAGACATTTTTTTTTTCCCGTCTCTTATTCATTACATTGGATACATATTGAAATGAGTACAACAACAATTAGGAAGACCAAAACTAGTTACATTGTCAACACTCCATCTTAACTAGGGAGGTAATCATAATTGTACAACATCATTACCAAATTGAAGAGTTCTCATAAGAATGCTTAGATTGATAATCCATATTGTAATCATCATCACTATGCCTAACATTTTCTTTGAGTCCTAACTAGAAAATATCTGCTTTAATTAAGATAATGATGTTGGGAGGCTTTACTTGTGATATCAAACAACCACTAAAAGGCACATACCCCATCCGGATGTTCACAAGGTATGTCCTTTATTGGACTATTCTTATCTTAGATGTCCATACTTGAGTCCTCAAATAATATCGGTGCTCTTCGACTACTCTTCTCTTGAATTATTGCCCCATTCTACAAGAGTGTGAGTACTTTCCTTTATTGGATGCTTTATCCTCAAGGAAACCACATATAATTATTAAACCTTCACCATTCTCTCTCCATAATATGAAGAATAGAATTCATGTGTGATATCCAACATCACTCCTTCTCAACTATAAAGGACATCCCTATTCCCCTTTTGATTAGAGAATATATCCTTACTCCTATTCAAGGATACTCCTTTGATCTATCTCAAATATATAGGAGATTCCAAAATTCCTTTCTATTTGGGAAGTTAACACCACAATCCTTATAGCTTGTCTTCATGAGAGTACCAACTACTTGATATTCATAGCTACATGGATCCCTCTTTCTTCTGCATCTCTTGCATTGAGCCTGCTTCCTTTCAAGGTATCATGGAGCCATCTTCTCTCTTCAATCTTATGACAAGATCCAGGTTATATTTCATTTTCTTCACTTTCATCATCAACATGAAGGAATTGCATTGAGCCTTTTCAAACTTCAATTCGATCATAGCTTCCTTCTGAAAGTGATCTCCTTTGACCTTCGGGTAATCATCTTGTACAAGTACCTTTCAATCTCAAGATGGGCACATCTTGAATTCATAGCTGTCTGGTACTAGATATTGAGATTTCCTCAAAATTCTTCATACATTATCAGCCATACATTTGAAATTTCCTCAACGGTCATCATGTATCCCTCCAACATTCTTCTAGGTATAAAAACTAACATGTTATTGAGATAACCAAAAAAATTTAAAATCATACTTTCCTCATCATGATGACCTTCTCGTTCCGTCAATATAATTATGGTCCATCTCCATATGAATCCTCCTTCATGCATCAAAGTTCCCAAGGATCAAAATTTATTATCAATTTAGAATGTTTTCTTTCAGAGAGCATCCTAGATGCCAATCATTATTTTAGATATTCTAGAGAAAGTGTTAATATTGTATACAACATTAAGTAATTTAAATCCCTTTTTATTTCAAACATCACATATCCATATACTTAACCATATTTTATTACCAAAATTATTTTCACAAGATTCTATACTTATGAATCTTATCCAAATTTTTATTTCCAACATGCATTCCTATGCTTTCAACTAATCATTTAGTTATCTATCCTAACGTGAGCCTGCAATGTGAGGCATTGCATTCTTTCATCCCTTTAAAAGTATTGATTACACATTACATAGAATTTATACTAACCTTGTCATTGGACACTTTAAGAGGGGTCATAGAATTTATACTAACCTTGTCATAGAATTACATAGAATTGCCAAAACCCCTCTTAAAGACATGTCTTTCTTCATGAAATTTCCAAAATTTCCCTCCTTCAACTTCTTGACTCAAGCTAGAAAGGTTTGATACTGCTCATATGATCCAATGTCATCTTTTACCTTGATCCTTGATTCTTCAAAAATGCATTAAACCCACAACTCATCAAAATGGGTTGAATCCTTCTTGGAGTAGATGCTTGTCGCAAAGTTGCTCCATTATTATGGCAATGCATTTAGTACATAGATGGTCCCTTCAGAATCAGAAAATATTTCCCCAAGTCCTTGCAGATGGTCTCTCAACTGATAGACTTTCATGAGAAAGGACATCATATCCTCATCCTTTAATTTCTGCATTCTATATAACTTATTCCGCAAAGACATGTTTTTTCCTGATCTACTTAAAGAGTACAATCTCACTAGCCTATCATACATAGCCTTAGAAGTTTTCAAGTTTGCAACAAATGGAACAAGAGAATCTTTAATGGATTAAACTATGATCGTTTGAGCCCTTACTTCCCCTTTCTTTTATTTTGCTAGCTCTTGAGTCTTATCTTAACCAGGCTCAATAATTTCCCCAGTAACATACTCTATTACTTCTTGTTATGTGAGTATCAGGTCAATCCTTTTCTTCCATGCTAGATAGTTTGGTGCTCCAAGGAGCTTATTGTTTTCCCTGCAGAAAGAACCCATATCACCCATAGATTCAAACATGATGTAATAATATGATACTTACTTGATAACCAATATTTTCCTTTATGATGTCTCCAACCTTTTTGATGCCTTCAAGTTATTTAAAGAGACTTCCTCGAAATATGTTCCCTAAGATTCCTCCAACAACAACTTCCAAGAGTGATGAATGATAAGATCCTTTGATGCTTCCTTCAAATAGGTCTACTAATGAGTCTTCAACTATATCCCTTCAAGAGATAATTATTTTTGAAGTCTTCTTCTTCAGGATTTCCTTGAGAGTTTCCTTTTTCCTTCCCCTTAACAAGAAATTCCTTCTAGTGTCCTTCCAACTTCCTTCCTTGTTCACATTAGCTTTGATACCATGTTGGAAAATGCAATGTGGTGAATTATTAAATCTTATTTTCCTTTTCCTTAATACTTGCTTGTGAACTTAGTTATTCTTATTCTTATGTTATTTAGTTATATATTTTCATCAAACAAATATCAAGAATGAAACAACACCAAAAAAGGGCATAGAAATTACGTTCTCATCCATGGAAAAACCCCTCTAAGGGGAAAACCCATAAAACTCTTCTCTTCTTAATAAAATATGCTTCAAGTGAGACACAAATACCCAAACCCTAGATCAAGTCCTTCTCCAAGTACCAAGTCATCCCTCCAACAAGTCTTTCCTTGATTCTGCACCAATCAACTTCAATCTGCAACTTCAACCTACTAGCTTCAATACCGAAACTTGTACTACTACTTTGATCCTAAAATTTCAGCCTTGCAGCTTCTATGGAAACCCTAATTCTTTCTCTTCCTGACACCTTCCTATATTAAGGAAACTCTTCACAATATCAACGAGTTTAAGGTAGGGTATTCTTCCTTCTAGCTACAAGATTTTGCATTTCGTCCTACTGCAAATCAGACATGTGATTTCTACCTCCTTTTGCAACATTAGAAATGCTAGAAATTCGCATGTTTGAGAGAGATAGAGGCAAAAAAATATACATTTCATCCTTATTTCTTCTCCTAAACCTTCGCTCTTTTATTCCCGCTTCCTAGATACGTATTAAATTATTTCTTGATAGATCAAACTTGTGGATTGAGTGAGTGCTAAATGAATTCAAACTACTCCTTTATATAGCCTTCTCAAGGGGTCGAATTCCCTCATTTAGGCCGACATGTAATGTTAGGGTCAATTTTTACTTTTGGAGTTTCTAGGACTTTCTAGACTAAAAAATAATTATTTTTGAAATTAAATTTTTCTCGAAAGGTTCTTATAAACATGACGTTGACTCCTTTGACTCATAACAATAAATCTTCAGACCTAACAAGCCCTAGAAGCGTGAAAAACATGATTTTACCCAGAATACCATCTATGAGGAGCATGAAACCCATGCTTTAATAATAATAAATTTTTATTTTCTCTTGTTTGTTACATAGGATACATATTGAAATGAGTATAATAACAATTACGAAGACCAAAACTAGTTACAATTTCAACACTCTTAGCGCTTGGGGAACATGGACCTTATCATGTCCACTTCATTTTCCCATGACAATGAACCTGTCACAAAGGCTGGTCGGCTTCATAGCCATGAGTGGACAATTTTAATTGCAAATCCTTTCATGCGTCACACTCTTAAGGCTCACAATGGGTATCCGCATTAAAATCTGGGAATGGCCACATCCCAGTGGATTAGGTTCTAACAACACAGACGAGGGCATTCTCAAATTGTAACCAGGGTAGGGAGTAGTCAGTCAATTAATTTCAGTTGTTGGGCTTTGAGAAAATCAACTACTGTCAGGATTGGGAGTTCTCCTCTCCATTCGTGGTATTAGGTTGTGAAAAATACAGTTTTATCAAAGGAATCTCTCATCGGTGCAATTTATTCTCTTCTGGATACTCCCAACTCCATAATTTCCCTCATGCTAGATAGAAATCTTTCGGATTAATCACATCATTAGGATCTGGTCTTTTTTTTTTCCCCCCTCATGCTGCTGCGAATTTGGCTAGGGAGACGTCGTTTTGGGACAAGATTAGATGGTGCAGAATAGAGGAGACAACATGTTGGCATATGTCTCAACCTCTTTTCCACGAGGAGTAGTATGTAGATGATCTCTCTCACCAAAATCTCTGGCATGGCAATTCCACCGACCTCTCCAGAAATTCTTGGTTAGTGTGGAGGTGGCATGACTCCTAGTGACTTCGACCTCCCCCTAGAGGCCCTTTCTACCTGCTATTCCTCTTTGAGGGTTGTGCTCGTCAACTGAACTTTTTGCAACTCTTCCAGGTTTGGGTTGAATCTTCTTTCTCATTCTAATTGTCATGGATGCCTCATTTTGGCACTAGTGAAATTGTAATTTTCATGTCAATCAGAGCTTCCTCAAATTTTCTCCTGGGTTCATGAATATAATTAAGAATTATGTGTTTTGTATGTCTACTATATTGCTAAAATGGAAGATCCATAATCTCAAGGTTCTCTATCTGCACTATTGGTCCAGCTTCCCTGCGGGTCTACCAATAGTGCAAAGCTATATCCTATATAATAGTATCTTCCAGTAATAGAGAGACAACTTTAGCAAACAAAGAAAACATGAAATTTAAGATATTTTTTTTTGCCTTGGGTAAGCATCTTCCTACATTTCTTTTTTCCAAACTAAACCTACTAGTATTTTGATGGTTTGGTTTCGCATGAGAGTGACCTAGGATGTTGCCCCTACCCAACCTTTAAGACTACCTTTAAGACTACATGGCTAAAGGAGAGGGTCTAAACAACCTCCGCAGTGCGAGTGAGTCTTGAATCAAACCTTAAACTTGAAGGCCCAATCTATTTTTTAAGAACAATATACTACTTAAAAATAACTATATATAAGCTATTGAGTCTTTCATTATTAAAAAAAATTAAGTTACATACATATGAAGAATACGAGGGTCGTGAGCTTTCATAACAATACATTTCAATGTATCTTTTTATATTTGTTCATTACTTTTATATTTCTTTGGTTAGAATCTGCAAGTGGATATGGTTCATAAAATATGTACACTCCATCTAGTAATATACAATTGTTCCTGACCATAAGATGAAGATTGGGTAATTAAATTTGAGAGCCCCAAAGATGAAGATTGGGTAATTAAATTTGAGAGCCCCACTTGCAATTCCATTGCGCCTTCCTTTCGCCAGCGGGGCAATAAAGAAAAGATGATTTTGAATCATTGTGTCGTACTGCGTACAGCTGAGCATTTGCATTGATGTACGCAAACGCATTTAAGGAGAAAAATAAAACTAAACAATATGCATCTAAGATTGGTCTACATTTAAAACGGTTAATCCAAAGTGAATTTTAAATATCACATATATTCTCAATTACAAAAGACTTAACGTTGTGTATTGGATTTCAAATTGTCGGGGTAAAAAATCTAACAGAGTATTAAATGCTTTCTTTATAATTGGATGATTATTGTTCAGCTTTTTAAAATACATTTTTCTAATAACATTTAATACAAAACTGAAAAGTATATATCTCATAAATAATATAATATTAAAGGGACCATATTAAATGTTAATATAATATTAAAGGGGACGCATTAAATGCTTTGTTATTGGATATTTATTGCTTATCATCTAGAGATACGTTTTACCAACAACATTTAATATAATAATAAAATGTAACACACTGTTAGTAACATTTAATATTAAATTTTATATTGTTTAATTTAAATTTAAATAATATAAAACTCAATACATAATATTAAATATTTTATCTCCGGATGCAGGTGATATTTCGAGCATATAAGATCATAGGACTTCCTATGCTCAAGCTGTCGGCGTCCAGTGAGATGGGCTTGCTCCAGGTCATAATTTAAATTCTATCCCTCTCAAACTCATATTAAATTTAAAATTAAAGTAAATCTGTATAAATATAAAACATATACCTAAAATACTTTATACAAATCTAATACTTACATCTCATCCACAATATTTCATGTGATACTGAAAGGACATATACCTACATAGAAAAACGTAGATCACACAATAACCCATCTACCACTGCAATGGGAACAGTATCTCGTTTTGAATAATTTTTCTCGGAATGGGTAAAAAATTTTGTGACTGGCCTCGTAATTTCACTCATCTGGAATCTGGATTTATTAACAAACTTCAGGATACCTCATGTTCGTAGTTTCCAGTCGAGTTTGCATTTTACAGAATATATTATCTTTAATTTTAAATTAATAGTCGAGTCTGCATTTCAACGAATATATTATTTTTAATTTTTAATGAAATTTAATTTAATTTGATTGTAGATTCTATAAATATTTAGAAATCTGATACCTAAGAACTAACTATTATACATCATATTTTTAAAATCTAAAAATACATTCTAAAATCTATTAAAATGACATTAATTATGAAACTATATTCTTTATAGCTTTAGGTTCTAGATTGAGATATTTGATAAAAATGAAATTTGTTTTCAATTATATAGATAATGGTAAGATATTTGATAAAAATGAAATTTGTTTTCAATAATATAGATAATGGTCAGTAATAGTTCTTTTATCCTTTTAATAAATAAATAATGAATTAAATTAAAATTTATTATTAATTATTAATAAAAATTTATTATTTTTAAATATATATATAATTTTTTTTTTCATTTAAGTTGAAAGTAATTTTTATAAATATAAATCGACAATAAAATTTAAATATCTTGATATTTAGGTGAATAGTGATAATGGTGGTGATCCAATCATGATTTTTGCTCTCTCATTTCACTAGTCTTTTAGTTTTTTTTTTTTTCATTAATCATTTTTTTTCAAGATTAATGCCATATTTTTATTGCCTAGCTTATCTTTTAGATTTTCATTAAAATTAAAATTAAAATTTTTAATTTATATTAATAAAGTTATTAAACTTATTCTAATAAATATTCTAGTTGTTTCTATAGTTTTTAACCTTGTAATATTTTTAATTTGATTTAATTAATGGAGATTTATATAATCAAAATAAAATAAAGACTAGGTTTATAATTTAATATTAACTTATTATTTAATAGATTAGTTACTAAGTGCTAATTCCTAATCCTGAACTCTTGTAATTTTATTATTTTACTTAATTCTTATAATATTTTAAATTCATTTATTTAATAAATATAATTAAAATAAATAAATTCCTAACAACTATTTTATAACTAAATAATATTTTCATAACTAATTCCTAACAACTCATTCGTACTATTATTTTAATTAATTTAATAATTTTAGGGCTAGCTCTGACATGATGCATTTTACTACTAGCTCTGACCCTCATGCATTCTTACTATTTATTCTTTACGATGGATTGATTTTTTCACCTTTTTTCAGATGAACCACATTAACTCGTTCTAAACATCGACCAAATCCCAATGATGTGATTAATCCCAAATAAATTATTATTTACGATATAGATCACAAAAGTCTAAGATCTAACATTAAATAATATTTACAAGAAACCAACAATGTGTTATATCATAACATATAATATCATATAATCTTAGTGTCATGCATGAGTCAAATACTACCTTCAATTATATTTTAACCTAATGCTCAAGAAAATGATAATTCTCCATATTTATGTTAACTTTTTGCATTTTCTTTATGTTTTCTTTAATTTTGGGAAGGGAGTTTTTAAATCATTGTTTAAGGTATGGGAATGGAGATGATAGTAAATAGTATTGCCTAATAAGTGATTAATAGTATAACATAGATTATTAACTTAGAGAGAGAGAGAGAGAGAGAGAGAGAGAGAGCTTTAATTTTGGGAAGGGAGTTTTTAAATCATTGTTTATGGTATAGGAATGGAGATGATAGTAAATAGTATAGCCTAATAAGTGATTAATAGTATAACATAGATTATTAACTGAGAGAGAGAGAGAGAGAGAGAGAGAGATTAACAATATAATTAGATCACTTTTGTTTCTCAATTGATTATGTTGTTCCATTCTATATCAACTGTTATTAGAAATGGATTCTCTAACCACCATAAAGGATCATTCCCTTCTTCTCCATGCTCCAATAGCCATTACTAGGATTTGTTCTCTTCTTCTTCAAGTTTCCATAGTCATTACAAGGATCCATTCCCTTCTTTTTTAGGCTTCCATAGCCCTTATAAAGATCCTCTCTTATCTACAACCAAAAAAATATTTTTGAGTGTCACACATGGAACCTCATAAAAACAAGAAAGTGAAGACATCTCTTTCACAAATTTGCAAGTTTGATTGTTCTATTGACAACACCATTTTCAAGAAATAGGTTCAACCTATCTAGTAACATAATCAAGTTATCAACGTGTTAATAGAGGAGATACTAATTATGCAAATTAACAATTCCAAATAGTGCCTCCATCTAACTACATTCATTAACCACTACTTTTTTGAAATTTTCTAGAGATCGACACAACATCAAGGTTGTATCCTTGTATAGTGTTAGAACTCATATGATCACAACTCTAATGATCACATATTCCTTGAACTCACTCACTAAATGACACAAACATAATCATATCAAGAATAATCATATAAACTATTTCACTTCGTCCTTTATGTAGAGTAAGATGAATAATGTGGGTATAAATAAAATTATGGTAACATCACTTCGTGTTCAATAATTATGCAATTATCACCACTATAGGTCTTATACAACCAAAATAAGGTGCATCCAAAATAAGGTATAGATGTGCTTACAAATTATTAGTTTTTGAAGATAAACCCAACTTCTTAGCTACCTCACTAGCCATTATTCCATTCACAATTCAAAATAGTTCCTTCAATACCTCTTTTTCTAATAACAAGAAGCATCTTATCTTAGATAAACCAACTACTTTAGAACACACCATAAGAAAATCCATTAATACAATTAGATATCAAACTTCAATATATATTGTGGAGTAACATGTATAAGTGGATAGGGCACTATGAAGAATTGATGGGACAATAATTACATAAAAGAAGGGCATATATGTACGAGAAAGTGAGTGTATTTAGGTGGATATTGGATAGTTGAGAAAGCAACATATACCCCTCAAAATGAAAATACAAAGCTTAAAAGGAATAAACATATAAAAACCTACCAAGTTAAGCTCTTGAAGTGACATCAAAATGGATATTCAAAAGTAGTTATATAAGATGGAAGCCCAAGTTAAGCTCTTGAAGTGACATCAAAATGGATATTCAAAAGTAGTTGTACTAAGATGCTTCCACCATGTATTATGTTGGGTAGAAAGAAAAATGAATAAAATCACTATTAAAGCCCTTGCTCCATTTAAAAAGACATTATTTTTTTCAACACTTACATAAAACCATTTTTTCAAAAACCCAAAACATTTATCTTTTTATTGATAAAGTCAATTTTAATTATACATACTAACTTAACCTTTAAAATATAAACAATCTAACCATAACAATATTGTTACATGAATTTCATATTATACATTTAAATTGAAACAAAAAAGTCAATTTTAATTATACATACTAACTTAACCTTTAAAATATAAACAATCTAACCATAACAATATTGTTACATGAATTTCATATTATACATTTAAATTGAAACAAAAGCATAAATATTTCTCATTTAATATAAAATAAAGTTTTTAAAGTAAAAGGAAATAGTATATGAATCTAAAAGATAATAAAAAAACATAATATGTAGTGTTGTTTCTTTCTTATATATATATATATATATATATATATATATATATAAACTGAAACGGGTATATTTTATTCATTAAAGGGATTTGGTTGGGCTGAAGCCTAATCAACCATCGTTACACAACATTGCAAGGCAGCTTGACTTCTTTCTGTTTACAAAGAATTCATGGGTTAAGGGATGCTTGTGTGGAGAGGGCTTTCATCGTTAATAATGAGATCTCCCAGAGAGAGGAGGCATCCTTTGTTTTCCATGGAATCGGTTTCACAGTTTGAGCTTCTGAGGATGTGGAAGAATTGGAAGGAGGTGAAGTCGAGCAGCATGATCTTTAATTTTCACAGAGACTTATTAAGGATGGCGTTGTTAAACTGATCCTCTAAGTTGAGATTTTTAATTAGAATTTCTGAATCTCTGAATGCTTGGAAAACTTTGATGCCTCTATCTTGAACAATATGGCAGGCATTTATGAGACCAAGTATTTCTGCCTGGTTGTTTGTGCGTTGACCAAGTCCCCAGCAGAAGCTATCGTTTCTTGTACCATCTTGAGAGTAGATGATGTCGCCTGCACTTGTAGCCCCAAGATTTACCTTGGATGCACCATCAAAGAATATTGTTATTTTTCTTTGCTTCCTCCACCATTCCTGAAAGTTGTCATCCGGATCTCTTACTCTCCAATTTGGGTTGGGGAGGGGGGGAACCAAAGGATTTTCCTTAGTTTCAGGGCTGAGGGAGTTCACCAAATTCTTTTATGCGGGAAGGAGAGAGGTGTCAGCTTTATGAGGTTGCTGGAGCATAGATTCAAGGAGGAGAGATTTGGCTTTTGCAGCTACCTTTGTTGGATGACAGAGAGTGTCGTTGAAGGTCTATTCATTTCGGGCAAGCCAAATTTTCTAGCACACGAATTTGGGGATGGAGAGCTAGACTTGGTGCCATAGAGATTTGTTGGGGATGCTGTGAGGATAGCTTTGGAACCATGAAGTGAAGATCTCAGCCACATAATTTTTTTGGGGAGGACTAGCCTGCAAGTCGTGGAGAGTAATGTCCCAAACCTCCTTTGCAAAGGGGCAATGAATGAATAGATTAGTAGCAGTCTCACTGGCGTTTCTACACAGCACACATCTATAAGGTACGATTATGTTTCTTTTTTCCAAATTATCGCTAGTCAGCACCTTGTTGTGCATGAGAGTCCAGAAGAAAAAATTGACTTTGGGGAGCCCGCATGGGTCCCAAACCTACTTCCATATCTTTGGGGATCGAATCCTGTCTTTTTTGGTTGTAGTGTTGTATATCCTAAGGTAGTAGTGTAAATTCTAGAGCTTCCCCATCCCCATCTGTCAGGGTTATCTTTGTGGATAGGCACAACATCAATGAGGAGATTTTTTAGTGTTGATAGTTGATGGCGCAGGTGCTCCGACACATTTGGGAGGGTCCAGGCTTGCCAATTACCTTTTCTGTCCCAGTTAGATATGTCACTTAGCCTGTGGATGCCTGCATTGACGAGCCAACGACACAGTTCTCTGATATCGTCATAGCTATTTAGAGGGGCGCGATTCATGATGTTATCGTCCCACAAATAGATTTTCTTTCCGTTGCTTGGAATTCGATAGAGATTGTCTTTAAATTCGTTTATACTCTTGTGACAGAGATTCTAGGTCTGCGTGCCAGGGGTTGTATTTCCAACTATCAAAAGTCTGGGTGGGACTCCATCCACATATTTGGATCTGAGTGTTACGATGACTGGATGTCTAGGATCAACGTATAATTTCCACAAAAGCTTGCAGCCCAGTGCTAGGTTGGCAAGGGAAGGATCTCTAATCTGGAGGTCTCCGTCATCTATTGGTCGCTTCATAAGATCCAAATTTTCCAGATGGATTTTGCGTTGATTTCCTTTTCCTCCCTGCCAGAGGAATTCTCTCATGAGCCTAGAGATTTGATCCATAATTTTTGTTGGAGTGATTAAGAAGGAAGCTTGATAGATGGGAAGGGTAGATAGCATAGTTCTGATAAGGATTGTTTTCCCTCCCTTGGTAAGCCAGTGACCTCCCCATGAGACTATCTTTGCTTTGATCTTGCTAATTATTCCCTGCCACAAAGATCTTTTGTTGACACCAGATGTAAGAGGCAAGCCAAGGTATTTTATGTTATCCTAATGGGAAAATCCCTCGAAGCCAAGGAGCTAGGCGATGTTGTTGAGTTTATGATGATCTACGTTCTAGTCATAGACATAGCTTTTCCTGTAATTTATAAGAGCTCTAGAGGCTCTGCAAAAGAATTTTAGAATAGAGTGGAAGGATTTAGCAATTTTGGTTGAAGCGCCACCAAGAATAAGGGAATCGTCTGCAAAAAAGGGAATGATTTATAGGATTCAAGCCATTTGAGGTTCGAATGCCGGGAAGAGCACCAGAATTCAACTCCGCTGCAATTTTCCTGTTGAGGGTGTCCGCCATCAGGATGTACAAGAAAGGGGAGAGGGGGCATCCTTTCCTTAGGCCTCGCTGAGCTTGGAAGTAAGATGCAATGCACCCATTGACTAGTGGGGAAATCCAGGGTTTTTAAATGCATGATTTAATTAGGTTGACAAACTGAGACGAGAAGTTGAAGGATCGAAGGACTTTGAGGAGGAAGGTGAGGTTGACCCTGTCAAGGCGTTGGCCATATCTAGTTTAATCGACATCCCCTTCTCTTTCCACTGCTTGCTGGAGTGAATTGCTTCCTGCACTTGGATAACATTGTCCAGGATATGTCTGCACTTTACAAAGCCCCCTTGAGGGATGGAGATTAGTTTCCCCAATAGAGGTTTAATTCTATTTGCAAGGAGTTTGGCCAAGATTTTGTAGGAGGTGTTGCAAAGAGAAATGGGTCTGAAACTGCCAAAGGTTTCAGGATTGACTTATTTTGTGATTAAGGCCATGAAGGTTGAGTTAATGCCTCCCCCAACCTTTTCTTTGCTGAAGAAGCCTTTTATCATTTTCATCAGGTCAACTTTGAGAATGTCCCAGCATATTTTGTAGAAGTGGATCGAGAAGTCGTCAGGCCCAGGGGCCTTATCTGATTCCATTGCCCAAATTACTTTAATAATTTCTTCTTCTGAGAAGGGTTTCGTGAGAGCTTGGTTGTCTTCTTGATTGACAAGGTGGGGAATGTTTGAGAGGAGATCTTCAATATCTTCTTTGCTACCTTCATTCCCAAGCCCATACAGGTTTTTGAAGTGATTTTCTGCTACTGATTTAATTTGATCGAACATTTTGCAGATTTGTCCATCTGCATTTATGATCTCAGTGATATGGCTGTGGGAGAGACGAGATTTGTATTGGTGATGGAAGAAGGAAGTGTTTCAATCTCCAACCTTGAGCCACAAACTTCAGGATTTGATTCTCCATAATTCTTCTTCCATTCGGAAGGAACGATGGGTAGAGATTTGGACTTGTACCTCTTTGTTTAGGACATCATGTGTGATATGCATATCTTCCGTTCCCATTTGCAGAGTTTCCAGTGACTGCACTGCTTCTATTCTTTGGTTAGTTGGAGTTTTGGAAGGTTTTCTTATCCACTCTTTCAAGGCCTTTTTAGTGGCTTTTAATTTTTTCTCCCACAAAAAGCTTGGGGACCCATTGATTGGTTTGGCCTAGGCTATTTGGACAGTGTCAAAAAATCATTCTTTTTCAATCCAGAGGGGGCTGAACTGGAAGGGGATTAGACCCAAGTCCTCTTCGGCATCCAGGAGGAGTTGTATGGGCTTGTGGTCCGAGGTGAGTTTGGGAAGGATTTTAGTTGAGATTAGAAAATTCTCCATCAGCATGGAACTTTGAACAAGAAATCTGTCCAGTCAGGAAGATATGTGGTCATCCCCTGTTTTATTGTTGGTCCAGCTATAGAGACCTCTCACTGGATTGAAATCAAGAATATCCCACTGCTGCATTATCTCTTCCACCAGCGACAACAATTGGTCTATATTGCTGTTGCCTCACCTTTTTTCTTTTAGTTTCATGAAAATGTTGATATCTTTGGCCAAAATGATGTTGTTGGGGGAGTGAAGCTCTAGAAAGGCGGAGAGGGAGTTCCAAAACTCTTTTTTTTCAGCATAAAGTATAGGAACATAAAGATTGAATAAGGCGATAGTTAACTTACTTGTGAGGTACTTTAGCTTAGTGAAGATCTAGTGCTAGGTCTCATGGAAGTTAAGCAGTTGGAAGTGTTCGTCGAACCAAAGAGTTGCTACACCTCTTGAAGTTCCCCTTGAGCTTACGGCTTTGCCTACATTTTTATTCCACTTTGACTTGCTGATTTCAAGAAGGGCTTGCCCTTCGATTTTAGTCTCTTGGAGCATGAGAATATCTAGGGGGTCTATTTTCGTCAGATCTTTGACAAATTCAATTTTTGGTTGGTTCCCCAAGCCTCTACAATTCCAAGAGACTATCCGCATTATTTACCGGGAGAGGGGTTAGGGAAACCTCCCTTGGGATGCCTTGCTCTAGTATTTCTCCCGATTGACATTTCTATTGTGGAATGGCTTCCATGCGTTTTTAGCTATTCTGCCTCTTCTTCCCTGACTCCTTTGTGAGATTTCCTTCCTGCCCTCTTCATGGGTCTCTCGTAGGTCTCATCCTCTAAGGAGCAGGAGAGATCTGCTAAATTTTTCGTTGTTATTTATGCGTATGAAGGATTGGCAGGGCTGCCTTGGGAGGCTCCAAGAGAGGCTACTCCTCCTCCATCTTTCTTTGAGGGAGGGACCTCGTTCTATTCCGAAATGCCTGGAGCTGATTCTGGAGGGTCTGGAGGAGTGCTTTCCTTAGGGTTGGGGATTGGATTCTCATCCGAGATGGGGGCAGAGCTCCTCTCTTCATTTCCCTGGATTGTGCTCATGTTCCCCTTTATGGATCCTTTCCAATTTTCTTTTGAGTGGCCTGCTTTCTAGACCATAGTCAACTGCTTTCCCTTCGATTTCTCGCTCTGCTCCTCAACCTTTTTCTTGCAATATCTCACGAAGTGCTCATAACCGTGGCAGTGTCTGCATTTGAAAGGGATATGTTCATAATCCAGCTCTTGTATATGGGACCATCCGAAAATTGTTAGGTTTATTTCTTCCAGGAATCCTTCTTCCAGATCTACCTCGACGCATATGCGAGCATAGGAATACTGATATTTTCTAACAGCATGGTCTATGTATTTTCCGAGGGTGTTGCCAATGATCTGAAGGGATTTCTGATTCTAGCAATGCAGTGGTAGATGGGGAAGGCACACCCATACTAGAACGGAAGTGGGCACATCTTGGGTGGGATCGAAATCAAACGACCACTTATTTAAGTATAAACCTTGCGGTCCCATGAAATATGGCCCATTCCTAAAAATAAGACTTCGATCCACAACAGATTCGAAAAAAAACATGAAAAATCCTTTGCCAATGAAGTAAGATTTGATGCCTTCCTTGGTTAATGGGATCCAGTTCCTCTTGATCGAGTCTTCTACCGCTTTGGGGGTAAGCCAGAGGCCCGTAAACTGCCCTATGAGGCCTCTATATGTGAGATTCAGAGTTGATCGACATGTTTCTTCCTGCAGGAGGGCCACCGAAGGGATGTTGTCCTTCTTTTTTACGAATTTTTGTTGCAACGCAGATGGAGGGCATTTGCAGCTTGCTGCCTCCAATTTCTAGAATGCACAGAACTCAGGAGAGGGGGGGGGGGGGGGCTCAGGTCCCTCGCCATGAGCCATGACCGCTTTGAAAGGGAGCAGGTCACGCGACGCAGCAGCAGCGGGCTCGCGCAGCACAACACCGTTGATTTTTTTTTATATATATACATGTATAATTTTAAATTAATATAAAAAACATTAATATAATAAGAGTTTCTTTACTAAAAAAAATTATAAAATAAAGCACAATAAAATATTTTTATTTTGAAATGAGTTATGGTTTTTGGGCAAGTGGCATCAATAAGTCATGGTACTAGACCATGGTATTGTAACAAAATAAATTTACTAGTCAATTATATCCATGGTAAAATGGGGGTAAATATCCATGATTAAGAATTTTGTTATATTGGAAGTATTAAGTTTTAATTTAAAAAATGTTATAAAATTTAATTAAAATAAAATATTTATAAAATATTTCGATTTTGAAATGAGTTATGATTTTTGGGCATGTGGTATTGATAACCCATGGTACCAACTCATGGTATTGTAACAAAACCACACTTTGTGAAATTATTATTTTTTTAGATTTTTTTATTTTTAATATAATTTTTATATTTGACAATTCAATTTAAAACCACATAAAAATAGTATCAACCAATAAAAAAAATTTACATTTTAAACAATTAAAAATTATTTTTAAATTTTCTAAATATTTAATTTAATATTTAGTCTTTTTAAAACTTTAATAAACTATATAAAATTTGTTTAGAAAATTCAAAACTAATTGAAAATCAATTTTTTTTTTACCAAAATAAAAAACAATACAATAGAAAAGTATAATAAATGATACATAAACTAAAAAGATAACAAATTAAGAGAAAATTTGTATTTTATATCTTTATATGAAAACAATAATAATATCAAACATTAAAATTGATGCATGGATTTTTTTGTTTATGAGAAAAAAGATATAGAAGTATATATGTTCCACCCATTTTAGATTTGACCTTATAACCTCTTAAGAAGAATACAACTTCTTAATTACTAAATCCATTGGAATATATAATGTTTTTATTTTAATTTATTATAATGATTTATTCTATATGAATTTAGTGCTAATACTATTAATGTTATATTATTTAAAAACAAAATTAACTTGCATAGAAATTTACTTTAATCAATTGTAATTAACACAAAATGTCTAAAAACTTATTAGGTTTTTAGGTGTAAATCACTTAGTTTCTTCAAATTTTAAATTCAAAATTTATAAAGAAAAATTGACTATAAAAATAATCAAATAATAAAACATTTTTTTATTAAACAAATTATTTTTTTATTCAACATTAAAACTAATTCCAGCTTAAACACAACGTTAAACCCTTCATACTGCCTATACAACTTAAACACACCATTAAATCCTTTTCACAACCTAAATCTAAACCAACTCTTTAAAAAAAAAATTCTTATTATCAAACTAACGTTATAAGTAGTTAATTATAATTAATTAAATAGTTAATTATAATTAATTACTTTCTTCAAGTTCTAATTTTATAAAATAAAAATAAAAATAAAAATGATCAACTATACTATTATATAATCATAATAATAAAACATCTTTTTATTAAACACAACATCATTATAAGAGATCATTTTTTTTATAATTCCAACTTAAACACAACATTAAATCCTTCTCATTGCCTATCCAACTTAAACACAATATTAAACCCTTCTCACCGCCTAAACCTAAACCAACTCTTCAAAACGAAAATTCTTATTCTCAAACTAACGTAATGAGTAGTTAGTTTCCTCAAAAGTTGAATTTATAAAGAAAAATTTACTAGAAAAATGATCAACTATTACATAATCATAATAATAAAACATCTTTTTATTAAAAAAATCATTTTTTATTCAACATTAACTAATTCCAACTTAAACACAACATTAAACACTTCTCACCACCTATCCAACTTAAACACAACATTAAAACCTCCTCACCGTCAAAACCTAAACCAACTCTTAAGAAAAAGAGTTCTTATTCTCAAACTAACTTTATAAATAGTTAGTTATATTGAGTTAAAGGAATATTTGTTGTGATAACATGGTTTCCTCACTAAAATAAGATGTGCAAATTTTGTATGGTTCTGTAGCACGACACAAAACTAGTACCCACTTACGCTAAAGTCCCACTGCGACATGCGTATGAATTTTTGTCCATTTTCATTAAATGACAATGTTGTTGAAAGTACATGCAAATTATAAAAACCTTTGTTTCTTATTGTTGAGGTTGCGAGTGAGAATCTTTCTTTTACTATTTTACTAGCTAGACTACCTAGGCTTGTGGTTCAGTGATGGATAGTCATAAATTTTAAGTTATAGGAAATTAAATGTGGTGGGGTAGTATATGCTCACTCTCAGATTTAAGAAAATTTAAATCTAATGGTGGGCATACACTGCCCTACCACATTTAATTTCCTATAGCTTACAATTTATCCGCATTTAATTTCCTATAGCTTACAATTTATTAATTGTCGTTGAGTGATTAACTTTACACGTTGCATTTAAAATTTTGTCCCGCAAGTTGTTTATGTGAGTCTAATCACATAAATAAAATTTTATATAATCTTATTTTTTTTTTACGAGGAAGATTATATATATAATTTGTAATTTAAATATTATCATAAAACATGTGAATTTATTAAAAATATGTTTATTAATAGCTTTTAGAAATATATAGTATTTTTTTAATACTATATATTTAAATTGATTTTTTTTTTTTTAATTTTAAAGTGTAATTTAATATTACTTTTAATTAATTAAGAGTTTGTTTTTCTTTGATGGAAAGCTACAATTTAATGAATCAAATTTTTAATGTAAGAGTGGAAGTCTATCCTTTACAAATCACCAATATGATATTTTAAGTAGCTAAATTTATTGCATCCACAGTGATGTTGTGCCATGTAAAAATATTGAGATTGTATGAATAAAGATCAATATTATGAAGTTTTTTCTACATTGCAAAAATAAAAAATATCTTTTTTATATTCATCAAAGAGATTAAATATTAATTTATCTATTAAATGTCCAGAGCTATCAAATTTGTAGAGGTGCAAACTTTTTTTTAGTGCAAAATTTAAGTAAAGATTTTCACCTCAAGAGATTTAATCTCTCTCTCTTTGATAGATCTGAAATTAAGATGGATCTAAATTAGTTTATAATATCTACATATTTTGACCATTATATATTATTATTATATTTTTTTCTCTCTCTTATGATTATAAAATTAAAGAAAAAGTCCTTTAATACCAAGTACTTTCAGATCTTTGTTTTCAATTTATCATTTTTTAATTTTTAATGATTTTATTAATATCTATAAGACTTTTTGAAAACATTAATAACCTAAAATAAACAATATTATAAAGCCTTATTTACTCTAATAATTAAGCAATTAATTTCTACACCCGTATTTTTTCTGAATTTGTCTACTTCTATTATTGATACAAAAAGTTATATAGAGGCCATGGCCTCAAAAGATCTTGCCCAGAGTTGCGGCATTCGCACAATTACAGAACTGTTTTTTAACCAGATAAACTTCAAAAACCAAAACTGCACTATTGGTCCCAAACATATAAATAGAGATGTGCCGCCCACGCACGGTAAGCCAGCTTATAGACCTTAGAACAAAAGTCTAAGTAGAAGTATTGATAAACATAGGATGATTGTGAAACAAAAAGGAATTGAGCCCATTCGAGCGACTAGGAAACAACAACCTTTGAATGAAGACCTGATTAAGATTCATGAGAAGTGGGAGGCGATTCTTCAATGATGCGACAGCCATACTTGTAAGGGTCTTCTTCCTTTGTCGGATGGCCTTCTTTGTCAGTGTAATAGCCACGCTTGGGGTTGCTTGGTCCTGCCTGATTGCTCATGTCTTGAGGAGCACTACAGCTGGGTTTTTTGCGTTTTAAGCAATCGGTTGGAGGAGTGTTGTTCCTATATGTTGTCTTCTTCTCCAGAGTCACACTCGGAGTCCCGGAAACCTCACCCGAATAATCCTCTTGTAGCACAATGGTGACAATGGAAATTAGAGTGGAATGGCTGAAGGCACAAGGGAAACGAAACTGAGCCGTGTGAGACTGCACAGGGGTGGTGAGCAGGGTGACTGGGATTTGGTGAGAGCACGCATCAAAATGGGGCTGCCCACGACCACGACCACATCTGCTTCTTGTGTCGGGATAGCGGTCGTAGCAAGAATCCGAGGAGTAGGAAGTGGAACCAGAGGTTAAGGAGGAGGGTTGGCGAACCACATGCCCATGAGTACTACCCCCACCCGCAATGCATACTGGTGGCGAATCTTGGCATAGTGTGAAGAATGTAGTGCTGAGGCAGCGAGCCGTGATGCATGTGAGGCGCAGTGGACCGAGCTTCAGCCTAGCAAGGGAGCACCGAAATCGAGAAAGGACGCAAAGAAATTGAATTTGCGTAAGGGACTTTCGAGAGACATGAATATCCAGCACTGCATCAACACAACACTCGTGAGCACAAAGTCTCCTTACAGCTACCCGAGAGCAGTGGCTCGCAGCTAGCCGAAGGAGCACAGCTCGGGGGAGGGAGCATGAATGAGTCTCGGAAGGAGGTGCCATGGTTGAAGAGCTCGTAGTCCGGTGTGGAGGGGCGAGCC